>OY288109.1:103707553-104098343 GCA_958431115.1 Syrphus vitripennis
GAACTTTTGAGACATGAGGCCCACTTAGAAGTATATAATTTTTCAAGGTCGTTCTAAATTTAGGGCTTAGAGTATTAGTCTATCCAATGTCATCATGCTAAATGATTTCTCCAATAAAAAATTTCATTGAGTATAGATTTTGTTTTTGTATTCAATATTGACTTTAGCATCTCAATCCATAGTATGTATGTTTTTGTGTGTTTGAATTGGTCATCCAAAGTTCCCCATTTTTGGACTTAAGTAAATATTTGAACACAATATTTGTGCCATCTATAAGTGCGTCTGATAAATTATCAGATCGACGAAAAAAGTTCAGGGTTGCGCTTACTTACGTTTGCGTACAAAACATTTATTTACATAAATGTATATGGGTACATATCGAAAATATTGAATATATGAAGCTTTTCTCGTAAAGTATAATCCGTATATTTAGTCTGTTTTCATTTTGCTTATAAATAAGTGCCTGAGTTTTTTCGTCGGAGCAGTAACTCCTAAAATGTTATCTCGTTTGTTTTTATTATTTTTTGCCTCTGGAACAATATCTTTTGCTGTGTCAGCCACTAATGTTGAAATTAAATCTGTTGACAAAAATATATCCCAACGATCTGTACGATCATTAATTGGTGGAGGATTTGGATTAAGTTCAATCGGTGGTGGAGGTCCATATGTAAACAATGTTCCAGTCATATCGTCAGTGCCTGTGGTGCAAACAATTCAAACTGTTCAAAATGTTCCAGTTGTGTCCAACTATCAAACGATCGGATATGCAAATAATTATGGTTATGGTGGAGGTGGTTACGGCGGAGGTTATGGAGGAGGCTATGGTGGAGGAGGTCTAGGTGCTGGGCTAGTTGGTGGCGCAGTCGGATTTGGTGGATTCAAAGGAAGAGGACACTATAGAGAAAGCTATCGCTATAAGTCCAGGGGTGGATTTGGTGGAGGTGGATTCTTTGGAGGAGCTGGAATTGTTGGATAATTTTATTGATTAAAAAATAATTTCAATTAGGAAAAGGATGAAATTCATTAAATAAATAAATCTTACTAAATAGAAATACAATTTTTATTTTCAAAGCATAATCTAATTTGTTTTATTTCGTCACATTTTTGTCAAAGAAAAATTGTTCTATTTACTCAAGTTATCTACTGTTGTAACTATCATTAATTGTTGTTGATCATTAATTTTAAAAAGGTGGCTCGGATTTTCAACACAAAAATTCAAAAGTTTTGAAACTAAAAAAAAGAATCTGCGCTAGCGGAAAACACATTTTATTTCTTCGTTTTGTTAACTCTTATCCTGGACACTGCTGCTCTTACTAAAAATAATAATTATCTAAAAAAAATATTATAAAAAATTTTTATTTGTGTCTATAAAAGTTTAGAAAATAACTCTAGTAGTAGTTGAGAGAAAGATGTATTTTTTTTCTCAACCATAAGTTTAGTGAAAAAAATAACGCTTAAACGATATTAAAATTTTTTTTCTTCAAGAATTCGTATTTCTCGATGCATCAAAAAATAGCTTTATGTAATCTATGGATCAAAATTCTAGAACTTTCTTTTGGCACCTTTTTGAGTTAAGCCTTAGTTTAGTTAGCTTCTCGGCGTCAAAAACAAACAAAATCCAATTCAAAATAAAATATTTCCAGAAAACAGCAACACACTGAAAACTATTTCATTTAATTATTACTTGAAACAAACTCTTCTACCGAAAAAACGACACATTAGTTAAAAAAATCATTCTTCCATTTTCTTGTGACTTTCAGGGTTACCGCCGTGCGTCGTTTTCAGGGAAGTTAAAATACAACATAAAATATAAATATTTGATACAATTTGGTCCAATGAAACTTACTGTATGGCTTCTTAAAACGTCTAATTTATTAATACTAAATCGCATTGTCTTTTTCACTTCTAAAAACAGAATTTCCTAGGACTACGGGCACGATGGGCATTATGGATGGTTCCATTATAGTTCTACCTTAAATTACACCTAGAAACAGATCTAATAATTGACATTTCGTGTCCCAAAGTGTCAAAACCAAAAACAAAAAAAAAAACACTCATTTTACCCTGTTGTCATTACTTCTTCATTTTTTATCGCATGCGCATTACACCATTATCCCCTATTCACCTTACTCACCACTCAAATGTGACAAAAAAAAAACCATTCCAAATCTGCCAAAAAAAAAGAAGAACTCCTCCCATGTCTAGACACATTCGAATCGGGATGAGATTAACCCGAAATCAGTTGTCAGAAATACCACATTGCAGTCGGACGTTCTTCTAAAAATATAATTAGAAGAAAAAAATAAAAAAAAAGAGAAAAACTATCTCTCAACGTGAATCCCATTATTTCGCTGCAATATAATCCTAAAAATAACATAAACTACAACAACAAAACACAATAACTTGTGTATTTCCCCCCTCTCCGATTCTTATTCTTTTTCCATTTGTATTATATTTTTGAAATAAAATTTTAAGAAAATAAAAATTTATTAAAAATAAAAAAAAAAATTAATTTTAAAATATCTCCCTCCTATCGTGCCCGGGTCCTGCGTGAAGTGAAGAGTGAATAATAAAATTTACTGTGAAGTGAAAAAAGAAAAGAAAATAAATTCATTTCTTTAAATTTTTTTTGAAAATACAGTAATGTGCTAAAAATCGTTAAATACCAAAAAGAGGTAAATTCTATTCTTGTCAACGGAATTTGAATAATTTCAAAAAACTGAATTTATATTTTCATTTTTATAAAATGAAAAAAAAAAATATAAAAGAATGTATCCCAATCTAATAGGAATAGGAAATCTGTGTGGAAATTGATTTTCCGCAAACGTGTGCAATTGCCCTTTTTTACTTGTGCGAGTTGTAGATATGTGACGTGAAACGAAGAAGAGAAAATCGAGGGTAACAACGGAAAACACACAGCAATAAAATGTAGAGAGAAATAAGTTGTTGTTGTTTTTTTAAGGTTTAATTTGTTAAAGGATATTTTTTCCCAACTGCTGCTACTGTGTGATGCTCGTGCATGCAGCACTGATTGCAATTTCCATCCCCTAGGATGAAACAATGCATCAAACAACATTCGTGTGACGTATCCTTCGGAAATTTCCTTCTCCGGAAAATTCAACCTGTTTCTCTTGTTTTCAAAGAATACGAGAACCAAACCGAAACCGTGTTGCCTTCCCCATGGTGACATTTTGGTATTTTTTTTTTATCTTTCTTTATGTCATACAGAACAGTAGAAACTGTAAGTATTCGGCGTTTTTGTATTTTATCCTTTACATGATAAGAATATGTTGTAGGTTATTAAGGGATTTGCTTGGGAAGTGGGAAATTGTAGGTACTTCCACATTGAATAGAAAAAGAGAAATGAAAGTAAGGATTTCCGGGGTATGTGGATAGGGGAATGGAAGATGGTGAATGTTAACTAGTTCAAGGTTTCTTCTTCTACCTACAATTCTCATATGTAGTACAAACCCAGAGATTTTTTTGTTTTGTTTTTTTATAAACATTTTTTTGCAAACTACTCTAGGATAGGATATCCTTGGAGGGAGAAAGTGAATGATATTTTATTATTCTTTATTTAATGTTGGTGTTGTTGAGTCCCTATACCTACCTACTTACATTTGCAAATGACAGATGATAATAATGTCAAATGGGAAATTTTTGTGAATACTTTCAGAGCAAAGTGAAGTGTAAAAAAATATACATTGAGGGAATCTTTCAAAAACCTTCACCGTTTGTAATTTTGGAAAGAGCATAGGTATTTTTAAAAGGAATGCTTATTCCAACAATCAATCTAATTTTTTTAGGACAGTTTTTCGTGTCATGAAATGGAATTTGAAAAATGTCACCGAATTTTTAAAAAGTTAATACGATGTTTTAGACATTTTAAGCAATTAGAAAAAAAATTTGTTATAAGTTTATTTTTTTTGTTTTCCTTCAAAACTTTTTCAAAGCGAATATCATGCAATTTTGAAACTGCAATTTTGGTGAACAAACTTCCTAGAATAAATAAAAATTCTACTTTCCCACTGTATTGACCGACGACGTTTTTTGCTCTTGTTGCGCTGGCTAATCCAACAAAAGCTGTTGTTGAAGCTCTTGATGAATAATCAATCGACCAAAAACAGGAAAAACGTTCTGAAAATCGAAACTACTAGACTTATAGATGGAAAGTTTTGAATGTGCACTGTACGCTGAATTAGAATATTATTCAAGTAAGATAAGGCTGAAATTTGGCAATGGGACTCTGAGTATCTCAAAAACGTTGTGTTTCAGAGAGAATAAAATTGTTGTATTGAGAAAATTTTCCACAGAACCATACTTCTAACTATGAAATGGGTTAAATACTTCTGGAAAACGTTTTTAATAGCAAATTGATCTAGAAGGAATGTTCGTGACCTTTGACCTAACTGACCTATAGCGGTAATCGGAATGATGAAGAACTCTCTCCAGTTTATAGAGAATGCCATTTCCATGCCAAATTTAAATAATTACTGCCACTTAATAATTTTGTCCTTCATATTTTTTTTATATCAAAAATAGGTTGAGTAGAACCAAGACTGCCAAACATTGCTAATTGCAAAGTTAGATTTGCAAAAACCAGTAATGAAGCCAGCGGCAAGAAAATTGCTTTTTAATTAAATTGCAAGAAGTAGGTAATAAGTAGCAAGCGAAACTTTCAATAATAATTCTTAAGTGCCACAAGTCGGTTACTAAAATTTGGTATTACAAAATTCTGTATTAAAAAAAATTTCAATTTCAAAATTTTACATGAAACAAAATTAAACAAACAAAATATTTCAATTCAAACGAACTATAACCACAACAAAATATTTTGGAATTGTGTGTATAATTTATCAATTCCTAATTATGATGGTGATGAAAATATTGAAACTCTAGTTTTTCTTCAAATTATATACATTTTTTCTATCCATTTAATTTTTTGACTATCATCACAGTTTAGAAATTAATAATTATAATGTTTCCGTCTGTTTATTTAATGTAGAAAATTTTAATTGATTTTCGTAAGAATATAACTGCTTGTGAAGAACAATTACTATTTTTGTTTTTATTTTAAGAATTTAAATAAACGTAAGCCCATTTTATAGCATCAGACTATAAGGGTAAGGCAAAACGATTCAACCGTGTGACATATGCGATAAGCAAAGGCACAAGACCATATTTCCATTTATTAGATATCCTTCTTTCTATTTTTCTCTTATTTTCAACCTTAATATTTTAAGACATCACTTCAACAGATAACAAAAATAAAATATCTCAAAATTAACAACTTAAACCTATAACAAGCCAAAATTGAATTTATTTTTATCTTTGGTCCTTTCGACTTAATAATAATAATTTTTCGTTGTTATCCAGCTAAATTATTCCTCCGAGGAATTTCATTTTAACCACTTTAGACTTCATCTGACTTCAAGCATCGTGTTTTTTTTTATAATTATAGATACGAAATTCTCTCTGACATCATAATAAAAAAAAAACATTCTTTATTTTTCCTCCCATTATACGCATGAATCGATTTATAATTTAGGAAATTCCCCAAGTTCCCTTCCTTTCTATTTACCTACTGTTGTTTTGTATTTTTTATGTTTTTGAATAGAAATAGAAGTAAGGTCTATCACGCAGCCTAAATGTCATTTATGTTGCTGACGAACGACAGAGAATATTTTCGTATACTCCGACTACTGTATATGGATAGAATAGTAGTTGATGACGTCAAACTTAACCATGAATAGTTTACCGAATTAGGTTAGATAAGGTTGCTCACTTTTGTTCTTTAATTAAAATGTTTATTTTATTAACTATATAAAAGCAAATTCTATCATATCAAAAGAATTTTATTGACAAAAGGATGCAAAGGATGAAAATATTGATCAATGTTTTTGTTCTTATTCATTTTATAATAAGTGTGATGTGTACCTACCTTTAAACCTATAATTTTGCACCATAGAATGTAGAACATAATGTTTTCCCATGACACAATCGAAAGTCTATATTGAATCGTTCTAGTACAACATCTGATGATGCTTCCTTTATTTACCCTATTCCACAATTTCCTCCATCACCCCCAAACCATCTAACCTGCTGCGCTGTGTATTAACCCACAATATACTCACGTTGTTCCCGCCATATATGCTTGACAATTTATTGAGACCATTGATTGATGACTTTTACAACAACCCGTATAAAGGTCAACACGTTTACCGTTAGTAGGATATTCTTAAGTTTTACATTCTCTTTTTGAACTTTTCATAGATTGATTGGGTATTTAGTTCAACATGATTGACTTGAGGAGCGCCGAGACAGAGTGTATAGTGCACTTAGTATAGTATTATTAAGTTTATGTCGGATGTAAAGAAAAGGCTTTAATAGACTTTTTTATTGATATTTTTTAAAACTAAGTTCTTTTAACGAGTACACAGGGTATTTTTATTTATAAATGGGTTAGTAAATAAGTATGCCAATGCTTTGGAATGTTCAATTGGAGTACCTTGGATAGTTTTTACCATGCAATTTATATTTCACGAATTTGAATAACAGCAAAGTCGAACAGCTTAGGCCCAAGTTAATTCGCCAAATAGGTTGAGTTAACCCAGGATTAACTTCAAACAAATGTTTGTTTCTTAATTTAACCCCTTTTTTAATACCTTCTGGATTAATCCACTACTAAAAACTAGCTTGTAGAGTTACCTATCGATCATTTAAATTGCAGATGATGCAGAATAGAATGTTAGCTAATGAGGTTTTTTTAATCTTTCACCAAATTCAATCTAAGACTGCATTGTTAAATTCACGGCGGGAAGTTGATCTTGTACGACAAAGTTACAGCAAAGGAATGATGCCTCGCCGGAATCAATGAATAGTTTCCAATTAGGTGTGCAACAGAGAAATATCCTGGGTCCTTTGCTCTTATTACAGTATTTAGCTTTTTAGGTTGAAGATAATGTGAAGGACCCCAGATTGAATCAGCTGTTTTTGCTGTGAAATGGATACCGCATTAGGTGAAAAAAAAACGAATATCTATGATTCTCATTTCCTGATCCATATAGGCCTGTTTCGGATATCTTTTTGCATGAAACAGTGCTACCGAAGTGCGAAAAGTTTAAATACATAGATCAGCAATCAATAGCCAAGGATTTTTTGATTAAGCGTCGGGTTGATGAAGTGGGGGAAAAACTCAGGCTTCTTCTGTGATTGTAAAATGCTCGCTAAGCTGAAAGGAAATTTCTTCACGGCCATTTTGTTCCAAGGCAAGAGAAGAGAAAGGCGTCGTTAAGATGGAAGGGTAGGAAAAAGGAGGAGGTAGGAAAGAGAGGAAGGAAGAGTTTGGAAAGGGAAGGTGAAATGTTGAGCTCCGAGGACGCGGCCTGCTTGCATAATGCATGGCGTCAGCTCGGACGGAAAGGATCTTGTCCCCGGAAACTCAACCTCGCCTGAAGACAAAAACACAAATCAGGCCCAGGAAAACTAGGAAAAAAAATAAACGGACTAGTAAAACCACGGACGGACTATTTGCACATCAGGGGTGGAATCGGCTAACGCGATTGTTGATTGTCGCTTTGTTGATAGTCGTTTTTGATTATCAACTCTGATTTGCTCTGTGTAAAGTGATCAATAAAACAGGCTGAGTTTTTGGCAGCACTTACAGTGAGAAACGTCATTTTGGTTCTCTTATTTATGTATTTGCTTTTATTCGACAATATTCTTCACACAATTTATTTGCTTTAGAAATTGAATCCAAAATAACGATGTTACTCACAAAAAAGTATGAAAACGATACCTAAATAGCTGTCACTTGAAATACAAGGAAAAAACGATTGTCGATTTGATAATCACCTTACATGGAGCAAAAGTATCGTTTTTGATTATCAACTATCAACTATCACGTTAGCCGATACCACCCCAGGGCATTGCTGGTGTCAACCGTAGGAATCCGTGGCCATTTTTGGACAATGTACAAGAAGTATAAGAGTAAATTGACAGCAACTGAAAAGAAGATGCTTCGCATGACAGAAAAAGTGACAAACCGTGATCGGATAAGAAGCCAGAAAATGCGGGGAAGACTTCATATCAAAAATAGGTAAATGAAGAAGAAGAAGAAAGAAGTCTCGGCGCGAAGTTTCATCATTATAGTGGATGACAGTCAGGTGCAAAAACTCAAAAAAATGCATTGACACCGGAAGTAGTGAGGTGGGAAAGTTGTGGTCCCAGATGACATAACAATCTCCGGTAAATAAAGGAGAAGAAAATTCCATCAAATGCATTCTTTTATTTTTTCTTTGTGATCCTTAAAAAACTGTGGTTCCATCAAGTGGTGTTGTCGGGCGTTCAGGATTTCATATGGGGATTGTGGAAACTTTACCAAGTAACTGTTTGGACGATACCTATTCTAATTATTTTTTAACAATTTCACTTCTTAACGTAGTAGAATATCTTGTATTTTTTTGATTCAATATCTAAGAAAAGTTGCTTTCCCCTGAACTCAACTCGTCACATTTGAAAATAAATTTTTTGACAAACTTTATAAAATTTCCGAATTGATGATCAAGAACTTGGTGACTTGATCTTTTAACTCAATGGAACGAAATTTCTTCGTGTTCTCCTTTAAATTCCTAAGACTATGTACATGCATTTCTAAGGCCGTGGCGCGATGGTATGCGTGGTCGCCTGTCGACCTCACAGGTCACAGGTTCGATCCCTGCAGTAGTTCTATGTCATGTTTTTATTCCATTATCATTGATCATTGTTGGGCCGCTGGTTTACTCATTACATGTTGTTCAGGCATAACACTAACAACATGTGATTGAGTAAATACTAGTATGCCCAACAAATATGACAATGAACAAAATAATGCGAATTATAAAGGGACATTGATATAAGACACGGCATTTCTCCGCTTTAGCCCAGCCGCCAGCCCTGGAGATAAAATCTGAGACAACCACCACCTTCAGTCTCAGTACCTCGCGCCACATACCTTTCCGTACAACTTTCCCTTCCCATCCCTATCCATCACGCCCGCGCTGTGTTGAAAAACATATAAAGGGTACACCGTCCCCTTGAGCGCGCGCAAATTATAAAAAAAAGGCTTGAGAAGGAACAGAGCTTCATTACTTAGCGATGCAAATTGACCGACTTTTCAAAAATCCTGTTTCTCAATAATTACTCTTATAGACATAATGGTAACTCAAAGGCATCTTAAGCCCACATTACCCAGCAATTTAATCCATGCATCATCAAAAACTTACAGCGTATTTATGACCGTTCAGGGCTGGTTGCAAATTGAATTATAAAGTTTCCATTTCGTGAAGCAAAAAGGGGGTTCCACGAACAAATTAAATCATAATAAATCCATTTAGGTATTGAACACACTTTGGTCATTTTCATTCATTGAATCGTTTTAGTTTTGATATCAAGCCCAAGATGAGAAATGGACAAAGATTAATAGAGGGGTTGTATTTAACAAGAAGTAAATATCTTGGCGTCTATCCAAGATAAATCCGTCTTCGGACGATAACAACAAAAGAAGAGTACGAGTACCTATATAGCATATAGAACCATCTAAATTGAGGCCAATTCCACATCAGGCACCATCGCTTCTGAAACAAGAATCAGTCCATAAATAATGAATAGATAGATAGATATACCCGTTACCCACGCACACACCAACTCACAAATTTTTGCATTTTTGTTTGCTTTTCTCTTTTAGTAAAACTTTTCTATAGAATAGCGGCGGCGGCGGTGGGCGAATGCCTGCTAGCTAGCCTATAGTTAGAGTTGGCATGGACATGGACATGGGACATGGAAACTGGTATTTTCAATTGGCACGGATTTCCTTGGTGATTCATGTGTCTCGTTTACGTTGCTGTTTTTCTATACAAAAAGGTTGTCAACCCCAAAAAATATATGCATGTACGTACACTGAACACTTGTTTGTACAAACTTAGCTCAGAAAAAAAAAATAAAGTACCTACCTACTATAGTCCTAAAGTTCTAATGGTGTCCTCGATTGTTCGCTATAATTAACGTTCCCATTTGCTTTGGCTTAGGGCACTAAGTGGTTAGTAGATTGAGAGAAAGAGAGAGGTAAATGAGACCACTTGATAAGAGGGTTAGGTGGTTGGTCTCGGCTTCTGGTGTTTTTTTTTTTTTTTTGGGGGGTGGAAATGGTGTCTTTTATGTTCTGCTGTGTCATTACTGTTTCAAAAGCTAAGCCCATGTGTACCTACTGTTTTTTTTTTTTTATTGAGGAAGGCTTGGCCTTAGGCTAATTCTCCTATATTGCTTTATAACATGTCAACATAGCAAAAAAAAAAAAAAAGATTTGAGTTTTATAAGGGTTGTAGCTCTCATTTTCGATATTATATTTGTTGTTGAATTATTTGGCTTTAATAAAGCTAAATAAAATTTCCGACTGAAGGTTTTTAGGCAATTGTTTGCTTTACCTTAAAGCTTAGACCTAAGTGACTTATTATTATTGTTTGACTATTTGACTACAAGATCATTTTTTCTAGTTAAATAAACTTTTCCTTAACGATGTTTATATTGTTATCAATGTTTGGAGGCAGAACTTCATGGTTGCAGAAAAATTAGATACCCTCCTAAACGGGAGGAAATAAAACCGCCTCACATAGTTTTTGTTTGCCTTGAGCCAACCTAAAAAAATCCCATTTTGTTCCCACGTGTGTGGTTTTCCCCAGTCCGTTTTGGGATCCCCCGGTTGAATATTGGTTGGCATAATTAAAATGTACGATCACACAGCCGACGACGGAAAAAGTTTAGAGCACATATTTGTAGAAAAGAAGAAATGGAAATTGCAACCTTGAATCCAGGGCTTTTCGAAACTAATAAATGTCAAATTTGCATCATAATAATACAAACTTACGTAGTTTTATCAAAATCTTCTTGGTTTTTTTTTTAAAGACTTTTTAGATTCTTCATTGTCAAGGAAAAATGGCATGATTTCATCAAGTTTATAAAATGTATTATTGGTGTTGCTCAAATTTTGTAGATGGCGTCTGTTGTCGGTTTGATTGATTTTTTGAAAAAGGCGCTTCGCTCAGCACCTTCAATGAATTGGTACTTCGGGTAACTGCCCCTTTGCCCCATAGACAAGGCCTTGTAATAAAATCGAACTAGTTTCCTTTATTTTTTGAAGCTCATGAGTTTTTATAGTTTCTTTAGACCAAAAGTAATGGTTCAACATATTTCAACTGCAACAGGCATATTTCTTTCGAAAAGATTTCCAAATTATTTTGCATTTATTTAAAGCCACGAGCAACTTTTTCATATTTAGAATAAAAAAAACAGTGAATTCAGAGTTATTTCACTGAGATACAGTGTATTTTTGTTCTTTATTATTCTGAAAATATAAACATAAAATTGAAAGAAAAACAACAATAATACAAATCACAAAAAAAAAACATACATAAGCTAAATTTCAAATTTACTGTCATCGGAATCTCATTTTTTGCCTTAGCTATTTCTAAGTATTATTTCGAATAAATACATTTATGTATGTACATGTTTATTTTTCCCATTCAATGCACCCAAAAAAAATTATTGTCAGCAAAACTGTCATCAGACGACAGAGTAATTCAATTTGTCTTTCATTCCAATTGGTTGTTATAGATATTTTTTTTTCTTTGGTGAACTTCCGATGGGTCAAGTGACAGTTTTATTTTTGTCATAAAGACAAAAATGAGAATGGAAATGGTAAGAATTATTTTTAATAGATTGGATAAGAAAATTTTTGTATGGATTTTTTTTATGATTAAGTTAAGTAAACAATATTAGATGTATACTCCTGAACATAAAAATGTATTTATAGAATACTTATTATAGGTGTACAATACATATATAGCATGTAGATTAAAGTGTGTTTCGGGCGTAAAGAATTCTCAAATTGTTCTGCTTTATTAACTATTAAACTTTGAATAAGTATTCAGTGATCACTTTATTTTAATATTTATTGATTTTTTATAAACCTACAGTATTGCGTACCTAATAAATGTTGTAATAAATGAACAGATCAAGCCACAATTATTTTAAAATAATTGTCATGGTCATAAAAATGTCACTTTCATGAGCTTAATGAGAGGGGATACTTCGAGTTAAGAGGCTCTTCAATTTAAGAGCGCTTGGTGAATACCTACCCAAGAGTAGGGCCTGTGATAAACGTGAGTTTTGTTAATTCTGCAAATTAAATGATCGACTCTTTTTTTGGGTTATGCAAAAATTCAGAAGTGCCTTAAAACTGGTAAGTTAAAGAACAAAAAAAATTAAATCAATCTAGGGTTAACTAAACTTATTTGGCGATTTAAGAATGGGTTAACTTTAATCTCGAATTGAAAATCTGGCTTATCCCTGAATCAAATTAAAAAGTATTTTGATTTTCGTATTATGCAAGTTTCTTAACATTTCTCGCATTTGATTCCTTCTAAAAAATATATCTTGGAGTTAGCCATGGATAATTTGCAGGTTAAGCTAACTCTGGCTTAGTTGGCTATTGGAAAACTGGGGACTGGGGATCAATTTGTTCACAGAATATAAAAAGTGAAATCATAAAGCCCTATTAAACTTGTACATATTTTTGTGTTTACTTTTGCCTTAAGATCATGGTGCTGCTGGTGGATGATTTGGACAAACTTTAAGTAAACAATAGATGATCGAAACGGTGAAAAATTGGGCATAGCACAACCCATTTTTTCCAATTTTTCATCTTAACTATCATTTCCAAAATCTCTAGGTCGATTTTTTTTCAATTTCGAATTTCCCATATTACTTCAGGTTCTCAATATTTTGGAAGCTTTCGACTTTTTTATATTCCTTTTTTAATTTGAAATTCACAATTCAACACAAGTAGAGACCGAGACGATAATTTCGAAATCTCGTCTCAGCCTCCTCAAAATCGAAAAAAAAGATCTTGTCTCGGTCTCAAAAAACTAAGTCTCGTCTCGGTACCAACTCAGCATCTTTTCGGAAAAAACAACGACCTCGTACCAGTGGTCCACTGTAATTTTCAAAAAGTCCAAAATATAACAAACATAACCTCTCCCAAATATTTTTACCAGAACACAACTTATCTTTGAAACATTCTTTGAAATTGAATATTATATTTTTTTTTGCAAACGCAAACAAACGCCAAGGAACAATAAACAATAAAATAAATAGCAGAGCATATCTTCTTCAATGTACATACATTGTACCTACACAAATTTTTGTGTTAAATTTGAAATAAAGATAGAGGGAAGGTACCAACAATTTGGAGGAAGAATGAGTTACATATATTTTAAGAATTTCCATTTCAAGAACAACCACAATCGTTTTCTCAGTCACAATTAGAATTTTGAAATCTCCATTTAGTTTTTCAATCTAACAAAAACTTAATTAAAAATACATCTGCATAGATTTGAAAATATTCTGTAAAGACAAATTTGTATATAAAATAATTGAGTTTTATTTTTATTTGCAGTAATTTGAAATTCATCTCGAAGTTATCTTGCGAAGGATGACAGCTGAAGTTATGGCTGCCGACGCAAATCGGGACCCAGGTGAGTTAAATAAGTAAATTCAATTTTTATAGCTTAAGATATATTCGTACATTATACAAACATAAGTACCTACTTATACAGCATCTTCACGAGTGACAAATTGCCATCATAATTTCCTCCATTTTCTTTTCAAACATGACAACTTATTATGTTTACAACAAAATTCATATAAATGTACCTACGAGTTGAATCAATAAAGTTGACTGATGTGTAAGGACATTTTAAGAAAACAATTTAAGCACTTCAACAAGACTTAATTGACTTTTATGACAGTTTAATACTTTTCTATTTTTTATTGTTTTTTTTTTCTGTTCAAGGATTGCAAAGTGCACTTAATGACAGAAAAAAAAATGACACCAAAATGCATAATGTAAGATATAAGATGTAGGTTCCAAGCTTTTTTTTACATCATTCTGTTTTATCCTTCAGGCATAAAACAACGGAAAATATACAAAAGCTAAAATATTCCTAAGTATCTATATGTATGAGCAATATTTCAAAACTTGATAGTGTACTTTTTGCTCAATAAATGGAATTGAAATGGTGAGCTCTCATTTCCTTAGTTTTTCTTTTACTCGAGGTCTTATTGCTTGAAACATTTTTATTATAAGAAAAGAGAACTGGGTCGGTTATTCTTTTAATATTTCTAACGTCGCGGTCGGTCGTGGCTGAATTATGCTGAAGGCAAAATAAAATATTGTATTCGTGAAGGAAGATAAGAGAAACATTTATTTGTTTGCAATAGGAAGAAGTAAAATAAAATAAAATAAAATAAAATAAAATAAAATAAAATAAAATAAAATAAAATAAAATAAAATAAAATAAAATAAAATAAAATAAAATAAAATAAAATAAAATAAAATAAAATAAAATAAAATAAAATAAAATAAAATAAAATAAAATAAAATAAAATAAAATAAAATAAAATAAAATAAAATAAAATAAAATAAAATAAAATAAAATAAAATAAAATAAAATAAAATAAAATAAAATAAAATAAAATAAAATAAAATAAAATAAAATAAAATAAAATAAAATAAAATAAAATAAAATAAAATAAAATAAAATAAAATAAAATAAAATAAAATAAAATAAAATAAAATAAAATAAAATAAAATAAAATAAAATAAAATAAAATAAAATAAAATAAAATAAAATAAAATAAAATAAAATAAAATAAAATAAAATAAAATAAAATAAAATAAAATAAAATAAAATAAAATAAAATAAAATAAAATAAAATAAAATAAAATAAAATAAAATAAAATAAAATAAAATAAAATAAAATAAAATAAAATAAAATAAAATAAAATAAAATAAAATAAAATAAAATAAAATAAAATAAAATAAAATAAAATAAAATAAAACAAAACAAAATAAAATAAAAAAAATGTCGGTTTGGGTCTGAAGATCATATGCCGATAAAAATAAGCTTTGATACAATAACGTATGTAAATAGATCTATTTTTTGCAGCAGTCTGCAGACTTGGAAAATATTGTAAAAGAGTTTTCTAATAATAAAGTAAATGGACACAATTTTTTGTTTTGAACTTTAATGATTCAGCAGATAAAACATTTCAGTGTACCTAGGTGTCTACTCGCTTAGGAAATATTGTTGAATAGCTGTTTGAAGATGATGTATTCAAATAAGCTTTGATACTGTAACGTTAATAGGTAAATGGGACTACTTTTTTTTGGCAGCTTTAAGGTGTCTGCCAGCCAAATGGCGCCAATCCAGGAGCTTGCTGCCAAGATATAGCATTGATATAGTAAAAACGAAATGCTGTTCAGCTCAAACAATTTCTAAAAATGTTTGTTTTTTTTTTTTGATAGGTGGCGCTTGAAACAAGTAATTTTTTTTATTTACACTTCATTTAGATAGTATAACACAAAACATAATTTTCTGAAAAGCTTTGTTAACTTGTGCAGGTTTTTTAATTTTTGTTTTTTTTTTTTCTTTCAAATTGAATTTTAATATTTTATACTAAGTGCTCAACCCTTAACCACTTGAAACAAACAAAAAGGTTTTTTTTGTGACAGTTTTTTTTTCCGGATCGAATAATATCAAAAACCTATGAATGTATGATCAATTTCCATTTCATACCACTACTGCATTTTTGTCCGATAACATAAGGAATAGACGCTTTCAAAATATTTTGACCCTGTTCAAGGATTTCAAACATAACAAAAATATCTGTTTTATTTTTTGTATTGCATATTTCAAAAACCACTCAATTATACGATGAAAAACAAATAACGCCACCACCACTCACTTGCCAGACAGACAGACAAACAATTAATTCAAGTCTACGATCTCTTGCATAATTTTTTTTAACATGATTCTTGCATTCATTTTGTATTCTTATTCTTTTTTTTATTTTAAAAATTCTTAAAATAGTCAACTTTCTCATTTCATGGTATTACCGAAGCAAAGCTAATATATTTATCTTATATACCTATACCCGTGTCTTTAGCTATTTTACGCCTAGCTAGCTCTTGAATTTTGTGGTGGAAAAATGCAATCGCGTGTCTAAGTAAATTAAATCATTTTGTTTTTCTTCTTTTTTTTTGTCTTAGATGAGTTGAAATATTTGCAATTTTCAAAAACAGATTTATAACTGTTGATCTATGAAGCGGTCATCTTGTGTGTAGACAAATATCGATGTTGTATTAGAATCTTTGGATTTCAACACCATGTGTTACGTGATATGTATGTATCTATCTACATGCATCTCATGTATATTTTTTTTTTAAATAAGACAGCAAAAATGAATGGCATGTATATTTTCGGATAGTTTTTTAAAATTTTTTTTTTAATTTTTAAAATTTCAAAATCTGTTTGATTATTGATACACTATGAGCTTCATAGTAATATTTAACTAAATAAATAGCATCCACCTCTCAACACGCCTACTTTTATATAATTTTATTTTTATATAAATATATTTATTTTATTTTGGTAAAAAAAAGTTACGTATACACCCAAGTGTACTATAATGTTTTATCGCAATAAATTTGGAGGCAAAAAACTATTACAATTTTGAAGACGAAAATTGTCTCGGAAATATTGGATTGCATTTGATTTGAGGGCAACAGTTACTAAATCAAGTTGTTTCCATTAATAGTTAGAGAAAAAAAAATCCAAGTAAACATTTGAACCAACATTAAAAAAATGATTTAATAAACTTTCTTCATATGGCACCTATAACGCCAAAGGATTCCGAGGGTGCCAATTGTCTACAGAAGAATTTTTAAATTTAAATAAACTAATTCTTACGTCCCCAATTAAATTTTTTTTAAATCCTTTAATTCTACACGTTACCAATAAAAAGTTAATATGTAGATAAATATCAAAACCCAAGAAATTATCTGATATAAGACGTGTCATTAAATCAACAGCACATACAAAATATTTGGGTATTAAAGTTGAAATTGAAAGTCTGTAAATGAAAATAATAAAAAGCAGTGGTCCGAATTGCCTGTCCTGAGGTACAACGAAAAAAAAATCATTTAAAAGTGAACGTCAAGACTCTTAGACACATACTTCCGTTCAACATTTTAGGTCGTTATGCTCCTGGAGAGTGAAAGAGCTAAATCCTATCTAATATGCAATCTTAGTAAAAAAAAAATATTCAGTCATAAACTTAGAAAAATAACAGAAAGTTTTACTTTGTATAAATTTTAACAAAACTAACTTATTTCTCACATAATTTTTTTTCTAATTGCAGCTTTATCCAAATTAGTTTCGTCGCTACAAGAAACCGAAACGTTATCAAGTGAACAAGAAATAGATTTCCTAAAAACACTTCTGGAATCCAAAGAGCTTAATGCCTTAGTAAATGTTCACAGTAAAGTGGCAAAAGTTGGAAGAGATGATAAATTAGCGCCACTCCTTTCAACATCAACACAGGTACTTTTAAAAGAATATTTTAAAAGCACTAAGCATCTAAGACAGGCAAAATTAACAAAACGAACAAAAAAAAATATACTATTCCAGGTCCTGTTAGAAGTATTAGAACAATTATCTCAGCGATGCCATTTATCACCAATCTGTAAAGAAGCATTTTATCTCCTACAGAATCCACATTTGCAGGTAAGTGGCGCATTGTAATAAAATATGTATATAAATATAAAGTACCATTTTTGTTTTCTGTTTCTTCACTCTCAATAAAACAATACATCGTCCTCCAGAGTCTGCTTTGTGCACACGATGCTATTGCCCAAAAGGATTTCTATCCGCACCTGCCTGAGATCCCAGTTGAGATGGATGAGGATGAAGAAACGATTAAAATCGTTCAATTGGTGAAAAGCAATGAGCCATTGGTAAGTCGGTTGTACTTTCATCGAGAACTCCATCGTATCGAGTGTATGTTTATTTTTATTCATCGTCCTTTTTCTTTGGAGTCAGAGTCATTCATTCATACAATCATGCTCATAAATTATTTCATGCATTAAATATAAATGACCACTCGTTGAATTCTGGAAGGGAGACTGAACAAAATAAAAAAAAATTAGGTTTTGTCAGAAGAAGAAAGGAGAAAACCGCTTAGATGAAAAAAACCCGGCGAATATAAATGGCCTGAGAGGATATAACTGCCTACATTATTATGGCGGTTATCTTCTGAGTTTTGAGTTGATTCAGAATATTGCTAGTTTATAATGAAAGGATACGAAGGATGAGTGCAGTTTTATGGTGCTGTTAAAGGAGTAAGAGGGAAAAGCGCATAGTGACATACACTGCGGTTCACTTATTTTTACCTAATACTTATTTATTTTTTTTTTATGAAGTTTAATTTTTAAGAATCAATAAATTTAAAATTAATTTTTTTCAGTAGATAATCAAGAAATGTTAAAATATTAATTTGTGAACAGTAAATGACTGTGGCGAATGAGATGAAAATCTTCACGGATCGACAAGTGTCTATAGATAGATAGTTTGCCATAAATATGTCCTCATTAGTTGTGATTAATTAGATTTTGCAGTTCTATGTTTTCTATGTTTTTTTTTCAAGTTAGCAAAGCAGCCCCTCGGAAAGTGATACAAACCTTGTAAAATTGTAAAGAGTAGGTCGTAACTAGCAATAGTTTACACAGGGTTAAAAATCTTCTAGAGAGGATAATTTAATGATTAGTTTTTTTGTATTTTTGGGGTAGACATGTCGTAAATTTCTTGTAATTAATTCAATATTTTAAAGCTTAGTTTTCTATGTTTCTGCTAAATTCATACATACATACATATGTTCTTTGTTTAGTTTCCCTGATGAGAGTTTAAATATCTTAAAATAAATAGTTTAACTCTAAATAATTTGTTGTAGCAATTCAAATGTGATGTGCTGTGTTTTCTATGTTTTTTTTTTTGTCGAATTCATAAAAAAAACCATAGAGTGTTCTGAAGTTGAAAAGTTTATGGATTAGAAATGTTCTTGGTAGTTATTCGTGAACTAGTATTAAGAATTTTAATTTTGTTGTTCAAGAAGGTTTTACAATTTCTCTAGACAGTTTTTCAACTTTTTTATGAAATACGCAAAAACGAACAAAAACAACATAGAAAACATAAGAACATAGTAGGACTCAATCACGGCAGGCAAGCGGAAAAATATTTAGCAAAAAAAAAACATAGACAAAATCGGACGAAAAAATGAAACTGTCACAACTTATCCATGACAGGCTAAAGGCATATTACTTAGCAATCAACTATTCTGCAATCAATATATATTGCTGCAAAAAAAGAACGACATTTGTTTTGCTTACTTGGGAAAATATTAAGTGAATCTAACCATGTGAACCACAGTGTATTGTGCTAAAAGCCATAAAAACCAAGACAGATTGAATTCAATGAAAAACACAAGACGTTATTATAATAAAGAAATTGTTATGTCTTCAACGGTTTTGTATTTAGCTTCATCACTATCAGAATGTGCTAATTTCAACAGAGATCTTTTGAAAATTAGCTTAGTAGAGAATAATGTTTAATTTTTTAAGGGATTTGGCTTTTATATCAGGACTTTGGCTTTGAATGCTCATGATGCGGAGAGAGTGGCTTTTGACAAATGATAGATTTAATAAAATTTTGTTGTTTTAGTATCTATTCACCTATACCTACATTCTTAATCCTTCAACTTAAAATAATAATTTTTTTTGTACAGGAATACCATAAGTAGTGTAAGATATTTTTCATTACAAATTTTTTCAATTTTAACCGAAGCTAGACTTTGTAAAAGTACACAGTCAAAGAATTTGAAGATTAATTTTGAAATCTTGAATTGAATTGAACAAATCATTTACCATCGCGTAAAAGTTAACTCACAATCATCATTGTTTTTCATTAACCATATATTTTCACCAATATAAAAATTATTGTATAATCTCTTCTTATTTATATATTCTGAATTATTATACAATTAAATATTAACGTAATCTTATGTGTGAAAATGTTAAAAATGGATTATTGTGTATCGTTGTTTCTGCTGCTGCTTAACATTGTGATTTCTTTGAATATAAACACAAAACAAAAATATAAATATACACAAAATATATTTATATTATATAAATACATGAATATATATATATATATACGTATAAAAAGGCAGGAGCACAAAGCGCGGAACCAATTGTTGTAAGTAACATGTCCCATTCCCTGCTATAAAATGTAAATAAACATAATTTTTCATGTGTCACTTCAAAAATAGTTTACTAGAATTTTAACGTTAGTATAGCTGTTGTTTTATTTTTAAACAATATCTAATAAAAAATCTTGTAAATGCACCAACACCAATACACTTTATTTCATTATTTCTTTTTCTTATTATTAAATGTTTTATCTCTTTCTATTTGTTTTTTAAATAAAAAAACTTTTAATATATTTAAATATTGATTGACTCTTTGACATGAAGTTTTGCGAATTATAAATTTTTAAAAAATTCTTAATATAATATGGTATGATGAATGAATTATTTTGGAATATTAAAATAGTAAAAATGTTTTCTTTTTTTAAATAATTTTTAAAAATTCTTGTCAACGCGTTAGTATAGTATTTAGTAAGTCGACCCATTTTTTATATTTTTAATTATTATTCAAACATATAGAAAAAAAATAATTTTTTTATAGTTAGACATCAATTATTCTTCTCAATCTAAAAATGCTTTAAGCACTTTTCAATACACTATACTAATACATACGGGAACAAAAAAATGAAAACATATAACGCCATGTTTTTAAATTTTTATTTTCCGCCAAATTAAAACATATCGTATGTACATTGTACAGAGTTAATTTTTATTTTGCTAAGCCGGCTTTGATAAAAGTGTTGAATTTAGGCGTGTTTTAGTGAGAATATAGTACAGTGAAAAAAAGAAAATCATAAAAAAGATCCACAGTGTCGTTGTGTCAAAACACCAATTTTTTTTAGTTCCCACCAATTTTTATTAGATCATTCTGCAGTTCTTTCTGGTTCATTCTGGGTGCAGTTTTTCACTAAAATACGCTTATTAATTCAAACGTAAGATAGAATTATATAATGTTGTTTTAAACTTAAATGGATCAGTGCCTTGTGACTACAGCCCACGCGCTGGGATCTATTTACAACGAGTACGACAGCGATTACGGTTACAAATCATATCGGAATTTATTTTATTGAATTATTAGAAAAAAAATAATGAGATACAAAAATGAAGGGTTAAGATAAAAATGAGTCTGCTTAATGCAAAATAAATAAAACATAAATATATTTAGTGGCAGCACAGTCAATGAAGAACCGCGGCCTTAGTAGTATAATTGCAGAAATGGAGGGGAACTAAAATTCTATATTCTTCAAATGTTATACTTTAGGGGAATTTGTCAATTTCTTAAAAAATTTCTGTTCTTAGATGCACGAGGCTGGGAATCGAACCCACACCTCTGGCTCGACAGTCCTACGCACTAACAATTATGCCACAGGCTAATGCAAGCACAAAATATAAAATGTTGAAAATAGCAATAGTCAATAAAATTTAAAAAAGAGCAAGAGAAGTTATAAATTTTGAAAAAGTTATTCTCTGAACAGTTTTGTAACAAAGACATTTGTTTCACAATAAATTCTGTGAGGAACTTGATAAAGACAATGTAAATTGATGGTATGTGAATTTGTACGAATCTACTACTTCACCGTGTTTACTCTGAAAACAAGGAATGAATTAAATAATACTTAATAGTAACGCGGTGGTAAGTGGGCGAAACGTTTGCGGGAATAAGTGATAACTTGGCATTTGTTGATACTAAATACTAAATTGATATTAAATACTAAACTTGTTCAAATCATTTTGCAAATGTAGAGTAAAACATTTAAATTAAATTTAAAAACTTTCATGTCATCAGCATAAGTAGAAAGTTTGGAATGCTTAATCACAGATTCTACGTCATTGATTGAAAGAATAAAAATATGAGGTCCCAGTTGACAGCGTTGTGGGATACCAGGTTTAGCAATAAACAAATCTAAAATTGTAGTTTTAAACAAGACGGTCCAATAAGTATCGTTCAATCTTTTGAAGACCAGAGAGAAATCCAAGAGCTTTAAATTTAAACATCAACTTCGTTTTTTCTTTCAATTAAGTTTAAGGCGAAACGCTGCCAGTTTCTTGGGATGTGTTAAACACCTTAAGCGCCCTTGTTCTTTTAACCAATTTTAAAGGTTTTGGGTGTCTCGACTTATTTGGTGTCTTGGACGTATTGATCGTTTTTTAAATAATTATTCAAAGGCTTCACGGGTGAACAAAAAGCTAAAATTTGTATTAATTTACATTATGATGCTATAATAAGGAAATTTAATTTAATATAGGCTTATAAGATGAATATTTGACTGATTGTAAGTACAAATGTTTTGTTATGTTAATTATATTTAAATACAATAATTGGACACGCACTTAATTTTTTTTAATTCTCTCTAAATTTCACAATCGATGTTCTTTTTTTTCAAATCCAAATTAGACATAGTTCTTTTTCTAAAACCTTACATGTCGTATCACAAGCACTTGTGATTCTTTTTTCTGTATGTTATATAAATTTTTGTTATCTTCGCTAATCTGCATATCTTCGATGTAACTACACTCAATCAAAATAATTTTATAGATTTTATTTGTGTTTTTTTTTGTTGTTTTATTTATCAGGGTGCAACAATCAAAACAGACGAAGAAACAGGAAAGATAATTATTGCCCGGATAATGCATGGTGGAGCTGCGGACCGGTCTGGAGTGATTCATGTAGGTGATGAAGTTATCGAAGTGAATGGCATCAATGTGGAGGGCAAGACACCTGGAGATGTCTTGCAGATTCTTGTAAGATAGATACCTATCTTTTTATTAAGAATTATTTACATGTTTTTTGTTTTATTTCATTTTACAAAGCAAAACTCTGAAGGAAATATCACATTTAAAATAGTTCCCTCAGATGGTAAAGGTGGCCAAAGGGAGAGCAAAGTGCGAGTACGAGCTCACTTCGATTACAACCCAGAAAACGATCCCTATATTCCGTGCAAAGAAGCGGGATTAGCATTTCAACGAGGTGATATTCTACACATCGTTTCGCAGGTGAGCTCTTAAGATTTTCCCTTGATATACAAACATAAAAAAAAAAATACTTTATTTTGTAATTAAAGGACGATGCATACTGGTGGCAAGCGAGAAAAGAATCTGAACGTACAGCTCGTGCCGGACTGATCCCCAGCAGAGCACTGCAAGAGCGCCGAGTAATTCATGAACGAACTCAACGAGACACAACCGATGGGGAATCAAAGAGTAGGTTTTACAGTCTTCAACTTTAACCATAGAAACCGTCTTTTGTTGTTTGGACCCCTTCACTAATTTCTTTAAAAAATTAAATTAAATTTCTAACGCATGTTCACACAACTCTTCTTCAACTCTCACCATACTCGTACAACTAATTTATCACCTCATCTCTGTCTATAACATCATCTGTGATTATGTGTTCCTTAAATCCCATAATATGCCAAATCACATCACATAACCGCATAACAGCAGAAGGCTCATGTGCATCCATTTGCACGACCCCACCCGGCTCTCCAATGCTTAACTCTAGTAGTAGTACATCATCATGCCGTCAGCCTAAAACTAAAAAAATTATGTATGACTTAGCCGAGAATGATGACTTTGATCGAGAAATGATTGCCACTTATGAGGAAGTTGCGAAACTTTATCCTAGGCCAGGTGTTTATAGACCAGTTGTGCTGATTGGAGCACCAGGAGTTGGGAGAAATGAACTGAAACGAAGACTAACTGCTAGAGATCCGGAGAAGTTTAGAAGTCCAGTGCCATGTGAGTAAAACTAAAAAAATTAATTTTGTACAAAAAAATCTAAATGTTCTTAAACCGAGAAAAAAGTTAAATCGAAAAAAAAAAAATTATTGAAAACAAATTCGGCAGAGAGCAACCAAATGGAAATTATTTGAACGCCGAGAATACAATTTGATCAAAAAAAAAATTGTGGAAAATAAAATTTTTGGAAATTAAATTTTCAAAATAAGATTGGTCAGAAAAAAAATGCAAGCAGTTATCTTGAAGTTAAATTTTTCAAAAAACATATTTTTTAAATATTTTTTATACGCAGATACTACACGTCCAATACGTCAAGGGGAAGTACCTGGACGAGAATACATTTTTATTTCCCGCGAAAAAATGGAAGCTGACGTTTCAGCGGGGAAATTCATCGAACACGGTGAATACAAGGGACACCTTTATGGTACATCTGCAGAGAGTGTTAAATCTATTGTTAATGCCGGATGTGTTTGTATTCTAAGTCCACACTATCAAGCAATCAAAGCACTGCGAACTGTCCAACTGAAACCATTTATGATTCACATAAAACCGCCAAGTTTTGATGTTTTAAAAGGAACTAGAACAGCTGCTAGAGCGAAATCCACATTTGACGAGACAAATTCTAGAGGATTTACGGTAGTTTATAATTCCTTCATTTTTTTATATTTGATAATGAATCTAACAATTTTAAATTTTAGGATGAAGAATTCCAGGATATGGTCAAGCATGGCGAACGAATTGATTTCCTCTATGGCCATTATTTTGACGAAGAAATCTTAAATGATGATCTAGCAACAGCTTTAGAAAAGCTTGTTAATTGTGTTCAACGTGCCGAAAATGAACCACTCTGGTCACCAGCTTCTTGGGTTCAGTAAAAAAAAAAAAATAATAATAAAATATTTCATACATGATAAACAAAAAAAAATTGTATTTGGACTTTTCTCAAGCCACACATTCAATTTGTTATTTATCAGGACTGTTTCCATTTAAATTTACTGTTGTAACAATATTTAAAATGTTAAAAAAAAAGCTATAAAACAAATCCAAAATTTAAAATTAAAATAATACAGCTCCATAAAAAAAAACCTCATTATGTCCTAGCATCCAATGTCTCCACATATTTTAAAATTCCAAAACATTTAAAAGCTTTGGATATTTTTTTACATATAAAAATGAAAAATTATTAAAAAAAAAAAATTAATGTACCTTTGAAATGAAACAATAAATGATGTTTAAGAAAAATTCTTTAACATTCGAAAACAAAAATTAAACCAAATGCATATAGAGAAAACAAAATGTCTTCATAAATTAAAATAATTAAATGTATTTATTTAAACAAAAAGAAACTTAAAACAATTCTTTCAACAAAAAAATACATACATACCTACATATACATACAACTTATTTAAAGCCCTTTCGTCCTTAAATTTCAAATACAAAATACATACATAAAATATTAATATTCATATTGAAATAAAACAACAAGACATCAATGATAATTTTTAATTATTGAAACATAATTCACTATTATAATTTTTAACTTAATGAAAAAAAAAACTATCTGTTATTGTTGATAATGTTAATTTAAATTTAAGTTAAAATTTTTTTGTCAGTTATTATTTTGTAATATCAACTTAAAACAAATTAGAAAAGAAAACAGTGTTCGTTATAGATTATTATTATTACTATTCTTTTGCCAAATAAATATAAATTTAAAAAAAAAATTATTAAAATGAAATTCTCATTTAAATTTAGATTTAAACTTAAGAATGACAAATTTGAGTTTTTTTTTTTTTTGAAAAGTCATGTAAGGTGACCAATGAAAAGAAAGATTTTACACCAGTTTATGCAATAGTAGATTAACTTAAAAGCGCTCACCTCTTATTAGAACCCAGATTACATTGTAAAATGCCCCAAATATATAAACACAGCTTCGGGGATTAGGGGATCCGCCAAAAATTGTAAACCAAAACACCGAAATTCTCTTGGGATAATCTCAGTCTCCAAAAACAGCAAGCATGTTTTTTTTATTGAAGCAGTTTTAGGGCAGTCTGTGATTGTAATCAAATGTCCAGGTAATTTAAGCTTCAGTTCAGGTTTGGAATTAGATGTACTTAGTTGTCTTTTAAATCTTGTCAAAAAAAAAATACCGGTATCACCAATTTTTTGTAGTGGCTTATAATTATGAATGCCTTCAGAGCGGTATAAATGACTTTTAATTTAATTTAGTTAAGCGGATTTAATAAATTAAAAGAAGGCCTTTTTTGGGGTCACGAAAAATTCTTTTAAAAAAAATATTCAATACAACAAACTAAAATGTTTTATGTCAATGTATTTTATTATTCTTGTAATTTGCAAAAATAAAAACTTTCCTTTAGATTTTTATGTAGAAAAATTGGTTCACAAAATTTTAAATTTATGTTTTGATAGAAATGGAATATTTTAAACAACATAGAACTTGTTTAGCAAAAAAATGTAAACATTCTTATGGTATTTTAAATATTATTTTTATTAATGTTTTCTACTGACAAAGTTGCAGATGACTGCAAAAACCTTCCACAGTTGCTTCACCCAAAAACCAAATATAGAAGACTACCCAGAGTATATTTTGGTCTTAAAAACCATCGAATAGATATAATTTTAAGAAAGTATTTTGACCATTTTCTCTGAAAGTTTCGGTGAACGATGGGAGTTGATGTAAACTAATCAAAAACAAATTTTTTTTAATTCACTTTTCAGCCTAGTGCCGATTTTTTCCATCGTTTGATGAAGCGAAAAAAACCCTGATATTCTCTTCCTCTGATTGTCATCTTGTAAGTATCACTATGGCAATTAAAAGTGATGATTGAATATCACTTTCTTTTATAATTTTTAACTTATTTTACACACGAAACCCTTTTGTATGATTATTTTGTCCATGTCCTCCAACATACATTCGACGCACTGTGACCGTTACTGCCCAATCAGAAAATAGGATAATTCACTTTTTGAAAAATATTTTTTTAAACAAATAGTTTTAATTACATAATACATACAAAACCCACTTAAAAAGTGTCATCAAAATCGTTAAAGCCGCTTTTAATTTATTTTTTGACCTTATCTAGGAAATCACCTAAAAACCTTAAGTTTTAAGTTTGAAGAAAATCGATTTAGCAGTTTAGGCTGCAGGTTAGTTCAGACTTACCGCCATAATTGCGGGTCCCACTCATCGTAATGTAAGGTCTGATTAATATCTCGAGTTCGATTTTGTACAAATGGGCAGTAACTGTTTTTTTCCAAAATTATTTTTAAGAAATTGAAAAAGAAAAATATGAATGTTAGGAATGTTTTTTTTTTTTCATTTTAATATTAGCATTTTTTACAAATATACAACTCTTGGAAAAAATCGAAAAGATTAATTCCCTGACAGACATTTTGAAAACACAAACTGATAAATGTTCCTGTTTAAATGAAGAAAATAAATATTTTTTAAGTAACATTGTACAATTTAAAGATCGGAGCTGCATATAAACACAAAAATGGCAACACTGTTTATTCAAAAATTTAAAAAGCTTTTTCCGGTATACTAAACTAATACAAGACAATTTCTAACAATCAGTCAGCTGATTGTCAAGTAAGCACACAAAGTACATATTGATATCACCTTCAACTACCAGTCTCTAATTGTCTATAGCATTATTTATACACAATTTATATTATTACTACTACATTCTATCTATCTGTGAGGTATTAAACAAGTAAACATAATTTCAACAAATGTTGTGATAACTAAATTTAGATAATACACAAATTAGAGATAAATAAAATAAAATTTACTCAAAGATAACCACAGAGTTTGCGATATTGTTCGAAAATTTTAATTCGAATAAACATTCAGATATTATACAACGCAGCGAAAGCAGTATTTCATTCTTTTATTCTAAACCTTTTCGTATCTGAATTAAAATGTCAGGCATTGATTTGAAAAGTCTTGAAGACTGTTTGGAAAAGCACATTCCAGAAGATGAACTAGACGAAGTGAAACGCATTATTTATGGCCGAGCTGATGAGTAAGTGAAAGTAAAATTCTGTTGTTAAAAAAAAAAATATATTTAAATAAATGTTTGTTCCAAATTCGAATTTAGTCATGAACTGTTTATAAATTCTAATGCTAAGAAAATTGCTGCAGAAAATAATTTTGAAATAAAGGCGTACTCATTTCATGCAAAAGTTGAAGAATTGAGAAAGCCGCGTTTTATTCGAATCGGTGCCATTCAGAACAGCATTGTTCTACCTACCACTGAACCCATCGAAAAGCAACGTAAAGCTATTCATGAGAAGGTTGTAAAAATTATCAAAGCAGCTGGTGAGGCTGGAGTTAACGTGCTTTGCACTCAAGAAGCATGGAGTAAGTATACATTTTGAAGAATCAAAAGTCTCTAAAAGAAAAATATTTATTCTTATAGCAATGCCATTTGCGTTTTGTACTCGTGAAAAATTCCCCTGGTGCGAATTTGCTGAAGAAGCAGAAACGGGCATTACCACCAAACTGCTCTCTGAACTAGCTAAAGCCTACAATATGGTCATAATTTCGTCAATTCTCGAACGTGATTCAGTTCATGGTGATACCATTTGGAATACTGCTGTTGTCATTTCAAACAAAGGCCGATACTTGGGCAAACATCGAAAAAATCATATTCCCCGAGTTGGGGATTTTAATGAATCCACATACTATTTCGAGGGTAATACTGGTCATCCGGTTTTTGAAACTGAATTTGGAAAAATCGCCATCAACATCTGCTATGGACGCCATCATCCCCAAAATTGGATGATGTTTGGACTAAATGGTGCAGAAATAGTATTTAATCCATCGGCGACAGTTGGTCAATTGAGTGAACCACTTTGGAGTATCGAAGCCCGAAATGCAGCTATAGCAAATAGTTACTATACGGTAGCTATAAATCGTGTGGGGACTGAAGAATTTCCAAATGAATTTACTTCTGGTGATGGCAAAAAAGCACACAAAACATTTGGTCCGTTTTATGGATCGACTTATGTTGCAGCTCCTGATGGCTCAAGGACACCGGTAGAATAATTTACTTAACACTTTTTTTTTCAATTATTTTCAATTTGTATTATTTTAAAGGGTCTCTCAAGAAGTAGTGATGGTCTATTAATTGCAGAAGTGGATTTGAATCTATGTAGGCAAGTTAAGGACTTTTGGGGGTTCCGGATGACACAACGATTGCCTTTGTATGCAGAGTCATTTGCTAAAGCATCGGAACTAGATTTCAAGCCACAAGTTATAAGGGAATAAGACTTAAAGGACTTGGTTTAACAAGCTAATTCAACCACAAAAATGATTTTAAATCGCGTAATACGGAAATAATCTAGAGAGATAAACTAGATCGTATTCTTAATCAGTTTAAAAGTGTTTTCCAGAAATTAAATTAAAAATATTGTATGCTTCTACATTTTACAAAAAATAAATTCAAACAATTATTTCATAAGATGGAAACCTACGGCATTATTCAAAATCAAAATCTTTCCTAGCATTTTAAAATACGAAAATTGATGTTCAGATGTCAAACTTTACCTAACCTACTATGTATATTATCATCAATCTCAGCTAAAAGAGAAACTTGTCCCTGATTAGAATCTTTTAATACGCTTCCCAAATAGCTGGTCCACATGCCCAATCATTCAACCGACATTGACCGAAACGTATAAGAACCAAGAAAATTTGCATTCATAGACGAAGTTTAATTTTTGGCGAAGAAATCTGACAACGCCCTAACCGCATAAAATTTCAACTCAGTAGCTGAAGACATAGAAGCTAAAAATATCCTCTTACTAGACATGATTTGTTCCCTGTCAATAATAGCTTTTGAGTGACCACACACCTTTTTTAGACTTCGTCATTATTTGATCAAGTCTTCTCCAGAGTCTGCCAAACTTATAAACAACATTATCCTTCTCATCTTGCCACCACTATATAAGCATATCAGCAAATAGACTAAATACAAAGAAGGTCACAGGTTCCTTCGGAGCTTTTTATTTTAGCTGCCGTGTCGGAATTGCAAATTCTAATCTAGAGCAGCAATCAAAATCAAAAACATTCCCTCGGCTGTTATACACCACAAGCAAACCTTTAACTGGTTCTAAAACAACTGCGGTGAGTTCCGTTATCAAAATGACTGATACCAACTGCTTTCAATGAACTACGTATATATAAGCAACCTGCTAATAATCAAACCTTACACTCGTGACTTATTCACGGAAGCAACAACAACTTTAGTTAAAATCCTTTTAAAACAAAAAATATCAATGAACAACGCAAAAGTGATAATCATTGGAACTGGCCCATCAGGCATAGCTGCTGCTACGAAACTTTTAGAACTTGGTTTTCAAAAAATAACATTAATTGAAGCAGAAAACCGTATTGGAGGTCGAATTCACACAATTCTATTTGCTGATAACGTTGTAGACTTAGGAGCTCAATGGTGCCATGGTGAAAAAGACAATGTTGTGTATGAGCTTGCAAGTAAAGAAAATCTTATCGAACACTCCGAAGATGAATTCCTCACGTTTGAATGCATTCGTTCGAACAAAGAAGTTGTCCCCGAAAAAACTTTTGATCGTCTAAAAACTATTTACGAAAATATACTTCAGACTGCAGAAACAGAACTCTTAACCTACAAAGGTTCTGTGGGAGCATACATTACTTATGAGTTCTTCGAAGCTCTAAAAAAGCCAGAAAATTCCGACATTGACATGATAATTGCCAAAGAAGTGTTCGAAATTTTCAAAAAAATGGAAAATTCACTTAATGCGTGTGATTCAATCGACGAATTGTCATCAAAGGGCTTCATGGAATATTTAAATTGGAAAGACAAGGGTTATGTGCGTTTTTTGCGTTTATTAATGAAATCAACTGAAAACAATGAACTGGGAATACTTGATCAAAAAGTGAAACTAGGAAAGAAAGTAGAAAATATAACCTGGAACCAGGGTAACCAACCTATTCGAATCAAGTGTAAGGATGCAGAGATAATTGAAGCTGATCATGTATTCGTAACAGTATCGTTGGGAGTTCTTAAGGAAAATCACTCCAAGCTTTTTGAGCCAAAGTTACCAGCGGAAAAGATTCGGGCAATTGAAACAATTGGATTTGGCACTGTTAATAAAATATATATTGAATTCCCTACTCAATTCTGGCCAAATGATTGGCCTGGTTTCACAATAATGTGGCGTCAAGAAGAACTAAATGAAATCCGTGGTTCTAGCCAAGCCTGGTTGGAGGATGTTATTGGTTTCTATCCAGTTACCCATCAACCGAGAATTTTATGTGGATGGATGGTTAGTAGCAATGCACGCTACATGGAAACTCTATCGGAGGATGAAGTTCTCAACCAAAGTATGTATCTTTTACGGAAATGCTTGAATTGGGAAATACCTGCTGCAGTTAATTTCAAACGAACAACATGGCATTCGAATGAAAACTTTAGAGGATCGTATTCCTTCCAATCGGTTAAAGCAGAAGAAGTGAATGCAAAGCCTAAGGATTTGGCAAGTCCTCTGATGGACTCTGGTGATAAACCAGTTGTTCTTTTTGCCGGAGAAGCTACAAGTGAGCATCGCTTTTCAACCGTTCAAGGAGCGGTCGAAACTGGATGGAGAGAGGCGAATAGACTTGCTGACTTTTATAACAACAACAAAACAGAGTAGAAGAGCATTGACAAAATTAAATCGATTCCTGAAATTATTTTATCTTTTTTTTTTAATTTTAGTTTGAATGTTATCGATGAATAAATAAATAATAATAAAAATAAAAATTCACATTAAGACATTCTCTTAAGCTTTTTAAGAATTTAATTTCCTAATAGTCCGCTTTAAATACTAAATTACAAAAAACATTCAAAATCGTTAAGTGCCTTTCATTTTGAACACTTACCACTAATTCTCGAAAACCGCCATCAATATTTTTCTATATATTTTTTTTCAGCATAAATCAATTAGAATTCTGTTAATTATTATTTTTTATTAACTGCAATTAATTTAATACAATTTTTAAATTTGTTTTTTTTTCGGTTTCTTATGAAGATATGTATAAGTAGTATCTGTATCTTAAGCGTAACCAAGCTTTGTAAAAAGATAACTGTGTATGCAACCATTTGCAAGGCTTTACCGAATAATGTTGAATACATCAACTTTGTCCATAAACGTATTATAATTGTGACTTGAGTGGTACATTTTTATAGAAATTTGCCAATCTGTTTGCCTCCCGCCAACCTGTTTCAACTGCTCCATGCACTGTTGAATAGTGATGATCATTTGAAGCTTCTCCTGCAAAAAGAACAACTGGTCTCTGCTTAGAATCATTTAATGGACTTGCCAAATCACTGGCCCACACATCCAACTTTTCTGCTAGCATAGAACGATATGAGTAAGAACCCCGAAAGTTTTCATTTATAAACCAAGCTGATGTCTTAAAACCCACAGGTGTAGGAATTTTGTATTTAAGAAACTTTCTAAGAAGATACATACAACCACTTAGCACTTCATCCTTAGGTAACGTCTCCATATGTCGCCCACACTTTCCAACAGCCCAACCACATAGAATTCTTGGCTGGTAGCTTACTACATAAAATCCAAAAACATCCTCTAACCACGCACGATTTGTTCCTCGTATCTCATCAAGATCTTCTTGCCTCCATAGCAATGCAAAACCATTCCAATCACTTTGCCAGAACTGTTCGGGAAACTCTATGAACATTTTATTGACAGTTCCAAAGCCCATACCTTCAATGGCTCGAATTTTTTGTATTGGAAGCTTCGGATTGAAAAGCATCGAGTGTTTTTCTTTTAGGACTCCCAATGACACTGTCACTATAACGTGATCAGCTTCGATTATTGTATTATCTTTACACTTGATTTGAATAACTCTGTCATTCCAACTTATTTGGGTCACTGTTTTTCCCAGAATTACCCGCTGATCTAGAACTCCAAGTTCATTGCCCATTTTGTCGGATTTCATCAATAATTGTAAAAATTTAAAGAAACCTTTGTCCTTCCAGTTCAAATTCAAATCACCTTCACAGTCCCAGTACTCAAGATACCCCTTCCCAGATACATCACTCAACGAATCGCAAGATTCATAGGAGCTTTTGAGCTTTTGATAATTTTCCAAGAATTCTTTTGCTATTTCCATATCAATATCCGAGTTTTTATTCTTTTCTAATTCTTCAAAGAAACACTTAGAAATGTGGCTTCCTAGAGACACATTTTTGTAACTTAACAAATCGTCTGTTCGATTCTCAAGGCTATCGTTTACAATTTCTTTTAATCGCTGATTCAGTTTTGTAGGGATGATTTCTTTATTTGAACGAATACGTTCGAAATTAATGTATACATCACCAGTAGATTCTAAAAGATTGTGCTTGTTAGCCATCTCGAAAACAATGTTGTCTCTCTCCCCGTGGCACCATTGTGCTCCTAAGTCAAGGACGTTATCGCCGAAGGGTATTGTAAGTACTCGACCACCAATACGATCTTCTGCTTCGATTATCACGACTTTTTGGAAACCAAGTTCAAGGAGTTTTGTGGCAGCTGCTATGCCTGAAGCTCCAGCACCAATAATTACCACATTTGCTTTGTTCATGTTTGATTGTATGTTAGGAAGAAATAATCTTTAAAAAAAAATGTAAATATGTAAAACTTTAATAAACATGATAGAAATTATAAAATCTAGTTCTTACTATTTTTTGTCAAGATAATTTGAACCGTTCTTGATTATGTTGGGGGTTAAACTGAACTCCTTTCATTTCTAAAACTATTTTTGGTAATGGAAAATTATACTATCTTCGGATCTGTTGATTATCGATATTTTCAAGTGGTTCGATTTGCATTCGAATCGATCATATTTTATATCGCACACATTTTTATTGATAATACGTGAATGTTTTTAGTCTTATAATAATTTTTTTATTGCTCATTATTTCATAATCTTTATAAGTATTTCTAGAAATCAGTTAAATAGGAGAAAACAATAACAGCTCAAATTAAATACAAAATATACCTATTTATAGAATTCTACGAAAAGTAACGGGGTAAATATTGAAATACAATGCTGTGATGTGTTGAAATTCGCAAAATAACGATTTTGCATAAATTTTTCTTTAATTTTTTTCTAAATTTTTGCAATTATTAAAAGGCTTTTGATTTCTTGGCATGTTTATTTATTATGGTACATACATTTATGCAAATAAGAATTTTTTACTGTTTTCGTTATATAATTTTAAATTATTGATAAGCAGCTTTGCTTAACAGCTAAGGAATAATCTAAGATTCGATCTCATTTTTTATATAAAAATCTACTAATCGCTTAGCTTCTCTCCATCCAGTTTCAACTGCACCATGAACAGTTGAGAAACGATGATCGCTTGTTGCCTCTCCGGCAAAAAGGACTAGCGGCTTTTTTGTGGAATTTATCAGAGGACTTGCTAAATCACTTGGTTTTGCATTAACTTCTTCGGCCTTAACCGACTGGAAAGAGTACGAACCTCTAAAATTTTCATTGGTATACCACGCTGCACTTTTGATGTTTACTGGCATAGGAACATCCCATTGAAGAAACTTTCTTAAAAGATACATACTTCCTTGAAGTATTTCATCTTGTGACAGGGTCTCCATGTGGCGGGCATTAGCACCTACAATCCATGCGCTTAATAACCTTGGTTGATGAGATACTCTAAAAAAGCCAAAGACATCTTCTAGCCAGGCACGATTGGAACCACGTACTTCTGCAAGTTCTTCTTCACGCCAAAGTATTGAATAACCAGCCCAATCGCTTGGCCAAAATTGAGTAGAAAACTCCAAGAAAATCTTATCGACAGTTCCAAATCCCAAAGTTTCAATCGCAAGTATTTTTTCTTGGGGAAGTTTTGGATCAAATAAATTTGAATGTTTTTCCTTTAGAACTCCTAAAGACACGGTTACTATTACATGATCAGCTTCAAAGATCTCATCATTTTTACACTTTACTTGAACCACATCATCACCATCATTCCAACTGATAGTCTTCACTGGTTTTGCCAGTTTCACTCGTTGATCGAGCAGTCCTAGTTCATTGCTCTCAGTTGATTTCATTAATAAACGTAAAATTTGGTGAAAACCTGTCTCTTTCCAGGTTAGTGCTTGATCACCCTCTGATTCCCAATACTCTTGATAATTCTTCGCCGACAATTCATATACCGATTCACATCCATCAACTGAATTTTCTTGTCTTTTGAAATGTTCCAAAAACTCTTTAGCAATTGTACTATCAATGTCAGTATTTTCTGGTGTTTTAAGAGCTTCCAAGAAACTGCTGTCTATGTATGCGCCCACAGAGCCTTTGTAGTTTAAAAGTTCTGTTTCTGCGGTTTCCATAATTTTTTCAACAATCATTCTTAAGCGATCGCACAACTTTTTCGGTAATTCCTCTTTGTTAGATCGAATGCATTCAAATTTCATTACACTTTCTCCAGAGTGTGCCACAAAGTTCTCCTTAGAAGCCAGCTCATACACAACATTGTCCTTCTCACCGTGACACCACTGAGCTCCTAAGTCTACAACATTGTCCGCAAATGGAATTGTGTAGACTCGACCGCCAATACGATTCTCGGCTTCAATTAAAGTTACCTTTTGGAAACCGTATTCCAACAGCTTTGTAGCCGCAGCAATTCCTGCTGGGCCTGCACCAATTACTACAATCTTTGCTTTGTTCATTCTTTATTAACAAATAACACTCACACTGAATTAGAACTTCGAGACAGTTTTTATAGTAAATAGAAATGATATACACAGGTCAAGGCAATTAAAGTGTGCCTTAATAGATAAAGAAACCGAATATAAAGTTATAGTTCTTTGGTTTTTTTTATCAAAGTTTATATTTTTTGCAGTTCTAATTTAATTGGGGTGATATTATTTCGGCGCAGTATAAAAATTACAAACTTCTAAACTATATTTAGAAAACAGAACAACCACAGAAAATAAAAGGTGGTAGTTATTGTTTATGCATTATGACCAACAGTGTCTGTTTCCAAATCCTTACATTTAACTTTGTAATTTGAAGGTTTATGCAAAATACCAAAAATCTTCCCATATTTGCCATTGAATCTAACACGTTAAACCCAACACAAAACGTCAATTGAAATTATAAAATAATTAAGTCTAATCTACATATTTCGAAGGTAATTTCGGTTATCTGTTATATGATTTATATTATACAAACTTCTAATCAACGGACTTCATCCAACTCTGTTTGTAAACAAATTGTAGTTATGTATTAAGACTCTTTACTTTTTACAATCTGAACTTGTTATCGGCGTTGCCATAAATACAGATATCTGCATTATGGAAGTTTCCGAAGCAGCCACAGATATTTTAAAACCAAAATTCTGCACTGCAAATTTTGAATACACTCTAAAATATTTCGTTCTTCTAATTTCGTCTCTAAAGAATAAATTCAGCAAGTCTTTGGTAATATGTTTGCTGTACCAATTTTTGTCGAAATTTAGCAATTGTGGCGAGTGAAAGGAGATGACTCGACGACTCATCTCACTTCACTCGCGATTATGCTATCTGGTTAAATGGGTAAGTCCAAATTTATGTTTGAACACTTCAAAGGCTGAGAGCAAAGAAATTGTTAACAACAAAACAGAAAATCATTCACCAGTGGATTTGAGCTATAACTATAAAGTTCTCTAACGATAGCTCTTGTAGTTCAAGAGTAATTCCCTAAAACGAAACTTAAATATTTAAGTTCAACTTAAAATCTTATGTGACAGTTTATGATGAGAAAAAGTGAGGTTTCGTCTCACCTAACGTTTCTTGTATCTCTTTAATTATAAAAAACAACAAATTTACTTTTTGTGCAATACAGCAAACGTCTTTATTTTTTGTTTCTTATTTGTATCAATAGTTTAGCGTTTTTTTTTTTTGGTTTGAGCAATAGACTGCAATAAATTTTATACAATTTTTTTCGGTTCCTAATTAAATTATGTAAGATTAAAAAATTGAATAAATATTATCTAAATATACATATTTTGCCATATTAAAAATTTTTTTGAACGGGTTCTTAAAAAATTCCAACAAAATCCGATTACTTTATTTCTGTGAGATTTTTCAATGTGTTCAAAGTTCTGAAAGAAAAATAAACAATTTTACTATGTACAAAAAAAAAATTGATATAAATACCTTATTTGGCCTTGATTTTTTTTATTCAAGCTTACGAAAATTCCGTGTTTATGGAGTAAGAGGCTACAGTTCGAATGCAATTATTGTATATACTCGTAGTAATTTTATTATGAAAAATTTATATAAAGGTAATTCTAGTGCTCAAAATAAAAAGTAGCCTCTCAATAAAGCATTTTCTGGTTTTGAGCTCCAAGAAGTCTCAAAGAACATTTCCCGATTTCATAACATCTTCGATTATCGTTTAAAGTCCTCCTTAACGTGATGTTATAATTGTGACTTTAGTATGTCATTATTATAAAAATCGGCTAATCTGTTTGCCTCACGCCACCCTGCTTCAACTGCTCCATGAACTGTTGAATAGTAATGATCACTTGAAGCTTCTCCGGCAAATAGAACAACTGGTGTCTGATTTGAATCCTTCAATGGACTTGCCAAATCACTTGCCCATGCATCAAGCTCCTCCGTTAATATTGATCGAAAAGAGTAAGAACCACGAAAGTTTTCATTTATAAACCAAGCAGAAGTCTTAAAATTCACAGGCATAGGAATCTCCCATTTGAGGAACTTCCTGAAAAGGTACATACAACCACTTAGGACTTCATCTTCCGGCAACGTTTCCATGTGCCGTCCGCTTTCTCCAATAACCCAACCACTTAGAATTTTACTCTGATAGCTTACTGCATAGAAGCCAAAAACATCCTCCAACCACGCACGATTTGTTCCTCGTATCTCATCAAGATCTTCTTGCCTCCATAACAATGCAAAACCAGTCCAATCATTAGGCCAGAACTGTTCGGGAAACTCTATGAAGATCTTATTGACAGTTCCGAAGCCAATACCCTCGATGGCGCGAACTTTTTGTATTGGCAGCTTTGGATCAAAAAGTTTCGAGTGTTTTTCTTTCAGGACTCCTAACGACACTGTCACAATAACGTGATCAGCTTCGATTATTTTATTATCTTCACACTTAACTTGAATCACTCCGTCATTCCAATTAATCTGGGCCACTGGTTTCCCCAAAACTACCCGCTGATCCAGTACGCCTAGTTCACTACCCACTTCATCGGTTCTCATCAATAACTGTAAGAACTTTAAGTAACCTTTGTCTTTCCAATTCAATAATATATCACCTTCACAATCCCAATACTCAAGATACCCCTTACCAGACACATCACTCAACGAATCGGAAGCTTCAACGGAATTTTCAAATTTCTGATAGTTTTCGAAGAACTCTTTCGCTATTTCCATATCGATATCCGCATTTTCAGTTCTTTGTAATTCTTCAAAGAAAAACCGGGAAATATAACTTCCCAATGATTCATTACATTTTATGAGATCTACTTTTCTGCTCACTAAGCTATAATTGACAATGTCTTTTAACCGTTGACTAACTTTAACCGGAACGATTTCTTTGTTTGAACGAATGCATTCATAGTTTTCGTAAACATCACCAGTAGATTCTAAAAGATTGTGCTTGTTAGCTAGTTCGAAGACTATGTTGTCTTTCTCGCCGTGACACCATTGCGCCCCTAAGTCTATGACGTTGTCTCCGAAGGGTATTGTATGTATTCGACCACCGATACGATCTTCCGCCTCGATAACCATCACTTTTTGGAAGCCAAGTTCAAGGAGTTTGGTGGCAGCTGCTATGCCGGAAGGTCCAGCGCCAATAACTACCACTTTTGCAGTGTTCATGTTGGTGGATGCGAATCTGGAAAAATGAAAATGAAGAAATTTTGAAGCTATAGTGCTGTTCCTTTAGTTTCCATTAAAATATGTTTAAAGCTAAATATTTCCCTAAAGTGGCTCAAATTTTCACTTTACCGTCATTCTAAAGTTCTATACTGTCACCGTAGTCTACACAACGTACAAACATACCTATCTTACGTACATATCATAACTGTATAATAAAATTTCAAATGCAGCCGGCAACAAACAAACAATTATTATTCTTCTAAGGAGTGCACTCATTTCTTTTGAAGAAAAAAGAATATCTTCATAGTTAAAAAAAAACACATTAGTTTGCAGCAAAGCAGATAATGTTCACTTGAAAGAACTCAAAATATGAAAGCAAAGCGTCCCGTTACAGGCAAAAGATGACTCTGATTAGCGAAAGGAGAATTGAAAAAAAAAATACACTTTAATTGAAGCGAAAGAGAAAAAGAACATTTCCAAGAGGTCGAGGTCAAAGAATTTTAATGCAGCTTGAAGCATATGTACAATAACCCCCCCCCCCCTCTCCCCAACCACATACTAACCACCCCAAAGAGAAGAAGGTACCTAGAAGAATGACTGGAAAAGAGCTACCAAAATGTAAATAACCTCAGTCGCATGTTTTATAAGTGGGTACATGTTCTATTGCCACTATAATAACACATCACCCTCTAGGGAGTATAGAAGCGATCCCTATACTGCACCCACTGCCACAAACAACCATCATCACCCACATTCATCCCAACCCCCATATAGCTCATGGCTCATTCAAAGTCATTTGCTTGAGAAGAGAAAATCATAATTTACTGCTCGACTAAGCAAACAAATTTAAAAGTTGACAGTGTCAGCTTAATGTTTCCCAGAGCGACTATGCGACTTAATCTGAGATGTGATATGGAAGAGAGGAGAGGCTTTACTTTTGGTATAAATTTCTTTAGAAAGTGAGTGTCACATAATAGTTAAAGAAGGTGGCATTTTTAGCTTCCGGAGGCTCCGGCCGGAAGATCCTATTAACGCCTACTTGTTTTATGCAGGATAGGTGCGACTATACAATAATGCACAGTATTTTTGAGTAGGTACCTATGCTAACAATAGGGCTTAAGTTTTAGTAGGATGATTTATGTATGTATATGATTCCTATTTCTTCTTTTATGGTGAGTGTTGAGTGATGTAATTCATATGCTCTTCTTATAGTTGAAAGTGTTAAATTTGTAAAGTGTGTTGGCTTAAAATATCATTGGGTAACAAAAAAAAAGACATTTGGTTAGTTTACTTTTGCAATTGTATAGCTTTGAGTTCCGGAATTTTGGTATGCTCAATGGAGTTCACAGAAGACAAAAAAATGACCGTTACGGTAACACAAAAGTACAAAAGTAAAAGCATTGATGATCGGTGGGAAACGGTGAAAAGTGAACAATTTCACCAAATTTTTACTCGTTTAGTCATCCTGAAAACGTAAAACTATTTAAGTTCAGGTTTTTGAGATTCAACCATAAATTACGGGTTCGGTTAAATTACATCCAAGAAATTGGTCTGGTTTTAAATTAGTTTTAAAAACAAAACACTATATGACCAGAGGTACTTGTAGAATTAACAACAATGGCTGCGGGCCTTATTCCTTTTTCAATTGGCCATGTTTAACAAACTCAAAACAAAAATGATTCCTGGAGCCTTCCAAAACTAGGTGCCTGAGTGGCGACTGAACACTGTGTAGCCAAACCAATTTAGATGGGAGGGGAAGTTCAAGAAATGGATGTATTTGAAAAACAAAAATAAAAATTTAAAAATAACGGTAAAACATACAATGAGCGTATTTTATGGGGCAGCACACGAAATTGGAAAAGAAAGGTGCGGATGAATAAGGCAGTAAAATTAATTCAGACAATAGTGCAGTGATTATTATCTCGAGTTCCATTTTTTTTTCAATCCACAACTTGCTGTATAGTGTAACTACAAAATGTTTTACTGTGTATACCCTAATGCCCTCTGTACACCAGTTTAACCGACAATTCATTTTTTTTTAATAATAATGGTTTTGGAAGCTCACAGAATTACTCACTAATGTTGAAACTAACCACATTAACTATCAAAAGGCAAGGTAAACTTATTTAGGTCCCAATGAAGGTTTATACAATAACTATGGTAAATTAAATATTGTACCTACAAAGTGTAAATAATTACTAGTATGCACATTGCGCATATTATTTAACAACATTTTGAAAACCGCAAATATAATAAAGGCGCAATTAACGTGAAGCGATATACATACACTAGACAGCTTTAAAATAAAGCAATAAAGCTAATAACCCATATGTAGATGTAGATTTGTTTTATTAAATAGTTTTTTAATAAATAGTTTTTTATATACGAGTACCTAGCACGATGTTTTTTCATTACATCATGTTGTCAACAAAAGAATTCGCATACATACATACACATATTGCCTTTCTTACCTTTAATTTATGTCTTTCACCGACACGTGTTATTTCAAAAAATCTGTATCTTGACAACTAATATCTCTAGTGACAATTAACCTTAGGTAGCAGTACTTACATATTATGCATAAATAAAACCAAGAAATATCACTTTTGTAATCCTCACAGTAAATGAAAAAAAAACGGAGCAAAGCTGTTTCTAGTAAAACAACCCTTAAGTCCCATCATATCAATTGAATTTTCATGTAAAACCTTGCCCTTCATGGTTTTCAATTTAATTTATGTATAGTATGTGAAAAATATGTTTTCAAACAACAACAAATACAAAAGGAAACAAATGCCTACCACCAAAAAAAAAAAATAACTCGCTTTTTTATACACTCACCGACTCCTTGGCAATTGTTATGAAAATAGAATACCGTAATAATTCCTCAGGCTAAGCAGCGGCCTCTTAATTGTACCATTTGTTTATTTAAACAATAATAAAACAAAAAGAAAATCGACAATTATTGTAGATATATATTTTTTTTTTTGTGTACAAAAGGAAAACACAAAAACAATTTGGCTATGAATCAGATTTAAGATCCCGAGCACCAACGCACGCGAACTGCGAGCAGCCTAAAACTAAACTAACTCCTAAATGGAAAATCACTCCGAAAGCTGAGAGGAGGTATCACGCAGAGATTGGATGACAACAATATTGGGTGAGGGTGCGCGCTTATTGCGGCACAAGTTTCCCTTTCGATAGTGGACCGCTGTCTGCCGCCTCAACCGCTAAATCGATGACAAACTATTTGTATTAAAAAAATGCATTCTTTGAAAGGGATGAAGATTTTGCTTCATTATGCATAACGAATCTACATAATCTATTATGCAAAAGTGAGGGATGGAGGCAATTCAAAAATAAACAAACAAAATCATAGAACTAACCAGGCGCACCCTCTAAACAACAACTTCAACTGATGCTGTAAAATTTATCCACTAACAAACCTCCCTCTCGTCTTAGTCAAAGCCATAAGCAAACATATACTCTTAAAGCTTCTGGTATTATAGGGTGAATTATAATAGTTTTTTAAGATAGTCAGATAAGTTGAATTTTAAAATTAATATGCAATCAGAAAAATAAGAAAAGTTAATTGTATTTAATTGGTGGTAAGCGATTTGCTTTCAAATAACTTTTTTTAAAGTTTAACATTAATAACTAGTTTTGGCTAATTGAGTTGAGTTCATGTTAACTCAGGAAGTTAATTCAAATAATCTATACTTATTTTTAATCTTTCGAGTTCAGCAAGTTAGTTGAGGTCTAGCTAAAGTTAATGGTTCTATTTGTGGTAACAGACATTTGTTGTTGTTGTATACGATAATTAATATAATTTATTCAAAATTGTATGTTAATAAAGAATATTCTTATTTTCATCATTCAATCCTCCCACCAATTCAAAGTCAAACAGCAAATGGTCTTAGGAATAATTTTTAATTTTTCAATTTTGAAAAGTAAATAATAAAATCCAGCAAATCAGAAATACAAAATTGAAAGCCATATTTGTTTCGTTCAAATAAGTTTAAGCTTTAATTTTTTTTAATTGAAGTAGTTAAATGTTAAGGTGCATACCTAATACTAAATTTTTAATTATTGCATTTATTTTCTCAAATAATTCACAATAATGCTCCCATCACCCGAAATAAAGACAAAAGCAAACAAACAAAAATCAGATCCATTTTAAGCTAGTATACATGTATGCATACAATATAAGAAAGAATAACGTTTAGCCTTCCTTTATGTTTTTTTTTTAACTACCCCTTTTTATAGCCACTATGCGCCCAATACCACCCCCTGTTGTGGTACTATAAATAAAAACACAGTCAGGAGAACAACTGCCATGTCAAATGAAACGTGTGTGCATAATTTCTGTAAAATGCGCATAGTCTATTTTCGGAATCTCTTTTCCGAAAACGATGAAAGTGAAAGTTTCTTTATTATTCGATACACCGAGTTGCCATAAAATCTTTTTAGTCAAGAAATATTTTTTCAATCGCGCAAATTAGTTGAAATGTTTACATAGGTAGACAGGTACATATATAAAATTACACATAACTAACAAAACTTCACTCCCACTCTACATCTAACTACTTGGGGAAATTTTTTTTGCGAAGCAAAACATAATTTGACCAAGTTTGGAAGAGCAACTTAGTGCCATTTGCTGAAACGATTTTCTTAAATATTTATGTTCAACCTAACCGCTTATGTTCTACTTTTTCCTCTACGTAAACTGTGAACATAAGTATTTATTTTCTATATCAGCAAATGGGCCTTAATGTGGACCAGCTAGTCAACACGTATATTAGGTCAAAAATTTGTCATTTTTTCAAAACATGTTAAGGCAATGTACATTTATATGTACATCTATGGGTCGCGTCTGGGGTTCATGTTGATTTTGTAATTTTTTTACATTCGTAATATTTATGTTATTTGTCTAAATTATGGTGTTTGAACTCTTAATTACGTGTTTGTGTAAAGTCTTGGTCTTTTTTATTCTATTTTCTATAGAATTTATCTCCTCTTTCTTTATTTTAGCAACACAAAAAGTTCCTTTTAAATAAAAAACTCAATCCAAGTTGTTTTTCTATAATACTCGTATATATTTATGTATTTTATAAATTATTATATTTACCACAGTTTATCATTAAATACTATTTCGCGGAATATGCAATCTTGCTTTGCAATGCTAACCATTGCCTTTTTCGATTTCATAGCGTCCTGAACTTTCTCTCTTATTTCATTGGCCTTAACATCGTTTCTTATATAAAATAATCTAGTTATATGATCTTCACTCAACGATGGGCAACTGCCCAGCAATGTATGCAAATCCAAAACCAAAAGTTCAATATCGCAAACAAGCAAATTGGCTAAAGTTGAAATTAGATCAATTGGCGACTCGGACATTGATAGATTCGGAGCTATTTTCTCAAAGAACAATTTAAAACGACGAGCTTCCTGATTGATTTTCTTCGTAACAGCTTCAACCTCCTGACGAGGCTTGGATAGACGTTTCGAGAGTAAAGCTTTGATATAACGCTTGGCCACCAAATTCTGTGCTTCGTTGATCACCAACTCGAAATTTATAGGACGTAAGTGATTGTAATCCTGGAAATAATCTTCCAGAGTGGCACAAATGGTATCCACGGAAATGGTACTCTGCAGCCACTTTAATGTGAACAAATCATTAAAGTGTACTTCCATGTCAAGAAAAGCTTCTTCCAGAAGATAACCCACTGCATGGCCTCGAATGTTTCTGAATGTTTGCAAAAGTTTTTCAAAATCTTCATAGTGCTCTGTACGAGATTTGGGCCAGTAAAGTTGTTTCATTTGTTGAGCGAGTTCGATCATTTGCTGTGAATTATTGACAATAGTTATGATGTAATGTGTGAAGAATTTCACTTGATCTCGGTTGCGGAAATGGTGCTCTTTCAATTCGATGACTCCTTGCAAGTAACTCTGGCCGAAAATTTCAACTTGTTGAATACTCAGCACAAGAGCTTTGAAGGTTAGTTCGACGTGAATCGTGTTGGTAACTTGCAAATGTTGGTCAATCATCTGGAAAATAATCACTGGAGCAGAGCTTTGATAGTATTGTTCGTCTTGATCTGGTGGGCTATCAGACATCCATTCTTGTTTCTCGGTTTCACAAGCTTTGCTCATCCAATCTTGATAGTTTTTGCTCATGTTGTTGAGGTATTCACCTTCGAGAGATTTCAAATGGTCTGGACGCAATAGAGGGCCAATCAAAGAGTGAACATCAACCTTGAGGTCGGGATGGGACATAAGCTCAACTCCGGGATAGGTGTTCATAACCCATGAGAGAAGGGAAACGTATTCGTTGCCTTCTAAGCCACCCTTAGCGATACCATCCAACTAAAAAGCAACATAAGTTATTAAAGCTGACGAAAGTTAAATATCAAATACTTAAAAAATACTATTTAAAATTTGTTCCTCTAGGATAAAGAAAAAAAATCAGAAGACTACGAATATATTTCTTGACCTACTCACATAGTCAGACAGTCCTTGATGGTAAAGCTTAACATATTCGTTGAAAATATTGTAGTGTGGTGGAAAGCACGGTATACACAATGACTTAACCACACGAAGATCCTCCAGAATAATTTGTCGAGTGATTTCCAAATCCCTAACTAACCATAGCTTATTATCAGCACGTTCTTCCACCTTGGAGCCTTCGATTCGAGTGACTACAGCTTCGCGCAGAACATTCATGGCCATTTGACGCCAGTTCTTAGGTCGACCTGGTGGCAGGAAACCAGTTACCTTTTGTTGCTGCAAAGCGAATTGGTCGCTCTTCTCCTCGCGCTCGATGATTCTCAATGCAGTCACAATGACAACTGGTTCCTTGCGCACCGTGTTTAATGTGCGGTTCATAATCAATCGAATCTTCTTCTCCAGAGCCTGTGACACCGTCTCGACTTTCTCAAAATGCCTCTTCAATGTTATCTTATCGCTGGCATGTTGTTTAGATTGCTTGTGTAATTCGTACAGCAAATCATCACGAGAATTCTCCAAGTCCGAGAGACATTGGTGGGCGTTTAGGAGTTTATCCTCGTCAATAAGTTGCATGGTTTTAGTAACACTTGATTGGACATTAAATATATGTTTTAGATTTTCCATTGCTGTGGCATACTGCGAATGTTTGGTGTTTTCTTCGCGAACAACCTCCAAGGCATCGTAGATTTCTGGTACTCCAGCAAGGAGACCATCAACTTCTTTGACAATAACCACGACATCTTTGACATTCTCCAAACATGTCACCAATTGCTTTAGCCCAACACGAACTCCTTCCAGTTGATTTTGCATTCCCGTCTTGAGCAACGCCTCGACAGAAGCTTTTTTACGCCCAACTCGATGACGATATTGATCGACTTTTTCCAATTGACCTGGTCGCTGGAGCATGTTTTTGACATCTTTCAGTGCAGCTTGGCGAGCTTCTTGCTCGAGTTGTATTAAGTCCATTAAAGTTAAGCTTATTATTTAATTCGAATTTGATAAAATATACTTTTCCGCAGAGGTACGACACAAAAATAATAAAGAACTGATAAAAAAAGTGTAAATAGGCGAATGACATTTCATTTATAAATTTGGGTTTACATTTGCCAGTAGATTGTCAACTGCGTATGAGAGTGTTCATAAATACAAACCCAAGAATTTGTTGATTTTTTTCGTTTGAATTTTTAAGGCCAATTTGCATTCACACTGGTTTAAATTTCTGACATAACTTTTAAAGTTTCTAGTTAATTAGTGTTACTCAACTGACATCGGCTGATAAGTTTAATTATTAATTAACTATGGATTATTAACCCAAACTATGGATTAGCTGGAAAAATATTGGTTTGTTGTTCAGTTGCATCAATATCTGAAAGGCTTTAAAATTTTTAACTGAAGTATTTTGTATGGAACCAACGTCATTTTAAGTCGCTCTTAAATAGCTCTCAACTTGAAATTTGTTTGGGGTATTCGCCACTCTTACTCAACCAAGACTACTATTCACGTTCAATGATAAAATGAAATGATAATCATTCTATTTTTCAAACAACTTTCTTTCATTTCATTCCACACAAAATTTTTATTTTCGTTACACAAAAAAATTGCTATTCTAAATAACTTTCCATTTGATTAGTTTTTGACAAAAGTTTTTACGTTTACAAAGAACCAGAATAGCAAAAATGAGATTTATCATTTAACAAAACTTTTCATCGCAATTTATCATAGAACCGGAATAGCCCCACAGATATACTTAAAATCTGAAATCAAATTGCTTTCGAAGAAAAAAATCAACAAAAACGTTTTATTACAAATATTTTATAACTAAAAATTTCGCTTCAATTATTAATAAAAGACGCTTCTCCAAACCAAGGCGCAACCGATGGGAAACAGTCGACGACGTCGAAAAAATAACAACTTGTTGTTGTCGTCATCTCCGAACGTTTCGCATTATTTGGGAAAGCCTTAAGGCTTACAATAAATTTATTCAACAAGTTTTTACAAAAAAATGGAAGAGTTAAAAAAGTACATATAACTATTTGAACATTGAAGTAAAATTCATTTATGTTTCATAATCGTCAAATCTTTCTCCAATATAGTCCTTGACATAATTTTCAAAAATTTCTCTAACCTCTGTTGATAACATATCAAAAGATCTTCGAATTTTCATTCTATCGAAATCAAAGCATTTCCCTTCTGCCATTAAATCAAGAGCAAACGTTGCAGTGGTTGCATACATAACCGATTCAACATCATTTTGTTCTTCAATATGATCTAGCCATTGCTTGATAACGTTGGCGATTTCTTTAAACAAAATTTGTTCTATTTCTTCCTCTGAAAAAAATTATTAATATTAAGGATTCTAGTTTTTTTTTCACAATACCTAATTACCTTTCCAAAATTCAAAGAACGAATTCACTATTTTGCAAGCCATATACTGACGCAATTCACTTGCATATAAATTCTCTTTAGTATTTTTAAAGATCTTAAATGCTTCTATTAGTTGTTCTCCATTTAATATCTCATTTTTAAAAAGCTCATCAAATTTGATAAACCAATCAACTTCTATGGCAGTTTTACAAAAAGGACATTTTACAGGTGTTACCTCATTATTTTCTTGAACATGCAACCACCAACGGAGATCATCGATAGGTGGTGAAAATAATTTATTACAACTTGGAGCTTTACAATTATATTTGTGAAATTTTACCTAAAAAATAAAAATATTAAATGCAATTTGTTTCGAAGTAAATAAATTTACATAGGTACTCACATATTCTTCATCGTTGTTTGCTGGTTCACAATGGTTACAGTCACATTCAAAATGATACAAGGTCATGAGTTCGTCTAAACGTTTACTCCTGGGACTATGCTTGCAGTCTAAAACGTACGAATTGAAAACTTCGTCTCCTTTCTTAAGTTCATACCGTGCCTTGCCAATTAAGCGATTCCCATCAAAATTTAACCGCAGTGCGGGCTTACACGAGTGGTTGCATATACTCAAGTATGGATATATTCCCGCAAAATTAACTACCATATCACGAAATCCATGCAAGTAACGTTTTTTAAGATGTTTTGGTTCCTTCCATATGTCATCTAATGCAAGATAATCATAGCAATTACCCGTATACACCACTGCAACGCTTGCCTGTGCGTTGGTTATCATTTGTATGGCATGACGTAAAATCAGTCCTGCTATAACCATAAACCAATCCAAAGAACTACAAGGACTTTCAAAATATAATTCGGAGAATTTTGTACAAGAAACTAAATAATTTGCTGCTATTATTGAACCCAAAGCCAGTATACGAATTGTTTGTGGACTTTGTAATTGAAAGCTATTATATAGCGATAGAATCTCTGAGTAACCCTTTTTACGAGACTTGCCGATAGTTTCAATTTTTTGCCAAATTTCTTCCGCACTAGTGCAATTAGTTAGCTCAGTGAGAATGCCAGGCAGACCGAGAATTAGAGTATGCATAGCCAAATGAGTGACACCAAGAGATTCATAAAGCTTACATCTGTGGGCATAGCACTCGTATTGATGGATTTTTTCATCAGCCAGTTTACATTGCTGTGAACAGTAAATGACTTTGGAACAAGAGTAGCACGGGTAAGGAATAAAATGTTCATTTGCACAATGGGAACAAATTTTAGCATTATTGACGGGAACAAACGAAAAGGCTTTTTCAATTAAAATAACATCGTCTTTTTGATAATCCTTCCAGGTGGTCATGTATCGGCCTTTTTTAGGATGCAATAAGCTGCAAAAAAAAAAAATTACACAATTTTATTTTAAAATGTAACTACATTAATTCTCACATATTTTGAACTTTGTAATCGTGTGGCTCATCTTGTTTCCAATTGCTTGGTAATTCGGCTATAAGTTTTAATTGGTCTTCAAAATCTTCTTTTTGTTTAACATATTGTTCACTTAGCTGCATGTCTCTCAATTTCTCCAGTATGTCTTCTAGTTTAAAATAGTTTTTCAGTTTGGCCGAACAATAAGCTTGTCGCATTAGGATTTTCACGTGTTTTTCCTTTGGATAGCCTAAGGTTATTGCGAGGACACAGTCACAATATGCGTCCTTAAAGAAATTGCATAATATAATAATTTTGCCTTCAGCTTATAAAAGATATTCTTGAAGATTCAATGTTAAAAGCGATAAATTAAATGGTAAAGAAAAACAACTCTCTTTTTGAATCATCGCATGAAGAAGGTTGATACTTCAATGCTTACAAAATAATATCCAAATTCAACTAGAGCAGCCGCTCTATTAGCATGAGCCAGTGCCAAAGCTGGACTGTCCTTGGGAGCAGCAAGGATGGCATCTGTATAACATCGACTTGCTGCAAGTGCATTCGCCTTTTTGTCTGCTCTAAACAAGCGGTTGCCTTCTTCACGGAATTTATTTGAGTCCGAGACCGATTTATTTGAAGGGCTACACTTGGCCTCATATTTAAGCTTTTCAATGCATGAAGAAGCTTGTTCTCTGTTAAAAAAATTAACGTGTTATTAAGCTACAAAAACTTTGCAGACTTTTTCGATTGCATTCTACCTACCTTACTTCATCCTTTTGAAGAATTCTGAATACGGTTTTGAATTCATTTTCATTTGCATTTATTGCACTTTCATTTAAATTTGAGCTATTTTTTTCAATGAATGAGTTAATTGAATTTAATGGCATAATTTCTAAAAAATTACTTTTGTACAAAACACAAACACTTTGCCGGCGATTAGGATCAGCTGTTTTTTTTGTCAACAACAACAATTAGGTTTTTCTCTCCAAGTGTCAGACTGTCAGATAAAAAAAAATTGTTCAAAGAGTAATCAAAATCAAAAGGCACAAGTTTATTGAAAAAAGTTGTGAATACAAAATAATAAAATTAAAACATTTATATAATTGTTAAACCAAACAAAATAATAAATTTAATTTGTGGAATATAAAGATTTGCCTACTGTATAGCATTTTTGGCAATTCATCCTTAAGGAAGTTTGCCGAAATTATTTATGTAATGAAAACAATTGGCCAGTTTATATTTCTAAGAACTCTGAGAATATTCTCAGTGAAAATGACAAAGATTGAGAAAGAAATATAAACAACAATTCTCAAAGAAATAAAAATTGTTGTTGTGACGCCTTTTAAAAATACAAAAGCAAATAAAATTAAATTATTTTCAAAAGTCAAAGCTATCACTTTGTAAAATTGAGAAATCGAATCGAAAAATTTTCATTCTCAGGGTTTTGACAGTAGAATTGAGAAATTTGTATGAGAATTTTTGTTTATATTTCTGAGAATACGAAGATCTCTGAGATCTTAGAAATATAAATTGGCCAAATAAATAGTAACACGTCACATTAAAGACAACCCAAACCAATGCGAAATTGCGAAACCAGTGAGAAACTGTCGTGCCGAAGAAAAAAACAATAACAGCAACGTGTTGCTGTCAATCAGAGCAACGTGTTGCTATTGTTGTTTACTGGTAATTTGTTGTCCATACTAATTTGTCTCTGCGCTATATTCGATGGTTATTTTGTATATGTACTAAAAGTATATATTTAAGTGAAACATTAGACGAACATGCTAGTAAAAACCGAACTTGGATTTTAATAATCGCAGCGTATGACTTTCAAATTAACCACACCGCATCTATCTTCATTTCTATTCCAAATTTTCACATCCTGCCTCCTCGCACGTCGATGACCTTTTCACTTTTTTTTCGAAATTGACGACGACATCATTTTTCGAACTAAAGTGTGACGGAGACAAAACGGCCATTCGACGTGAGAAGAAGACTTTTTTCCCTCATTCCCATTGAATTTTTCGCGAAGAAGTCTTCTTTTTTTTTCGTTTCATTTGGTTTCGATTTTGATTGTCCAATTGACCGATGATAATAATAAAAAATAAAAATTCTAATTTATTCAAAACGACATCTTGCCATTCGATTAAAAAGCAAATTATCTAGTGAATAAGTGAAACGAAACAACGCAGAAAAGACCAAGCAAAGCAACGAGTGCTCTATAGAGGAGCAAAAAAAAAAGTGAAAAGTTTTTGGCCCCACATTCTGGGGCCAAAAGGCGGAAGGCAGTACATTGTGCACTGTGCACCACAACCCAAGAAGCACCACCATCGGCAGCATTGTCGTCAGAACAAACCACGACAATAGATTGGCTGCTATATTTTTTTTTTTTGTAAATTTATATTTTTTTTTCCTGAGCGACGATAAGACGTAAAAAAAGATTGTTGCTGAAGAATCAAAGGACACACATTAATTTACTTTCCATTTGTTTTGGGATTTGTTTTGAATTCGATTTTATTTTATTTTTGTAATATATTCTGTTCGAGCGCCAGTGGGAGCTTCAACATTGATTGAAGCCTTAACCCACCAGTGCAATCGACAAATTTGATGGAAGAATTATGTACCTGGAGCCTCTAAATATATCGCTAACGCAGATTAGTATTTTGGTGAAGAATCTGAACAAGAAGAACTACGCACAGACTTGTGAAAGTTTAACCAAGGTAAGTCACGTAGATTTTTTTTTTTTTGTTTTTTTTTCTAGAAAATATAAGATCGGGGCATTTCATAACAAAATAAAAAAAATTATAGTTCGTCATCTATATTCGTGTCGTCATTGGGCAGACTAATGACTTCTTTTGTTTCGAAATATACCCTGAGCATTTATTTTGGAAAAAAAAAATTGAACCAAAATAGGTTGCCCTGAATGTGGACGAAATTTTTAAATTTATTTTACCTTGCTAGTACCTTGATAATTAAATTCGTAGTTGTTTCTCTTTGAAAAAAAAAAGTTAAAATTAAATTTTATCTGATCGTAAATTTTTGGAAATTTAATTAGAAATCAATTTACGTATTTACGATGTGCGATCGACGATTTTAACCAAGTGCTGCCAGAATATCAGATCGTAATATCTTAGGGTACCCTTACACGATCGTATCTGCGCCTAAGTTTAAACGTATAAGCTAGATGGCATAAACTTAATTGTTTTTTTAATATCACGGAACAGCGAAATTTCGCTTTTAATTTTTTTGTTTAATTAATTTTTCACGATCATTAAATCAATTAAAGACAAAATCGGCAGTGGGATCATTTCCGATAAAAGAAAATTGAAATCTTGCTGCAGATAACTATTTAAATCAAAAAATAAATCTGGTTTGTGGCAGCCTTAACAGGAGAGTGGATTTTATTGTTGGTGTGTAGTGTTTTTTGGGTCATATTCCTACGCGCCATTTTTTGATTTTTTTCAAAGAAAAATTTTTCTAGCAAACAGCTCCGCCGAATTTTTTTTTGAAAGAATTCAGTATTACAATATATATTTCACAAATTTGTATAAAATTAAATTATAACTTTTTTGGAAACTCAATATTTAGAAATTTGTTACAGTTACAGTTTTCAATATTTTGAACTATTTGAACGATGATGCATTGGTTATAACTGTTACCAAGAATCTCAAGTTTTTTTAGATAATGGTCCTAGAATTTTTATATATTTTTATTTGTGCCTAAATAATTATTAAAACGGTTTATTAAAATGTGCAGTTCTCCACATGAGAACTTATTTCACTTTTTAGAAACGGTCCATTTTTCAAAGAGGATTTAATTCCCTCCGAGGGTGAGAATTTCGTATACTTTTTGGTGAGACATAATTTCAATTCCAGGAGTGACTGGGGAAAACCCAATGTGTAATTTCACTCTTTTGTTTAAATAGTTCGTCGGTTAAAATTGCCATAAGAATTTTTTTTTATTTTTAAATTAAACATTAATAACTAGTACAGAGTAGTTCTTGATCAGTAAAAAATTAAGGCGCCAAAATTAAAGAAATCTTAAAAATAATATGGTTTTGTACGTTTTAAGTGAACAGTTTCAGTTTTAATTATATAATAAGAAATCGAGGGACTAAACAGCTATAACATTTGAGCAAAAGAAAAATAATTTTCGCTAAAAGCTTAAAACATACATTTGAAATTCTGGATCATTATAGATACAAGAAAGCATGATTAGGAATTTCAAAGCATGGTGTAAAAAATACAAAAAATCGCGCGATAGTAAAATATCAGCTAAAACAAAAAATAAAACAATTGGAACAAACAGGAAATTGTATAATCTCATGATGGAGGATTTTTTGAGATAAGTGACTCTTAACGTTAAGAACTCTTTGGATATTAGCTTTAGAGGCTTTGGTTAACTGGCGATAGTCAACTGAAATCGGCTGACTATATCCAAACTTTTGCTTTTTTTTGCAAAAATAATAGTTTTAAAGAATATTCCATAATTTACAAGTTTTAATAATCAATGATTAAATTTGTCGCAAATTATGCTAAGCAAACAATTCCAAAATGCAAACGTAAACATCCCTGCTAAGCAGATTGTCCCTAAATGTAGTAGATTTTATTTTCATGCGCAAATGCAAATGTATTTCGGCAAATGTCAAAAATATCTTGCGCACTTCACTTGCTTTGCCTTTTCAACTGCATTCTTCATTTGCTTTGCATGTTGTTTGCTTTGCAAATGTTGCGTTTAAGAATTTGCCCTTATGTTAAAACATAACCCACTATCAACTTCTAAGGCAGTTTGTTCATATTAGGTAAGGTTTAATCCATGTTTATTCTAACGCCTAAATCCTAGAATGCACACTTAATTTTTTTCATGAATCATAATTTGAGTTGTTAATCAATTAATTTCTGTTGAACATCTATTTAATCAGAACATGTGAAAGTTGCATTAAAAACTTACACCACTTTAGACAAATAAACAAACCAGAGATCAGAACTAAATCTCAAATCTCTTTTGAAGGTTTCTGTTATTTGTTAACTGTTATTTGATGTGCTTTTCAAAAATGATCACTCAATAACCTTTACTTTCAACGAAAAAAATATCGGTGAAGGTCTGAGAGTAACCTTATTTTTTTATTTTGTAGGTTACGGTTAACCACTGAGTTTTATTTTTGAGAGAAAGAAATAAATCTTATCTGCAATTTTATCAATTAGAATGCCCGTCTCGTCAAATTCGAATTTGTTTTTGCATTAACCATTTTAGATTTATTTTCAGCGAAAAAGGTTAAATGTTGACCTTTTCCATCAATTTTTCCGTGTCAACCGACAACTTTTTCTTTTTTAAATAAATCTCAAACGTAAACCAAATTCTTTCTAAAGAAATGTAGTTAATTAAGGTTGACAATTATTTCCATGAATTAACCGAGTGCTTGCTATTTGTTATGCAAAAAGAGTTTATTCCAGTCCAAGTCAATTTTTCGTATTTTTTTTTTTTTTAATATTCGAGACTGAGATAGTACTTTTTGCATTTTTGGCAGAATTTTGAATTTTATTTATTCCATTTTCAATTCCTCATACCATTACTTTAACAAGAATTGACTTTTTGAAATTCGCAATTATTTAAAAAACTTGGTATCACTTCTTTTATAACGTATGTATATCTGTCTCTTTCTATCAAACATTTCTTTAATGCCCAGACAGAGCCAGCCATACATACTAATAGAAAGGACCAACACAATCGACCCCCATCAAATGCCATCGCCATCCTCTTTCTCATGGTCTTTTTTTTCGCCGACGCCATGTTCATTTGAAGATTTTCATTTTTCCCACTGGCCCGAGTCGCGAGAGTTTTTCATTTCCATAAATTTAATATAAAAATCTAATTAAAAATGGACTTTAATCAACGCAAAACGATCACTTAGCATTCGGAGCATTTGAATTCAGTGAAAATGTTTCAAAAAATGTTCAAAATTAACAACAATTTTGTTTTATTTTATTTGATGAATATTTTTTGCTTCTCTTTGTGTATCGAAGAAGACGAACGACTGCTGTTACTGCAAAAAGTGTATCAAGTGTAGGAAGAACAAAAAAAAAAAAAAAAAAAAAACAGAATTTTTCTTTTCCAAAAGAGCCCATCATCATTCAATATTCAAGTGAAAGAACTTTATAAAATTGCAGTAAATTTATTGGCAAATTGATTGTGGTTAAATTGAAAATTTGAAAAACAATTTAAATTGAAGGTAAGAAAAGAAACATTTCTTGTGAAAAGCATAAAGATTTTTCTTTTATGTGTGTCGATTTGTGTGCGTGGGGTATGTATACTTTTTTTTTGTTTTGTGATAATTTTTTCTTCTGCTTCTACTTCCTCTTACCAATCATTTACCATCGCCTTGATGTCGTCGTCGTCATTTTGTCGTTGTAGCCAATTTATTACCTTCGCTTTACCATCGTCATCTTTGGTTGAAACTGGAAAGTAGTCTAGTTCTTCTAGGTCTCGAATTCTTCGCATAGGTTGCTTGCGGGTCATCTGGTCATGGTTTTTTTTTCCAATTTGCAGAGTATTAGTTTGCATAACTTCCTATCTAACGTAGGTATATGTAATTCCTTAATTTGATAGTTGAAAGATGTTCAATCCAGTTTATTTCGGGAAATTGAATTTTGAAAAGAGACGAAGGAAATGTTATGGGTAAATACAAAAAAAAAAAATGGAGCAGGTGTACCTACTTTCTTATTTCTTTTGCCTCGTAGGTACCTAGTTCGAATTGTACCTACATGTATGTAATGTATATATCTACCTAGCTACCTACATCTCACATGCTGAAGGGACTTGTCTAGATCGCACTAAATGGAGACGAACCGCCTTAATATTCTGTCGATTTAACTATATTTAACAGTTAGTGTGGGTAATCCTATTTTTTAATTTGCTCATTCCAGATCTATTCATATAACGGTAATTTTTGTCGAATTCACCAAGTCCCAAATCTGATCCAACCTTCCATTACTGACTTGGGGTTTTGTTAAGACAATTCTGAGTTTAGTTAGGTACCTACCAACATAATCTAATATTTATGCCAGCAAAATTCAGTTTTTTTTCCAAAAGTTCTTTGGAGTGATTTGGGATAGGTCCCTATATTTTATTTGCTTTAAAAAAATAATTGATTGGGTTTTTTATTATGTTCACTTTTTATCCAGAAACATTATTACCTCTATCATTCGATTTTTTCGGATTGATTTTTCCATCTCCAAAAATTAGAAACGCCAATAATTTTTCGCTGCCAATTAAAGATTCTAATTTGTCCTATTGAAATAAAAGCACAGTTCCTTTGGAATATTTGTCTCCGATGCCAACGAATTCCGAAGCAATTTTGTTTAAACGACAAGTATAATGTAGACGGCCGTTTTCATTGGTTCATCGAGAAACCTTTTGGATACGATTGTCAAACATACAGTAAGGAAGCCGTTGTAATTAGCTCAGAGGGCTTTTTAAAAACCCTAATTGAAAATGGTCTTTCACCAGTTTCAGTGTTGGACATTCAATTACTTGTAAGAGAAGCACCCCGTAAATACGACACTTTTAAGTAGTTTTTAAAAAGAGTAATCACATTGAACAAAGCTTAATCGGCAGTTTCCTGTTGTACAAGATACTCAACCAATCCAGAATCACTTCTGATGCAGAACGGCATAAATATAGGTATGTTCATAGCAAATTTTCAATAAGCCAATAAGCATTTCTCAAACACCAAAAATGAAAACAAATGTACATTTATAATGGACAGGAACACTAGGTGTTAAAATAAAAAAAAAAAACGTGAAGTTATTTAAGGTAAATGCCGTGATTTATGGAAATTTCCTTCATTTTGATTTTTTGTTTATAACTATAAAAACGTTTAGGGCTGACCGCGAATGAAGCCTCGATTATCAAAGTTTCGTCTGGTCCCTCTTGGCCATCCCATTGTTTTTGCTAAAGCCACTACTCTTAAAAAAACTAGCAAGCTATATTCCACTTAAAGTGGAACTATCGGCGCAGTCTTAGATTATTTTCAAAATGAAATAAAAACGCAATTTCGCGCTCAATTTCACCCTGTAATCAATGCTTGAAGTTATTTTCGAAATTAATCTTCTGGGTACGGTTATTATCTTTTGAATCAAAAATAATTTTAAAGATTTTGAATGAAATTCAGCTCTATAATAGTCTCAAGCCAAAGAGTTAAGGAACATTGGCGGATATTCATAGTCGTCTGACAAGTTCTTTTTTGTCTCTACTAAACTAACCTGTATATGTTATTCATAGACAATTTGGACCCAGGTCCAACTGGAGCTCAAACCTTAAAAACGGCTGACTCTTTGACTAAGTAAGTTCTTTTTTTCTATCTGTCAAAAAATGGATTCGATTTAAATGGATTGACAGGCAATTTTAGTACAATTGTAGTAGAATTCTGTTTTTTACTAAACACAGCTACCAAATTCTTTATAAATGGCAGCTGTTTCTAACTTGGAAGTTAACTTTGAACTCCGGACCAGTTGAACTCGGGTCTAAAGTTTGACAATGAATATGCCCATTGTACTTATGTACATTGGTTTAAAAACTTAATAGACAATAAAATAATAATATCTAAAGACTTCGATTTTTTATAGAGGGTTCTCAAGAATCACGAACGAAAAAAAACAATGAGTTCCCGGGTCATTTTTTGCCAAAAACATGAAAGTTAATTTTCTTGTTTTCACATCGTGAGTTGTAAAGATTTTAATGATTTTTAGTAATTTTTTCTTTTACTGGCTCTAACTTTGCCAAACTTCAACAGATTCTTTAAATTCTTTTTTAGTTACTCCAGCACACTTAGCAATTTTTGCTATTTCTGTGCCGAAAAGGGGTTTTCCGCAATTTAAACACATTTTTCAGGCATTTTAGATCGTTTTTTTTTTTTGTCTGATATAATTTTTTTTTTTACAAAAACAAGTTATTAACTATAATTAAATATGTTTTATATTTTTAAGAAAACAATATTATACTTTGTGACCTGAATTTTTTGATTTGAAAAAAAAAAATACATATATCAAAAGTATGAAAAATAATCTAAAAACACTTGAAAAGTATTTTTATATTTAATTCTTATCTACACAGAAAAAACCGATAAAAAGGACTGACTGTTCTTGAGTAAATAAAAATATAATACTAAAATATAATACCATAAGAAAGTAATGATTTAAAATAGACTTAATTTTAGTCTCCTTATCCAAGCTGTTATACTAAACTAAAAGACAACCAATATCTTTTTCAAGATGGCGACTCTCCACTGACCCCAAAAATTGCCTAAACAAGTTTTTCTTATAATTTGTCAACACCTGAACCGTTATAATACATAAATAAAAATATTTGTTCATCGAAAAATCGAAACAATTTCTTTGTTTTACTGAACTTGAGGTACGAACTCGTGTATTAGATTTGGAATTGAATGGTTTTTTTTTTTTATAAAAATACATAAATGATTGTATCCTGAAAAATAGAACAATAATCCTAAAATATCATATGTACTTATTTTTTTTTTTTTTAGTTAATAGACGAATTTGGCCTTGAAGCAGATCGCCATTGTCTGCGTTGCCTATTTTCAAGTGTACATTTTACTGATCCAAGCTGTACACCATTGCACTGCAAGCTACTCGGTGTCGAATTGAATAAGCAGCTGGATAAAACTCCAGCGATATCAAACATCTGTTTTTCAGTCGACCATTGTTTCGCTTCGCAAAAGGTATAAATTAAAACAAAAACAAAAAAAAAAATACAAATGATTTGGTTTTAAACTTTTCCTTTTATATAAACTTTATTATAGACTTTAAAACCATCACCTCATCTAATCACCCAAATAACTCAAGCAACTGGCATCTCAAAATTGAGTGAGGTAATTGTTGCACTTGCTCTTACCCATTCTACAAATGTTGAAAATCAAACATACGCCAGTGAGCATTTGAAACGAACGATTCCTAAACTCATCGAATCATATACCAATAACGAATCCGCTACTCCAACTGAGCGCAGTCTCAACGATATCCTTCCAAATATATTACAATTGATTCTGTCGCTCTTTCGAAGTGATACCTACAGCAACTACGGTCTCAACGAAGAAATCTATTTGAAGTTCATACAAAAACTTAGAGAAGATTTCCCGCGCGAAGGAGTACCCCTGATTTTGTCACCGTTTTTATATCAAACACATCACCAAGAGGAGATATCCATTGAAGAAGTTTATGACAATCTAGCCGAAACACTCACACAGGCGAATAATATTATGGACACATCCTGGATTAATTTAATCCTGGAAATCGGCTATGAATTTACATCAACCGTCGACGAATGCAAGAATCACCTACGCTGTGGACGTGCAGACCTCCAGACCCAAGATGTGGCTAAAATTATTGGATTGATGTGCCGCACGCATACATCTCTATTAGACTGCAATGTAAATCTCCCAACTCCAGCTAATTTTTGGCCTGGTCAGAATACTGGCAACAACAATGCTAGCAACAATAATGATACGACAAGCACTACAGTAGCTGGCGTCAATAATGCCAATGATCCGAAGAAGGATACTAAAGTGTCGCAGGGATCTAGTGACACAACTCAAACATGGAAACCAGATATTTTCGTTCAGGCACTGAAGGAAATTGTTCCCAATTTGCCATGGAAGGAGGTATGCTTTGCCCTCGACCACCATGAGTTCATAATCAAAGACCGTATTGGTCTTAATTTGCTATTGACTATTTTCCGACTTGGGACTCAGTCAAGTGTGTTCCCAACAGAATGTGTTTACCGCCATTGGCAAAATGTCGAAGGTCAGTTCTCGCTCATCTCGATGATGCTAAAAAACTCCGATTTGTTCTCTTTTGCCGACTACATATTCACACCAGTACCGGTGGAGTTATTGAAAACACCCCCAGAAACGGACAACAAAGAGATTGCCACATGGAAGTCATTGCATTTAGTCGAAGTATTGCTGTTCCTTGGAGAGAATGGACCCTACACGCAGGTTACGGAAATTTTCAAATTCCCTGCTCAACATTGCCCCGATGTTTTGGTCTTATCGCTCCTTCAGCTAACAACACCCATAACCAGCTTCCGACAGGAACTATACAACAATCTGATTCCAACATTTATAGCAAATCATCCGAATTCAGGTGTGATTCTACATCACGCTTGGAATTCTGCAAACTTTGCAATGCACTTGCGCCCAACCATCATGCATGCCATGTCTGATTACTATTTGCGTGGTGAGAACGATCAGTCGAGATTGTCGCGTATACTGGACGTCGCTCAAGATCTTAAGGCACTCTCGAGTCTGTTGAACGCTAGAAGCTTTTTGTTTGTCATTGATTTGGCTTGTCTTGCCTCAAGACGGGAATACCTTAAGCTAGAAAAATGGTTGAGTGACAAGATTCGTGAGCATGGGGAACCCTTTGTCCAAGCCATCATCAAGTTTCTTCAACGTCGTTGTCCACAGATAACAGGAGCTAAAGTACCCGATGACCAGATACCTAAAGCTGCTCAACTTCCTCATGAAACATTGACAACAATGTTGACTTGTCTGCAGTCCTGTGCAGCCAATGTTTCACAAGACCTCTGCGATGTGATTATTCAAATGACGTCCAATTGTAATTTGATTGCCAATAAGGCACGTCAACAGCAACCACCACCGCCTGGTGTTATTCGTACACATCGCGGCATCGAGCAGCCTCCGTTCAATGCAAATCTGAATGCTCAGCAGATGTTTGGTCCTTCAGTTGACACTTTATCTAATCTAAGCACAAACCTTGCTGGTTTGAATTTAGGCGGACCAAATGGATCATTCAATTTTGGAAATGTACTCGGCAACTTGGTTTCCACACCTGCATCTCCTTCAAGGTTAATGAATGCTGCCCCATCCAACAGCCCTTATCCGATGGCAATGGCACTCCAGGCTCCGCCTAATGCTAACAACATCGGACGCTTACCGCCAACTCCAAATGCCAACCAGGGAGTTATTGCTGACCTCGGTCAACCAGTCTCAAAGGAGGTTGAGGATGAGGCTAACAGTTACTTCCAACGCATTTATAACCATCCGCCGCATCCAACGCTTTCTATAGATGAGGTTCTCGACATGCTGCAACGTTTCAAAGAATCTAATATTCGACGTGAACAGGAGGTCTATCAGTGTATGTTGCGAAATCTCTTCGAGGAGTATCGATTCTTCCCCCAGTACCCCGATAAAGAACTTCAGACCACTGCTCAGTTATTTGGTGGAATTATCGAACGCAATTTAGCACCAACTTGCTTCACTCTTGGTCTGGCACTTCGTTGTGTTCTGGATGCTTTAAGAAAACCAGTAAATTCAAAGATGTATTACTTCGGTATAACCGCTTTGGATAGATTTAAAACGCGTCTTCGTACTTACAACAAATACTGCGAGTTCATCAGATCGATCCCGCACTTCCAAGAGTTTCCTCCATTGCTCATTCAATACGTAGAGTGTGGTTACATGGAACAAGAGCCTCCAACTAAAGGTCAAGGCAGTATTTTACCCGGATCAATGTCTCAAATAATGCCAAGTCAGCCAGGACAACAAGCTGCTCCTGATTCTCTCTACCGCAGCAATTCTGTGACGGGAAATATTGTTACCACACCAGCTCAACAGAAACCCATGGTGGTGACTCGGGTTAAGTCGATTGCAAACGCAACCAATATTGATACATTGCTTGAAGCAAATGAGGAGAAGATCACCGTTCCACCAGAGACTGTCCAAGACAAAACCGCATTCATATTCAACAATCTAAGCCAATTGAATATTCCGCAGAAATGCGAAGAGATCAAAGATCTTATGATCAAAGAATACTGGCAATGGTTATCGCAGTATTTGGTCCTGAAGCGCGCTTCAATGGAATTCAATTTTCATACATTGTATTTTAATTTCTTGGACGCTCTTAAAAATCCTGAGATCAATAAATACGTGACTAAAGAAACACTCCGTAACATAAAAGTCTTACTGCGCTCCGATAAAGGCATGATTAATTTCTCTGATCGGAGTTTGTTGAAGAACCTCGGCCATTGGTTGGGAATGATGACCCTTGGACGTAATCGGCCCATTCTGCAAGTTGATCTTGATCTTAAAGCTTTATTAGCCGAAGCTTATCATAAGGGCCAGCAGGAACTGCTATTTGTAGTTCCCTTTGTAGCGAAAATTCTCGAATCAAGTGGCAAGTCAAAAGTGTTCAAAACTCCCAATCCATGGACAATGGCAATTATGAATGTGCTCGGTGAACTACATCAAGAGCCGGAGCTCAAGTTAAATTTGAAATTCGAAATCGAGGTTCTCTGCAAGACTCTTAACATTGAGCTAACAAAATTGAAACCGATTATATACTTGAAAGATCCAACTCGTTCGATGGGTGTCGAACACCAAATGTCACAGCCAAAGGTAAAGGCAATTGATGTTGTGAGTGTAGCTCATCAACAACAACAACAGCAACAACAGGTCCAACAACAAGTTCAACAACAAGTCCAACAGCAGGTTCAACAACAGGTTCAACAGCAGGTTCAGCAACAAGTTCAACAACAGGTCCAACAACAGCAGCAACAACAACAGCAGCAGCAGCAACAACAACAACAACAGCAGCAACAGCAACAACAACAGCAGCAACAACAACAACAACAACAGCAGCAGCAGCAACAACAACAACAAGCATTAGCTAGTGCTATAGACGTCGACCAGTCTATGGTGATGAATAACACTTCAACAACCAACCCATCACCTAGCATCAGCAACGAAAGTGCCGGACACATTAATATCAGTCCTCCTGAGCCGCGTTTCAGCTACGTCGACATCAATGTTACTAACTTCTCATTAATTGCTCAGCATGTGGTGATTTCTCCAAACATTGCCATTCTACACACAAATCCCAATCTAAAGCATATTGTGTTAACCGCCATTGAGCGGACTATCACAGATTGGCTACAGCCAGTGGTTGATAGAAGTGTTCGCATTGCATCAACCACAACTGAACAAATTGTAAGAAAGGACTTTGCACTGGATCCCGATGAGTCAAGAATGCGCACGGCAGCCCATCAAATGGTGCGTAACTTATCCGCCGGAATGGCAATGATCACATGTAAGGATCAACTCACGCAAACTCTTCATGCGAATATAAGAAAAGCATTCCTAGCAAACATTACAACAACACCACAAGGACCACAGTATCAAGATATTGATGCTGCGGCCAATCAATTGACAAATGATAATGTAGAATTGGCATGTGCTTTTGTACAAAAGACAGCTGCAGAAAAAGCTGCCCCAGAGGTAGACCGCCGATTGGCTCCAGACTTTGAGACCAGGAAGATGTCCCGTGAAGAAGGAAGGTGAGTTGTATTTATTTTAAATTTTATGTAGTTGAGCAGTTAATTCTCGACTTTCGAAATTGAGGACCTAAAACTAACAATTATGAAATTATTTCTAGACGTTATGTTGATGCTGAAACTTTGGCCTACCAATCGGAACGAATGCCCGAACAAGTACGTCTAAAAGTTGGTGGAATACCAGCAAATCAATTTGCTGTCTACACCGAATTTGCAAGAAACATTCCCGGATTCCAGCAAATGTCGGAACGTGATGCTGCGCTTTTCCTTCCCAAAGCAACTATTCCGGTGAGTGTCGATGTAAGCTGTTTTATATTTTATTAAATTATCTTTCTCTTCTCAAATATTAGAAATTCTATTACTGGATTATTTATAATTACTTTGTCTTTTAGCAGGAGGTTCCTTTTGGAAATGACGAATTGGGTTTAATGTACGCCGAACTTGCAACTCGTATGGAAGGATTTCTTAATAATACTGTCAATGTGTCTACTCTGCAAGTTCAGGCCAGTAAGATGCATGCACTCCTAACAGCTCTGATGGTTACGCGTCGCATTCGTGACAATGAGAGTGCTTTGAATCTTCTTACGCGTGTTGTGGAGGGTTTAGTCGAGGGCTTAGTAAACATACCCGAACATGAAGTTCATATGAAACTTTACCGTGATGTACATTTGCGTATTTTGAGCTTGCTACAGACAGCTTTTGGTACTGTTGCAACTGAACGTGCTGTTACAAAGTGTATTTTTGAAATACGTGAGGACGTCCGTTGGAATGTTGAAGCTATTAAGCTTTTAATCTCATCACATATGGTTAATGTTCAGCAGCTCGACATACTGCTTCGTGATGCCATGGACAACGGCAACAATTACATGGCTGTTACGTTTGCAATGCAATTGATGGAACGTTTGCTGGTCGATGATCGTCCAAGTCACATTGTTCCAGAAAGTGAATTCATTGGCACTATTGAGATGTTAGCTCGTTTACCACAACACCGTCATCGATACCCAGAAGCACTGACACATATGATTGAAATGCTCTGGGGTAACCACGACTCGAGCAGTTTCATGGCCGAACGATATTCTACTGGAGCTGCACAATACATTCACACTGGATTGTCTCATGTAAGGTTCAACAGCACGCATCAACATTTTTAAATTATCATATTTTTATTATTTCAGTCGAACGAAGTTGATGATCCACCAGGTCTGCAGGAGAAAACTGAGTTCCTTCTAAAAGACTGGGTGTCAATCTATTCGCAATCCAATAATCTATCTCGCGAAACAAAGAACTTTGGAGCCTTCGTTCAGAAAATGAATTTGTATGGCATTCTAAAGACAGATGATTTAATAACTCGATTTTTCCGTCAAGCCACACAGTTCTGTATTGACTTGGTTTACAGAATTCTTAATGATCAATCACACAATCCAGCTGTGGCAAAAACAAAGATCTTCCACTGGATCGATGCGTTCGTCCATCTGATCGCTCTACTGGTTAGACATTCTGGCGATCAGGGAAATCCAACAACGAAAATCAATTTACTAAACAAAGTTCTTGGAATTGTCCTTGGCATTCTCCTGCAAGACCAAGAAATCCATGGCAGCTCCTTCCAACAACTGGGCTATCATCGTTTCTTCATCATGCTCTTCCTTGAGCTAAGCTCTCCTGACGCTGTTCTCGAGTCATTGATGCAAAGTATTGTAACTGCATTCTCACACACCTACCACCTGCTAAATCCATCACGTGCTGCAGGCTTTTGTTATGCTTGGTTAGAGTTGATTTCCCATCGTATATTCCTTGGAAGAATTTTGGCTCAGATTCCCCAACAAAAAGGTTGGCCACTTTATGCCCAACTATTGATGGATCTGTTTAAGTATTTGGCTCCGTTCCTGCGTAATGCAGAATTAGCGAAACCAGTACAAGTTCTTTACAAGGGAACTTTACGTGTATTGCTAGTTCTGCTGCATGATTTCCCCGAGTTCTTGTGCGATTATCACTTTGGCTTCTGTGATGCCATTCCTCCAAATTGTATTCAAATGCGCAACATCATTCTAGCAGCATTCCCTCGGAATATGCGTCTACCTGATCCGTTTACACCAAACTTGAAGGTCGACATGTTGCCCGATACGGCCACAGCTCCAAAGATATTCTCAAACTATGTCGTCAACATTCAACCGGCCAATTTTAAGAAAGATCTTGATTCATATCTTAAGGCGAGGGCTCCGGTAACTTTCTTGTCAGAGTTCAGAAGTCACTTACAGATATCGAATGAGCCAGGTTCACGTTATAATATACCTCTGATGAATGCACTTGTGCTATATGTTGGAACTCAAGCTATTGCGCATATAAGGTGAGTTACAATTTATTAAACTTTGTCAGTATTTCTAAATAATTTTTTGATTTTATAACAGGAGCAAAAACTTCGTTCCCAACACTTCGAATATAGCACACAGTGCTCATATGGATATATTCCAAAATTTGGCCGTAGATTTAGACACCGAAGGACGTTATCTCTTCTTGAATGCAATTGCAAATCAGTTGCGCTACCCGAACAGCCACACACACTACTTCAGTTGTGCCGTTTTGCATTTGTTCGCAGAGGCAAACTCTGAAGCCATTCAAGAGCAAATCACTCGAGTCCTGCTTGAACGATTGATTGTGAATCGTCCACATCCATGGGGTCTATTGATTACATTCATAGAATTGATTAAGAACCCTATTTACAAATTCTGGGATCATGATTTTGTGCATTGTGCTCCAGAAATTGAAAAGTAAGTTCTTCTTTTTTTTTTTAATTGTTTATTATGTTTATAAAATAGAAAAAAAACAAATAATTTCATATATTTTGTTTCAGTCTCTTTAAATCAGTAGCTCGGTCTTGCATGGTCAAATCGAATCACCCACAACAGATCTCGAATTTAGATGGTGAAATTCAGGAAATTAACTAAGCCAAGTATTTCCTTTACGAATATTGAAGTAGAAATCCGCTATCATGGCAAACGATAATTGAAAGGACGAAAGAAATTATTTTTTTTTTACATTATTTAATTTTGTAAGTAACAATTTTATTAAAAAGAGTAGAAAAGAGAAAGAATATATAAATTGGTGTATGATAAATAAAATTAGAAAATTAAACAAAAAGAACAACTGAGAAACCCCAAATAACTGTGTAAAAATATAAAAAAAAGTGGATATTATAATAGTTACAAAATTAGTGTAATGAACAATTTTTAATATAAAAAAATAAAAAAATTAAACAAAAAAAAAAAGAGTGCATATATTGTAACTGTAACAAATAAAATTTTGTCGTTGATCATCTAAAAAAAACAAAGATACAAAAAAGTAAAACTAAATGCTATGTAAATAAATTAAATGGTACATAATCTAAATAGAAAAGTCGTTACAATTACATTTATGTTAATTGTAATTGGTTAAATTTTATTTTCACTCCTTATCTTTATCTTTCTTTCATTAATGAAATATATTTTCACTTTCTCATGTTATTTTATATTTTATACATAAATTGTTCTTTTTAATTTTAATATTTGTACACTCTTTTTTTTTTATTAATTGTCATTAGTTATAATTACTTATTATAAATAATTTCGTACATACATTAGTGAATTCAAAGAAACAAATCACAATTCATTAATAAAAAAAAGAGGAATTATAAATAAAACCATAGAATTTCCTCGATTAATTTACCTGGAGGTTTAGATTTTATATATATTCATATTAAAGAGAAAAAACATAGATCTTAATAATAAAAATAATAACAACAGCATTATGCATCTTAAGATAGATTTTCATTAATTTTTTTTTTTCAAATGTACACCCACAGTTTGTTATTATCTATTCATTTATAATTATCTACTATATATAACGACCAAGTTTATTATATGTATACATATAATTTTGTTGCAGTAAGTTTTTACTTTGTTTAGTAAGTGATTGAAAAAAAGTAATACTTTGAGGAATTCTTTACTGTAGGATAATTTTTGAATGTAAAATGTAATTGTAAAAATAATGGAAAAAAAAACAAAATCAAATGAAAAACAAACGAAGCAAAAAAGAAAAAAATGGGAAAAAGATGAAATTAAAATATTATAAGTTAATCTACTAACATTAAAAATAATAATAGCAAAAAATATTTAATCTATGACTTTTATTTGATAGGATCGCTTTAAGTCGCAAAAATAAAAATAACTGACATTGCTGTGCATCTATAAATTAAATGGTTTGCTCCTACAATTGTTTCGATCTTGTGGGTAGTCAAGGGCAAATTCCTAAACGCAACGTTTGCAAAGCAAAACAAATGCAAAGCAAATGAAAAATGCAGTTTAAATGTTTGCGCAAGATATTTTCGACATTTGCGCAAGTTTTGCGTTTAGAAATTTGCCCCAAGATTGATCGATTGATAACCAATCGATACGGAAAATTAATTATTCCCAAATCGTTCGCTTTGAATCGAACGTTCGACTCGCTATTCATAACAGGTCCCTGTTGTGTGATCTAATACATTATGCATTAAGAAAAACGATAAATTAAATCTCTGGGCCCTATCATCGTATCCGATCGGAACGAAACTTTCTCCGATTTCTACGAAATATACGAATTTTGTATCATGGTAGTTGTTTCGATTGATAAATCGGACATACCTACGAAATAAATTGAAATATGCGTTGAAACTTTTAAAATCGAAGTAACGTGTCTCGAATTCATGCGATGCCTAGCGATTAAATGTCAAACTCCGAGCAACGCGTGTGAAATACACGCGATGCTTAGGTTCCGATTGTCTCCGACAGCAAAATTGTTGTGAAAAAAGTTCCGCAAACAAATAAAATTATTAGACACATGTCAACTAGAGGCGTTGGTATGCGTCTATTTCGTTATTCCGATACGGATACCATGAACAAAATAAACGTTCCGATCGGAACTTCTCTCCGATCGGAGATTCCTCCGATCGGATACGATGATAGGGCCCTCTGATCCAACGAACTTTTTATTCGCATTAAAACATTTTTATTTTTAGGCGGCTGTATTTTTTAAATAAAAAGATTAATTTAGATTATTCAGTGATCTCTCCTAGCGATAAGTTGCATCAATTCCATCGTTATGTGGAGTTCGTCGTAGCTTTTTAGTTGAAAATAACTTTCAATTATAATAGAGCTGTAGTAAGATGGAGAACATGTAGATTTGGTGTGAAATGACATGTTTTTGGTATAATGCTTTTGAATTAGCAGAATTCACTGCTTAGATTTCTGTTTTTTATTGTTTTGACTGTTCGTTTAGCATTATATGTGCAAGTTTTGTGATAAGGAATTTGTCTTAGTAATCTTTAGATTCCCTGTCAAACCTTTATTTTCGAATTAAAAGAACACCTCGGTAAACCATACAATAAGTATGTATACAAAAATAACTAAGAGTTATCCTTAAATACCATTATGAGAATTGCAATGTGTACGTGTATACTTTAGTCCTTGTTTGATCGAAATTGATTTTGAAGTTCGTCCACCCTTGTATGCAAAATCTATAGGTTGAATAAACATTATAAATATATTTCATTCAATTAAATTAGGTGTTTAATTCGGTCAACTTTTAATCTAATCTAGAGTTATATTTATATAAATATCCTCTTTATATGTATGTATATAAAGAGTCACGACTCGGTCGTTGTGTAATATCAGAGTATTCTGCTAAAATTTCGCGTGAACATTTGTATTCTGCTATACGTTGGAAGGGAATGTTTAAAAACGATAAACATACAATTTTGACAGTTATGTTCTATTAACAGCTTCAATGAGCTTTGAACACAAAAAAACATTTATTTATAAAGAAATAATTCATTCTGATAATTAATATACAAGTATTTTTTTATTTTGTAAATTGAATTTCAATTTTTATTGTTTCGTATAAAATTAAGGTGCAGTTTTTTAATTTCAGTTTTTCTTAAAGTTCTAAATTTCCACGTTGTTCGTTTTTTTTTTAAATTTTGTTTGCTTATAAAGTTATAAGTATACCTGTTTTGGTTTACTTAATTGTTTTTTTTTATTAGATTCAAACTTATGACTATCTTAATTCTTAAAGCTGAATTTTCTAATGTTTTTTTTTTTTTGTGCCTACCCAACTGTCCCTGTTTGCAACTAATACATACATCTGATGTTAGTCAGCCAGACACCAATTTAGTCGACTTTAACTATCTGTAATGTGTAACATATTGAATAAAATGAATAAAACATGGCGTGAATGGAAAGGGCTGTTTTTTTTTTAATCGGCAGATTTCTTGCCTTCTTGATTGTACCTCTATTTATATTTTAGTGAATATAGTTTAAAACCTGCTTACACAATGAATGTTGCAAAAATATATGCATCGTCATCGCTTAAAGGAAGCCTGCAAGTCCAATTTTCCACGAAGCTCGTTTATTCTCTGAACCTATTCCTGCTTACAAACTAACCGTTATATGATTCTATAATAACCCCTTAACCCCAAAATATTCAAAGTCAAACTCGTGCGGTCGGGGTTATACCTACGTAATTTTCTTGTCTTATTGACTGTTTATCAAATATTCCTCCTTTCCAGGAATGAAATATTGATCCCTACAATTGGCGTTTCACTAAAACGAAAACAGTTTTTATATTTCAACGTAAATTGTCTCGTCTAGAGCTTAGTCGTTTTCAAAATCACAAACCAGTTAAATAATTATGATTTTTAAATGGAAATAAATTAAGGACAAGTTGAAGTTTTGCAGTTTGGGGACCAGTTTATGACCTGGTAATCTTTGCATCTGGTGGAATTTTATAGTGCCATGACCAATAATTATTTAAAATTTTAATTTTCTATCCAATTTTCGAATGAAATGGAAAAATTATTTAAAGAACTCAACAAAGCTGCATACCTTCAATTAAATTAGTGACAATAACGGTACCACAAAATGTGCACTGTTTTTTTTAACATTTTTAAGTATGTATTTCTGGTTTATAATAAAAATTAATTTGAGAAATATTTAAATGAAATTAAAGTTACTAATAATTTAAGCCTTTTGATTGTTGTAATAAAAATAACTCATCATCGGAATATTAAAAGATATCAGTTAACAGGTAGTTACCTATACCCATTGCAACATTTTTTGTATTCAACACCTACTTCCAGTAATCTAAAACAATCTTAAGCCCGGAGGCTGGTTGACATTTTCAATGGGCGAAGCAGTGAAGTGGGAGAGTTGTGGTCACAGTGGAGATCTCCGATTTAGACTGAAAGCTGGATTTTCAAAAAAAAGTACAAAGTGAAGAAAATGGCAGTCAATTTGGTCAAAATTCCAAAATGTCGGTTTTTTCCTGTCAACTTATTGTTCAAAATGAAGAAGTAGTATATGTATTTTGTTGTCTATTTTAACATTTTGTTCTATAGTATATGTATAATCAACTTCTTCAATGGAGGTCGGCAATATAAGAAGGAAGAAGAATTTTGTGTGTACAGTGGATTTGGAAATTATGTATTTATTATGTCTTTGGATCTATCGGTTGGCGTCCAGTTGAAAAAAAAGCTGGATAGGTTGGGACTCGAACCCATACCTCTTAGTTAATTTTTTTAATGTAAATACATTTTTATTATTCAATTAACTTATAACTAACTAAAAAACTAAAAAAAAAACAAACTTAAATAAAACTACTTAAAAACAAAAGCGGATCCAGCAATATTTTTCACCATTTTATTGATGTTTTTGTAGTTTAATTTATAGTTTTTATTTATTTAAATTTTGTTTTTAGTATTTTCATCCATTCAAGCAATTCAATCCACTGCGCCATTCTCCATCAGCTGTGTACGGTACGCCTTCTCTCTTAAGAAAGCCTAAGTTGTCCAAGGCTCTGGCCGCTATGATGCGATATCTAAAATGAAAAAAAAATATTTAAAATTAACGGTAATACCAAATATCAATAGTTGAAAATTTAGCAGACAGACACCCACAGTGCTCCAGTATTCAAGATTTACAGCATGCTTTCGTTCGTACCTAGTATTAAGGGAACAACAAATGTTTAAGAATTTTTAAGGTGGTTTTTGAAATGCTGCAACTTCGTCAATAATGTAGCCATTTTAGGAAAAAATAAAAAGCATATAGTATTTACACAGTGTGATTTTGAGAAATCAATGAAAAAAAAACGATAATTTTCATTAAAAACGGATAAAAGCACAAAAATCAAAGTAAAGACTACCCAAGTAGATCTTCCTGGTATTGGTTTAGTCATGGCATTTTCCCATGGACATTATTTTTTCGAATGGGGATATGTTTTCAAAATTCATTAGATACCGCTACTATCAGCTTTGTATATGAAAACTATAGTACTAGAATTTTACACCTCACATTTTGCAGCGCCACCACCAGGACCTCTGCAACCCTAAAAAAACTCGCCATGATAGTACTATAGTTTTCATATACAAAGCTATCAGCGATGGCTTGGTTTTTAAAGCGGGGAAATTGCCAGTGATAAAATGTACTTAGCAACAGAAAGCGAAGGAAGACCAGAAGGTCTTGGTCGGAAAAAACTGCAGGGTTTAGAGAAAAACTGCCCGACCATCCGTTATTAAACGTCCTGGCCTCTCACTGACCATCAACGGTCCGATATAAGGACGATTGGCTTAAACCGATTTCGGCTAATTTTCCATCCACCGATTACCGAAGATCCTTTAGAACGGTTTTTCAAACAATCTGGCATCGCGCTGGTCACCATAATTAGGAAGACGTTACCTAGGTATCTATTGGAAAATCGCAATTTCGGTTAATATTCTAACTTACAAACTTTGGTTTAGAAATGTTTTAAACAGTTAAACACAGCGTTGGTCGCGACCAGGGACTGCAAATCATTCATTTCTATCAAAGGCCTCATCATACAGCTTTCGATTAATAAAAGTACCTATAGGTAGGTACCTACCTACCTAATTCATTTTTGGTTAACTTTCACACCTAGGAATTTGCTTTAGGCGCTTAGACTAGGTACAAAGTTTGTCTTGAAAGGTAGATGTGTGGCATAATTCTATACCTACATATATAGGTATAGGTGCTTGCATATAGGTACATATGAAACATATTGATAAAATATTGCAATAGGTTGGTACCTACCTACCTACCAAATTCTCTTGTCCACTAAATTACAGTTTTGACTGTTAACTCTATTCCAAGTTATATTATGTGATCTGCAAATAAAATCCCCAACCATAATGCATGCAGCACGAAAACTCGTTTATCTGGCCACCCCTTCCCTAAAAGACCCACCCGTTTCAATGAAACTCACAGCGGCAACAACAAAATAAGAATAAATGGGTAGGTATCCCAGCTCCTTTCCGTACAAACCCTTCTTCATCCCATCATAATAATGTATAAACTAACAAACAATCCGACCAAACGACCGTCCGACTGACAGCCGAAAAAAACCACCTACAGCTCCATCTCTTCTACCAGCTAGGTACCTATATACTCATAAGTAATATCACATCACAAACCCATAAACCTTTTACATAATGTACCTATCTAACACACTTTTCCCTCTATGTACCGTTCGTTGGGTAAATATTATATAGGTACATATATCTAAGTATGTATAATGGCCACACCACTGAAAAAAAAGAAGAGAATTACTGAAAGACACGTTTTTGTATCTAAGTGCCAGTTCCCTCTTCTGCCACACCGCCGCCACCCGCACACTAGGTACCTACTTCTACCTACCAGCAATATCTGGATCTTTTCTATGTACCTTACCAACTAATGGACACCCCTTTTCATTGTCGTTGTTCGTTCACAAGCTCCCCTCTTTTTTTTATATAGAAGATACTATACATAACCTGCCATCACTTCATATCTATCTACTTCGGGCATTTGTACATACGAAGAGAAAAAGCTCCAACCACTAAGCTTTGCCCCACCGTGCTTATAATTCTTGTGGACCTTGTGGTAAATAACTACGTATATACTTATGTATACCTATCCAAATGTTCAAACTTAACATCAAACAACGAAAGAATGAACACAAAAAAAAAACGAACTTTGGAAATTTAGATACATACGGCATACGGGCAATAAAGTCCCCCACCTTGCCACTTAATAGATACAAAACCAACAACAATTTTGAGAACAAAAAAAGAAAAAAAGAAAAAGTTGAAGTGGAAAAAAAGGGAAATACATAACATGGCATTGTGTGGAGCATGCCTAGAAGAAGTGGCGCACAATGTGTGATACATTCATTATACACAATTCGTATCTGTTAGATACATTTTATGCTGCCTGTGCGCCACAGCCACTGAGTCCCTGAGCCCCTTAACCAACCCCCTGCCTACCCTACCCCATTACACACCCAAAACGGGTCGATATTCAGCTAATGTATAGCTAGATATACATATGTATGTACCTACTCCGAGCTGACTCACATAATATAGTTTGTCGATGTCGACAACGACGACCAAACCAAACGAAACTCAAACTAACGCTCGCGAGAAGGAAATACCGAGAAGCGAGAACGAGAAGCTAACAAAACGCTTTGTTGGCATAATGCCATTTAAAAGATTACACACACTTACACACACTAATACTATACAAATGCAAGAATTTACCCATAAAACGTGCACGTAGTTGTTCCATCATAATAAATCTATCTGACCCAGTTTTCTAGGCGATTTTCTATCACCAGCAGCAGCAGGCAGCAGCAGCAGCGCTCTTCTATGGGCAACCGGAATGTAGGTATGTAGTTAAAGCTAAAGCATGCCCCATGATGTGAATTTTTGGTTGATTTTTTTTTATATTCTTTATTTAGTTACCTAGATATATATATATATTACGAGTATGTACCTACCTCTGTAGGTTTTGCTTTTTTTTGTATCTATAGGTGTAGATACATTTTTTCGTTCGATTAAATTATTTGCAGAGAAACCACAAGCTTCTGATGATCTCCACAAATGGGTGTTTTATCTCTCTGCTTTCGAACATAACAGAAAAAAAAAAAAAAAAATTTGAAATGGGTAGTTAGGTACAGAAATAGCATTCAAAATTCAGTAAACAGTATTTTTTAGTGGGAGATATCTTCTATACCTACCTATATATGTATCTAATAAATTGCGGTGGGTATGCCTAGATAGGTACCTACTCTATTTTCCTTTTTTTTTTTTGGTCAACGATTTTCCAGAATCCAGTTGGGTATAAATCTGGTTATGGTTTTCCGAAATTAACGAGACTTTTTTCATTTTGTATTTAAATTATGTTGACTGCATTGATTTTCCTTAAGCTTAGTAGGCAGGTACCAACAGAAAAAAAAATATCATGATAAGCGTGAAATCGAGAGATGCCTTAGCTGTAGCTGTAGAAATAAGATTCGGAGCTTCTAAAGAAAAGTTAAAAGGAAAACAAGGGTCGTTATTAGGTTCTTTATTAGTTCAGGGTCGAACACTGAACAATTCGAGCATTTTATTTCCCATACAAATTAACATTTCCAAATGAGGTAACTTCAAAAAAATTTACACAAAATTATCTCGGAAATTAGGTGAACGCATTCAGCCAAACATAAATTTTGATTCGATTGTGAACCAGCCTCATAAATTGAAATGAAAGAGAGAACAACAATGAGCTCTGTCAAACGAAATTACCTTATTTGTAATGTGATCTCTTTTTTTGTAATTTGTGAAATTACAGTGAAATCTCCCTTAACGGACACCTCCCTTAGGCGGACACCTCCCTTAGACGGACAAATTTTTTTGTACTGAAATTGCTAAATATAAGCTTCATTGTTTTCAGTTTCTCTTATACGGACACTCCCTTGGACGGACACGGACAGCATTTTCACGTATGAATGACAAAATATATTCTCTTAGGCGGACACCAGAGCATAATTGAACATGTCATCACGCTGATAATTTTGGCAACAGTATTTTTTTAAGTTGCAGTTTACAGCCCACATTAAATTCTTTTCACGAAAAGGAAAAATACATGCGTGCCAGCTGTTAGTCTAGAAACTCCATTATGTGTGTGAGAATTTTGTGTATCTGTTGAGTGTGTTGTGTGAGGGATTGTAAATATCTATTGGATCTTTTTACATTTTTATTCTCTCATTCGTGTGGTGGAAATCGTGTTGCTTGGACGTAAAAAGAGTTATTTTTGGAGTTTTTTTTTCAGATTTTTGTTGATTTACGCGCAGGTAGTTTTTAAATTCTTCTAATTAATATTTTTTCCTAAGAAACATGTTTACAGAATGCCACCAAAAAGGAAAACTTTAACTTTAAAGGAAAAGGTAGACGTAATAAACTTTACCCAAAAATATAAAAAAAGTGTACGGGAACTAGCAACAGAGTTTAAAATAGGAAAAACCCAAGTCGCTGAGTTACTAAAAAAAAGTGTTTTTGTTTGGTTTCCCTTAAACGGACAACTCCCTTGGGCGGACAAAAATTTCTGCACCATGGCTGTCCGCTTAAGGGAGATTTCACTGTACCTACATATACCTGATTTCGGCTCTAATGAGAGCGTTTTTTAATCAAAACATTTTCTGAATTGAGTGTGTTCTGTTCTGTGTACGGCGATTCATTTTCGAAACACATTTTAATGAGCTATCAACCATTCATTTCATAGCTGTCATTATGCTGTTCACTCCGTCTGCGGAGATTTCCTTTGACAGCTAAGATTTCTAAAGTGACTCTATTGCGCTTTTATTAGTCTTTTAAGCATGGTGCACAAGGAACAAGATCCTATCAAGCGTACCATTACTAATGACCTGATACCCATAACGTTGGCTAGGGATAGGCTATGTCTTTATCATGTCCTGTCGAAGCTAATACTCTTTATCAAGTCTAAATTGGAAAATATTCTTCCCAAATATTTGAAACTACAATTTCTGTGGACTTAAAAATCGATTAAGAAATAAAGCTCTATTGAGAATTACCAATTAGACACTCTACAAAACATCCATCCTTCGCGTATTCCAGAAGGATAAAGCTCCCTTGTTAGGTACAATATATTCGAGAGAATACAAACTGTCAGACAGTTTGTGTTTTAAGCAAAATAACACCTAGCACAGAGAATCACTTATCTTTTTTTTCCCAATTTATTTAACATATTTATTTGAAGATGAAAGAGGGGGTTAATATTTAAAAATTACCAGTGATGTTTTCCGTTGTCTTTCTTGGTCTTCGCCTCCTTTTGGGTATAATTTGGAATTTTTCACTTTTTCAGGGTAAATGAGCAAATTCATGTTCTATAGGTACACCAAAAACCACTTTACTATCTTTGTTAAGAATTCATTATAAAAACTGGTCCCATACAAAATGATTTTTGGGGCAATTTTTCCTTTTTGAAAATTGGGTCAATTACCATTGGGGCAGATCGCAATTCGCAAAAATGGGCGCGTCATATAAATTCCCTGAATTCCTTATGAGACAATTATAATTCTAACTTTGACAAAAAGGAATTTGTGTTTTTTTTTATTTCCACATACTTCTTTTTCAAATTGAGTATTTTTTCCTGAATGCTTTATCTTTTTTATAAACAAACACACATCTACATTAGTGTTAACATTAAAACCAATTTGAATTCCAAATTTCTGAATATTGAATTTAATTATTCAAACTGGCATCCTATTAATGTAATTGAAGCAATTTTATTGTTTTCAATTTTTCATAATCTGTAACTTATATGCATGCGCAATACATTTTAGATAATAGGTTAAGCACACCAAATGCATTTTTACCAATTCAAAATCATTCCAAAAAAACCATTAAACCAAAAATATTTACATACATATGTACATATATTATGTAGAATGAATAGAATATTTTAAATTATGATTAATTATACAGAAGAACAATGTGGCATGACTCCATGAACAAGTTGATAGTTGTTCCATAAAGACAGATTATTATCCTTCGTCCTTTTTACAAACTATCTATTATTATATCTAGGTGCTCACACAGTTATATACCTATACAAATAGAAACTTAAATTTAATGAATTTTTAACGATGTCAGTTGACTTGGGACTTTGTGGATTGCTCTAAAAGTGAATGGAGCGACAAAATGATTTCAAACCAAACCAAACTATATAAAGGCATGTAAAATTATCCTGACCTAAATCCATGTCATTTCTTTTTTATATTATTTTATTCTTTTTTTTGTTTTTTTTTTTTGTTTGTTGTTGTCAAGCTATGAGTCGTCAACAAAACTGTCTCAGATGAAACTTAACATAAAAAATATCTTAAAGAATTATGCAAAAGGAGTAATACCCTATTTCTTACATGAATATGATTTGTATTAATAATACTATTTAAATGCATTTGTAATGATGAGGTTTTTTTAACCACCCTTTAAAAACTATTAAAAACAATACTATAGGTATAGCTTTCAAAAACCACCTCCAAATTCCTTCATTCACAATCAATCCAAAATTAACGGAAAATGCATAGGGTTACACTTAATTTGTGTATTAAAATTTTGCCAGAAATATTCCAAATAATTGTAAAAAGGGACAGACACTTCGTCTAAAAGTGGTTCTTACAATAAATAATTGAGGTTAAGTCCGAACAAACTAATATTTTTTTTTATTCATGGCCACCATTTTTATTTGGTCAGTAAGATTTTCTCCATTATTTCTATACGACAGTCTGCTTGGATAAAATTCAAAAAGAAATCTTAGAAATTTAATAACAAAATTTCATTTTTAACAAAAGTTAAAAATACTTTAATTTTATTTAATTGGTGTTTTTTATGATGAAATTAAGTTTGGTTTATTTCATAATGAAAAACCCCAATTAAAATAAAATAAAAGTATTTTCACACTATATTTTAATTAAATGAACAACAACAATAATGAACTAAATTCGTGAGTTTGGGATGAATAGTAGATGTAGCTCTTGTGGATCTTTGGTCTTAAAATGACAGTTGTTCCATACAAAATATGTCATTTTAAAATTTAAAAACCTGTTAAAAAAGGTAGCTTTCGGCAGATTTTTATTATTTTAGAAAGCAAAATGTCCCTAATTTGGGGAGATATTTTCTGCTTTATGAAGATATATTTCCTAGGGAGTTATTCACTGAGTCATTAATGTTTGCTTTGCTATTGTACATCGGCAAGTTTCCTAAAACAAACAATTTTGACGTTTCGTAAAGTGTAAAGTTTTCTTCAGTACTGTTTGTTTTAAATGTCAAACCATGCAGAGAAACTTACAAAATGTAGAAAAATAATTTATATTGAACATTGAGGACACAATTTTTTACTACGACAAAGTACGCAAACGTAAATTTGTGTATTTTGTATTGTTTTGGGATGTCGAGTCGTTGTCAACACTAAAATCCTTTTGGACTTCAATGAAGGAAGGGGAATGCAAAATTGACCTAACATGGGCTTTGAACTCATAAATCATAAAAATATACCTACATAATGTACCTAAGCTTATTTTCTAAAAAAAAAGTAAGAGATTTGAAAACAGGCTATGTGTCTAATGCACCCTATCGCTATCATAACAAACATGGCAGCTATGTTTAACAAATGGAAATACCACCAGAGAAAATTTTATTTTCGTTAAAAAACAAAATATATGTACACCTACATATACAATGTATAAACACCTAAAAGTTAATTTTTTTAAATGGATTAGAAAAAAGAGAGCGAGAGAGAGCGAGCGAGGGAAGGAAAGAAATACATATATACAAAAGGTAGAGGTATATCCTTAGTTTTTAAAAGCACAAAAATGTACCAAGCAGATAGAAATTTTGTGAATATACAAATATACAAATGACATCATACCATGCAGATATCACACCGTTAAAGACATTTTGTTATGTCACACGAAAGATAACAACTACCCTGGGGATGCTGTAGCTGTAGCTGGAGTTAACACTCTTTGCAACTTTGCCTTGCCCCTTAACAACATTTTTCGAATTTCCTGGTACTTCTTTTCATCTGTGAATAAGTGTCATGCTTTTGCTATGCTTAAGGAATTACCCCAGAATAACACATCTAGAATCCACCATCAAGAACCAACTTTTGCCCCAAAAGTTTATTAACATACACTCAAAAGTTTTTGCTTGTGTGATGGCGGTGAATATGAAAGGTATGCTGGGTAGAAAAATAAAGAAAAAAAAAATATTTAGAGTTTCCTGTTTTGTTCTAGAGCCATAGCAACAAGACTTCCGTTTTTACTTGTGATTTTAGGAACTTTTGTACAAGTAGGTGTAAGAGCATATGTTTAAGGTTCGTAGAAAAACTCATTTTGATCGATCCAGCAGAATCAAGAAAGATTTAACATAAATACATATAAAAACGAAATGCACAAACTTTCACCTAAATTACAAACGGTTCTTGAACAGGTTAATAACGAATTTTTGCTAAATATTTTTTGACCAAATAATTTCAATTGTTTATTTTTATAAACATACTGAAGAAAGGTCATCAAAATCGTTACAGTCTTTTTCGAAATAAATGTTTTGTCTTAACGTCTTGGTCTTGTGGACTGCGAACTCACATTTGACAGATCTTAGGTCGCAGTTGTTAGTCGCATAGAATATATTGAAATTTCTTTTTTTGGTAGTTTTAACTAATTATATGCAATATTTTTTATTTGAATATTTAAATATATTCATGTATTCCCTTGATTAAAAAATTTTAATAAGAAAAAGTTGATAAATGCTTTAGAAGTGGCTTTAAAAGAATTATTCGCAGACAGAGAGACACTTCAAGTAAATAGTTAAGAGTGGGTTTCAGAACTTTTTTATAATTTGCGATGTTTGTTAGATTATCTTATCAAATTTTTTCAAAATTTCATATTGTCAATATTAGACACATCTAATTCTTTAAGAAATCGGAATATTCACTCAAAGTGTTAACCACTAGACCAAATACGTGCAACACTTCTTCCTCCTTATTCTACATCCTGATTTTCTCTCTCTCTCTCTCTGTTTCTCTCTTTGGTATAGATACATTACGCTGAGGAAAATGGAAAATCCATAGCCACTGTGTAAAATTATATGAACCCCACTACTACGACAACGACGTTGACGACGACCTATTTTCTCGATAACGCTTCAGTGGACATAATTTTCTTTTGTAAAAAAAAGAAGCTTTTTTCCTTTTTTTTCGTTGTTGCAAAAAGTTCCTCTCTGTGAAGTTAACTTTAGAATTTCGGTGCACAGGAAACTATGGCTTTTCGATAAAGGAGGAACCCTAAAAATAAGCGCTTCCATTTCCTTATAATATAGTTAGAAAATCAGAAGAAGGTGGACCTGATCACCATTTATGTTTAGGGATACCTACTTACATAATAATCCTTTTTAATTAAAAAAAAAAATTATGTTGCATTGTCGGAAGGAACCCTAGAAAATATTCTAAGGCAAGAACAGGAATATTGTTACCCATCACCACATCATTATCATCATATTTTTTTTGTAAAGGCCTTGGGGAAATGGTAATTCAAAAATATTTTCATATTCATAGGATTAGATTTAGGGTATAGCAAAAAGGTATAAGGAAAGGTAAGGCATATCCTTGAGAATGAAGCTCTGTGTTACCAAATTTTCTACTGCGCATGGTGTGTTTTTGAATAAGAAAATAATAAAAAATATATACGAGTAGGTACCTGTATTGTATGAGATTTTTGGCTATAAGATGACTTCAATATGAGTCAAGTTCCTTCATAAAAGTGATATAAGGAGTGAAGATTGTAGGTGTCTATCTATATATATGTTTCGCGCCTAATGAAAATCTAAAATAAATGTAAATAGAATTTCAATGGTTTCTATTTTCGAGAAATAATGACTAAGGTCAAATTCTTTGTTTTTTTTGTTGTTGTTGTTTTTTTGCAATGTCATAGTTACATATTCTATTCTATAAAAGATAAGATAAAATACTGTCATATCACAAACAAAATAGGTTTAGGTAGAAAACAAGCATTTTTTTCATTTTATATTTTTTAATACATCTGTCTGTAACTACATATTACTACTTTTTAAGCAAACTGTCGTCAATGTAATATGGGCCCTATGGAAAAAAATCAATGATTCAATGAAAACAATAATTGAAAGATGATAGAAATTCATTGATTCTATGAAAAAATTCATTGATTCGATGAACTTTTGTACAGTTTTAATGAAAGAATGTTGATAATTTAAAAAATTCTTAATTTAAATGCAAAAAATTATTGAATCAATGAATTTTTTCACTGTTTCAATGAAAAATGTTCATTGATAAACCATGTTTTTTGTCTATATTGACTGCACTAAATCTTGTTTTGCTGGAACATTACTTATTCTTCGGTTTTAAGATCTAACCTAAATCTCAGCATTTGAACATTTTTCTCTGCAGTAGGTACTTATGCCTATTTCAAAAAAAAAGGAAGGAAATTATAGCAAGTTAATTAACTGCATTTTCATCCTAATTTCCTGTAGCAGCAATTAAAATTTTAACCCTCACATTTTTGCTACAGCTTGACGAGTTAATAAACACCTCTAGTGTACGATATTACATTTACTTGCATCATTAAATGAGTCTTCTCATGTGAATGTAATGCAGCAATAGAACATAACACACAATCCAAATTATGATTTCTAACAAAAAAAAATTAATGTTGAGCGTTACATTATACATAAAGTAGGTACTTTGAGTACCTCTTTAAATATGTAGGCGCAGTCGAAATAACCTAGTTTCATCACTATAAATTACACTATACCGCCATATACTGCATATAAGTACTTGTACATACATTTTGTAAATACTGCATTTTATGTGAAAGACCATTCATCCTGAATCCTTACTAAACAGGACATGCGGGAAATTCATTTAGCGCTAAAATAAAATTTCAATTAAGGTTTTTACTCTTATAATATGTTATGTACATTTTTATGTATTTATTTATACATATGAATATGTACTGCATGCATCGTATAATCATAGAGCAAAGGTTTTCAAAATTTAATCTGTCATTGAGTTTGTAATTAAAATCAAAGCAGGAAATTGAAAATAAACTCTGATGCGCACAAAAAGGGGCGTCATTGTAAACGACGCGATGTAGTCATCATCATCTGTCGTATGACAACGATACAGATACAGAGCCCTCTTCCTCCGAATGGCACGTACCTACTCCCCAATATACCCCAGTATGCATGCATTCCGCACTTAAACTAAAAGCAATCATCATTGTTGTTTGCGCCCAACAAAACAATATTCGAAAAACTATTTCAGATAAAAAATAAAAAAATAACCTAAAAAACAATAAAACTAAATGAGACGTGGCATAGTCACAACAATAAACAAATTTCTCAAATAGCTTTGCTATCATGGCACAGAGCAGGCATAGTTATACGTACGTAGTTAGTGCTGTGATTGTGCTTTTTCTATCGCATAGAAACTAATGCGGGAAATTGAAACTTACCTTGAATAATTTTATTGTTGTTATTGTTGTTACTTCTGAAAGATGATAAGCAATGGGGTCACAACGATAAGATATTCGCTATATATCAGAAAAAAAAATTATACAAACATAAAATTGCTGAGTTTTTAATTACTTTTTCAGGAAATTTAACATGATGCCGATGCTGATACTTAAACTCAAATTCTTTTCAAATTATAATGAGTTTCTTTCTGATAAGCTTTTTCCTATTAAAATGGGTATGCGTTGTAATGGGTAAATTATATTTATTTTGGTGCTAAATCATTGAACAGTAAATGAAATGGAATGTAAGACGATGTGTTAAACAATTTGGTTTCACTAAAATGGCGCCCCACGTCGAACTTATTGGTATGATATACACAGAGATAAAAGAACGACAACAAATAGAAGGAACACAGTAATATTTCTCTATGATTTCCATCTATGAAGAAGGTCGTATTAGAAGGTCTATACTTGCCATCTTATAAAAATGGCCGCCATAACTTTTTGTTTTCTAATTTTTGTTTGTATTATTTGGAAAAATTTTGCTTTTGTTTTTTCCAGGTTACAATTTCTTTCTTTTTTAACTCTGAGATTTGAACTTCATTAGAAGTTCACAACTCAGCTAACAACTTTACCTTTTGTGCAATAAGCTATAAAATATTCCAGTTTTAAAACTGAATATCTAACCTTAAATCGAAGACAAGAGAAACATTTCTCTGTTTGTGATTCTATTTTGCATTTGTTATTTTTGAACTTTGATAAGTTGAAACAATAGGCTCTTATACACATATTATTGTTGTACATTTGCAGTGGTATACTTTTTCACCATAAAATCAATTTGATTAGTCTTTAACAATCTTTGGAATTAATATTTGATTTGCATTTTTTTAAATATTTCATTATAGTTTTTTTTTCTCTGTGGAAATATTTGGTACAAAAGTAATATTTTTGACAATTCGTACCTTAGTTTAATAACCGATTTGCTATAGCAAATCACTATGTAATTATGTTTTTAAGGTAATCCAATGCAAGTAAAATTGTTCTTATATTTTTTTGTGAATCAAACTAAGCATATACATATTCCTAAGGTGTATAGTTATTATGTGCTAAGAACATTAAACTTTACTTGCGAAAATGAAGAAACATTTCATAAGCTTTTAATTAAATAAGAAAAGTGCGTATACGCCATAGTAGACCACTGTTTTTTTTTTTTTTAATGAGATTCTGAGCCTGTAATTATATTATGTAACTAGTAACTGCAATCTTAAATAAATTTAAACATATACAATAATTATTTTATCATCAGACACAAGTATTTATAAAGTACCGGACCTCCATATCATACAGTCAGCAGCAGAAATTAAAAATATCTAGTATATTTTTATCTTTGTGTGCAAATGGCACCTAGGATAAATTGAAAATAGAATATCAATAAATTAATTTAACAAAACCTGCTGTCATTATTATTTGCTCAAATATCTTACATCATCATCGTCATCATCATTTTTTATTTTGCACACACTTCTATCTGCGCATTTTTATCTCTATCTAACATTTTCTATTCCCATTCAGTCATTTTATTTTCTTCGAAATCATCATAAGAAAAATCTTCACAGCTGCAACATCAGCACAGCAGCAGCAGCAGCAGGCTGCAGGCCCGCAGGTGCAATATTTTTTTTTTTTTTTTTTGTATTTTTCAACATCACTTCTATTTTTGTGCAAATTCATTAAACTGCAAAATCGGTTTGAAAGCATAAGAAAATTGTATGCACTATGTGGCATTGGATGTTCTTCTACATATCATAATGGGGCTTTAGAGGAGCAATTTTGAAATAAACTTAAAAACACTCAATTTCTATTAAATATGTCCTGAATTGCTTTTTTATAGCTTATTATTCTATGGAGCATCTTCTTTAGTCAGAAAATAAAGCGGTTCCCTTGATTTGGCCCAAATTTGGTCCAGAGCTATTCTATGTGATTCTAAATAAATAGAAGAGAAGTAGAATTTTTTTAGTTGATCATTGGTTGAGATCTTCTATTAAACAATGTTGTTCCCCTTAAATTTTATTAAAAACCACTCAAACGATTTTAATACAATCTTGTGCCTGTAATTTATGGGGTTCGTTAAAAAAAAAAAACGGAAATAGGGATTTGAATTTTTTGAAAAACATTGAAATATGTGGTTGAATGCGCATTGACCAATTTATTCAAACTTTAAATACAGAGCTGAAAAGGATAAAAAAATATTGCTTTTAAAATATTCGGAATTTTTTTTTTAAACTTTCGTTAATAAATTATGAATTTTCATTTTGACACGGAGTGTGCAAATTTTGTATACTTATACAGACAAAAAAATATTTTCCACGTGATGATTTTATTTATAATACATACATATATGCACGTACATTGTATTCAAAATATTTAAAATGTATCTTAAGAACATCTCTTTTTTATACTCTTATAGAGACAAAATGTGACTGCAAAGAAGGTCATAATCTAGATAATATGTACATATGTGACTTTTAATTGGGTTTATATGTTTATGTGAAGGTTTATAAATTTTAAACGTACATTTAAGAAAACAGTTCATGGTGATGTGAAGACAAAGAATAAAAATCTACAAACAATTTTTAATATATAGTTGCGGGTTAACAGCTAAGCTATTTTGTGGAAAATATGTTTTGTAAATCATTCGTGTAAAATTGCTGATGGGTATTTTATTTTGCAATTTGCTCATTAGCGTGTGTGCATAATTTTCCTATAGAAATTTAATAAATAATTATTTGCTCAACAATTGTGTGAATACAAGTTAGATACAATTTAATTATTTAATAGCAACTGGAAAATTTTTCTTATGTGTATTTATAATCAATTATAAAATGAAATAAGGGATGTAAATGCGTTGCGTACTACTTATATGTATACATAAAGTATCACAAACTTGCTTCTATGTTAAAGTATTTTAGAATAAACAAAAAATACAAAAATATGAAAAAGCATCAAATTCATTATTCAAAACCATAAATGACATCTTATGTATCATAAAAAAAAATTGAAAAAAAGAAGAACCATTGGAACCATTTTTTCAAAAATTAATTTTTTGTTTATATTTTTTTTAAGTAATTTATAAAAAAATATAAATAACTAAAAAAAAGTAATTTTTTTTCAAAAGTCCATTAAATATTTTGAAATTGTATATTTTCAAAACAATACAGGACATCTCTGATAAAAATTTGTATTTTTATCTCTCAAAATATTTTTTGACCAAATAATTTTAATTACTTACAAAACCCTACCTAAAAAATTGCATCAAAATCGTTATAGAGCCGCTTTCAATTTAAATATATGTATTTTTTCTTAATCCAGGACAACTGGCTATGTGTTGGAGAGAGCTGAAAAGCATCTCTAGAAACCATACACGATGGTGCGTAGGAGTAGTTATATGTTCGAGAACGGTTATATGACAGGTACCGTTATTTTGGATCTAAACAAACCATTTCTCCTCTAGGGAATCTCCTTAAACTTTCATTAGTTTAGGCTGTAGGTCGAGGAACATATAGGAATTACGTGTTTTTCAACGTCAATTTTTATTACAAATCCAAGACTTACCTTTAGATCCTATAGTAGAAAGATAAAATTGAGGGAGCAACTTTTTTGTGTTTATTTTATGAGCTGTAAAATGGTTGTTTTGAGATGACACAAAAACCACACAAATTCGTTTAAGGGTTTTTATTATTTGTACCTTGATGAAAAATTAACGAACCAAACAAATTTTTTTATAAATTGATCATAATTTGTTTCTGGAAAAAGAAAGACTTTTTCTATAGTAAAAATGGAGTGACTTGACATGACCTCTCATTAAGACGGACAAAAATATCTCTGATACAAACTGAAAGATATACCCATTCAAATAGAATAGAAGATAAAGAAGAAAAAGATGATAAGAAGAAGAAGAAAACAGAAGAAGAAGATGTGTCGAATATTTTTAATTTTTGAATAGTCTGACTTTTTTTTTAGAGCATTGTAATAAAAACTTTCAAGAAATACAAAAGTTTTAAATTTGAAGCTCTTAAGAGTTCAACATGCTCATCGCATCCACCAACTGCAATGCAAATTTGATGTACAAAAACAAATCTACCAACTATGCATTAAATTTCAAATATTTATTACTACTTACAACCGAGCATTTTCGGGAAAATATTTCACTTGAATAATAGCTCTGAAAATGCCATACAAATTCTTTTATGGATCAAATATTGGCAATGTCTCAAGTCGATAAAAGACAAAGACCCAGAGAGCACCAGCCCACAAAACTCCCCACACCGAAAAACTTTGTTCAAAGAATAGCGTCATACAGTCAGCAGCGTTGGCTTTGGCATGCGGTGCACACATTTCCTTTCCAATTTCCTAGAACAAATTTCTATAATAATTTATAGACAAACGTTATGATGAAGACGACGGCGGCGATGATGATGGCGACGAACGTCAGCTTCTGTCGATTTTCTGTCGGTTGTTCGTTTGTTGAAAACCGAAAATATTGCAGATATATTTCGAGTGAAACTAGGTCAACCAAGGCAGGTCTCGATATGGCACGCCAAACTATCGTTTCACTTTGTGATTCTCCTATAATAGTGACTAGAGGTATACCTTCCTATCTAGTGCAAGCGGGGGCAGCAGGACCGCACCCCTTTTTCAATTGAAGCATTCAAACGAACAAATCTTTAAATATATCAATGCTCTGCTCTGAAAAATTGCAAACAAAGGAATCAAAAAATAAACTGTATAAAATAATTCTATACTCCATGGATTCCTTTGGGATTACAAAGGCTTCACAGCTCATGTCCACGCTCGTTGATATATTATTTATGTATGTACATATGTATGTATATGTGTATGTTTAAGTCAAAGCCCAAATCTAGAGCAGTAGGTCAATCGATATTTTCTATGTATGCTACACGCGCCGCACCCTTATTTTTTTTCAGCTTCACTCCTCCCTTACCCGCCCACCACCCACGCGAATGTGCTTATATTATTTAAGGACTTTTTTTTTATTTATGCAATTTACGGAGCAAAAAAAAAAAAGAAAAATTTGCAATCCTCTGTTATTTGTGTTCAAGTTGCCATTCAAAGTTATGTTTGTGGATGTGTGGAGAAGATTTTTAATGGATTTTATTTTCGCAGGAAGGATATTCGAATTTATATTCGTATACTTGATTTGAACAAGCTGTGTGGGTAACTTATAAGCTATTTGTCATGATACGACACATGTGTATAAATAATTTGGAAAGTTTAACTGAGTGGGCAGTTAGGCTCACATTATTAAACAATGTTGTAGAAGTATTAAAATGATCCCATTTCTCTTGAACTGAATCCTTCCTCATGAGTAACGACTCTAGGTAGCGCCCAGTGGGCCCAGGTCAAGGCCCTGAAGCTAAGGGAAGATTCACAATCCCCTGGACTTGAGCAGAAAAGAAACGAATCCAAAAAGTTCAGGCTGTAAAAACGAAATAATTTTAATATTTATTTATTGTATACATTGGTCAACAAAGTAAGGTAACATTTCTGGTACTGTTATAGTACACGACGTTCCAACTCTATTTCGGAAGAAACTTTCTTCCTTCGATCCTCAGTCCGTCAGTTTCTTCTTACCGGACACAGGACCTCTACTTATCCTACGCGCCATCGTATACGGTTCTTGGAGATGCATTTCAGATCTCTCCAAATCTTCCCCAGTCTAGCTGATTCTTCTTCCAACGTTATTCTTTAAGTGCTTCTGGGTCGGCCTGGTCGTCTGCAATTTATTCGTTACCTTTTGAAGCGTTGGTCTACTCCAATGCCTCTAACGTCTTCGTAAGTTGATCAGAAAATCCTTAAGATGTTGTGTAGACATCTATTTACGAACGTTTGCAGCTTTCTAGTGACACCAGTTGTGACTTTCTTAGTACTGCAACCATAAAGAAGCACGAATTCAACGTTGGAGTGAAACAGTCGCAGGTTATCCTTTAAGCTTATAGAGTTATGTTTCTCTATATTTTGGAAAGCATACCAAAAACGCCGTGTTCAGCCTTTCCGATTCGGCTGTTAATATCAACAAATACAACGCCACCTCCATTTAGTTGGCATGAAGTATTCCAAAACCGGGAGACCTTTCGACGTTGGAAGTGGCTGCTTTCATCTTCACATACAAGAACCTTGAACTACAGTGTGACCTCAACTAACCTGCTGAATTTGGAGTTGAGTTTGTAAGAAGTGCTGATGCTGAACGACGATTTGTCCAACTTGCCCTAATATTCTATGCATTTTTGAGTTTCTTTTTAAATTTCCTTGATTGATTGAACTCACCCAATTCAAAGTTTCTTCTATAGAAACTCAATTTTTTTTTTTCATTTTTAAAAATAAAATGGAACTATGGAACATTTAAATTATTATTTAGCAACCTTATCGTTAAGATGTTTAAAATTTTATTTCATTATATTGAATAAAGTGCTTTTTTGCAGGGTGGTTTTTTTCTAATGAATTTAACTAATTTATCATCTATTTGCGTTTATTTTACAAACTAGCACTTGCGCTTCACTTAATTATGAGACTTTTTATAACTATAGTTCTGTAAGTTTTTTTTTTCAACAACATGGCTGTATTTTAAAAATCATCATGTGCTTTATTTCAAGTGATGCCCGCTTGCCTGCCACTACCCACATAATAAAGCTTCAATTAATCATGACTTGACTTCCGCGAAACCTTGGAGTGAGTTGTTTTTTTGTTTTGTTACCGAACCGTGACGGACAGACGGAACTTCAATCGCAATCTAACAACCCACTTCAATTTAAAGTTACACAAAACAAAACTTTATTCAGTATGTTTGCATCACGTTTTTTTACGTTGTTTCATCATCGCTATAAGATCGCATCGCTATAAGTATGTTTTTATGTGATATTGGGGTAAGTTGTACTTAAAAATTGAACGGGTTCAATCAAAGCTCATTATTTACATCAAGATATATTATTTTATTATTATTAAGTTGAGAACTTTACCTACTTATTGTTTTAATATATACTGCAACCATTTTGTTTAAGAGCGATGTAAGCTTTTTGTTACAATATACCCCATACTCCCCTATCCACTCTTCAATTGTTGGGGAAAATATTGAAACTAAAAAAAATATAAGTTGAATTAACTTTTTTCTCTATTCATTTGTTAACAGTTTTTATCTATTGAACTTTATTATTTTTTTTTTTAAACTTAAAAAAATTAATAATTATGTTTAGTTATTCAGTAAAATTATATTTTCAAATTACCTAAATATAACTAGGTATACATAGATGTTTTATTTATTAAAATAAACTCCTCATTCTGAAAAGAGTTTGTTGGTCAGCAATAACTAAAACGGGTAACCTATTCAAGAGTAAAATATATTTATTTGATGATGCGATACAGCACATGAGTTTTTGTATATATTTAACTGAGTAGGTATACGAGTGGGAATATTGTAAAAGATGGGGAAATAGGTTTCGGGGTCAAATGATTTGTTTTATGAATGCGATCCGTAAAAGTTAATTTATGTTTGTTGTTGTTGTTTCCTTATATTCTTTTTTTTAGTTGTTTCGTTTTGTGTTTTGTTTGTCACGATGTGGAAGTGGAATACAAATTGATGTCAATGATTTACAATGAACAACGTGTTTTGATTAATTTGAAATTTCTATTTCTGACATGGAAATAATATTCAAGAAGTGTGATGGTACTTTAAAAATGCTTTCATTTGATAGTCAAAATAAGTACATAAAATACATACATACATACATACTTATAATGTTTGACGAAATGTTGTCATAAGTTTCGAAGAAACTTATTTATTGAGAAAGATTTATTTATAGAGGGAGGCTACAATAATGTATATAACGGTTAGGTACAAATATTTTAATAGGTGACCAATTAATATAATCAAGTAGTTTTCAACCGATTTTTTAATCGAATACTAAAACCAGTTATTCATCATCATCAACATCGGCTCGACAACCGGGGTCCGGTCCTGGCCTCCTTCAACAAGTCTCTCCACCTATCCCGGTCTTGAGCCAACGCCATCCAGTTGCGCACCCCAAGGCTTCGGGCGTCCTGGTCTACGCCATCTCTCCAGCGCAAGCATGGTCTACCACGCTGCCGTCTACCATAGAATGTACCACAAAAGACTTTCCGAGCAGGTTCCTCTTCACTCATGCGAGCTAGGTGCCCTGCCCACCGGAGTCTACCGAGCTTAATTTTTGTCACTATGTCTGCTTCAAGGTAGATTGCGTACAATTCATGATTGTACCGTCTCCGGAATCGTCCTTTTTCACATATGGGGCCACCATTTATTAGTGCATTCTAATTCAAAATTTTCTCGAAAGCTTGCACCTAAACCATATAGTTTTCAAAATTCGTTTCAAATCTAATAAGTGTCGACATAGTTTTAAAACAAAAAAAAAAGGTATTCGATTTTTGAAACAGGCTTCTTCAAGTAGATTTGGTAAATCAAATATAAGTATGTATCTAAGAACAAAAAGAAATAAAAATAAAAGGCATAAATGTTCGTTTAACGGTTCATTCCTTTATAATTGACTGTTGTGATCAACAATTAAAATTAAAAAAAAAAAAACAATTTCAGGCCAATAAATTTCTTGTCCGATCGACGACAGTAAAATATAATGAGTCAAAAACTTGTCCACATCTAAAAATAAATTTGGTGCTAAATTCTTAACTTCTTCTACAACCGGAATAATTCAGCAACTTTGTATCAAATAAAATAAAACTAAACAAAAAAAAAATACTATTCAATATGCGTCATAAATTTCACCCACCAATCGAGAACCTATGGAGCTATGATCTGCTGCCAAAAAGATCCCACAAACAAAACTAGCAAATGTCACATCTGAAATCTATACCTGAAAATCAAAATATTCGTATCTGGCTATAAATTTGGCTAAACCCAGAGGGAGAAACAACTGGTTTGAAAAAGTTAATTTGAAAATGTAACATAAAATGAACACTGATTGGAGCTGAAATTATTTTAAAACAATCATCATGATCACCACCTTCGAGATTTTAAAATTCAAACGGTTCCTTTATCGAACCTCTTTCACAAGTAGGTAGGTAGTTTTAAAACCACATACCTTTGCATAGACCGTGTGAACTATCGGGTCTGTTATAATATCCAACCAGTTAAATACATCTGGGTTAGATTTTTGCTCATAGTATAGTTTCACATATAACTATATGAATCTACTATAATATCGTTTTATTGGATTTTTTTGTTGTATTAATTAAAAGCTGTGAGAAATCCGCATATTTAGGTATTAAGACTTGCGACTGGATTCAGGTATATTTGTAGGTATATCGCATTTCGCATAACATGCGAAGGTAAGTATGTATGTTTATAAATACCTAAGTAATCGATTTTGATTAGATTGTGAGAAAACTCCAAAAGACAGCCGAGTCGTGGAGCGGGAAAATTAATATGTTGTCGTAAAACAAGACAGAGTTCTGCAATAAGCTTTGGTTTCTGTTTGGAGAGAACTCTTTGGTGTTTGGTATGAAGGAGTTAAGTCACAAAATTGTAGTTTTGAAATTTAATTGGCTAAGAAAAAATTGGAAAAAATCGAAATCGAGTTTTTTTTTCAATCTTCTACATAACTATAGTATACAATAGGGAAATTGAAAAAAGTGGGTCTCGCAATTGTGTCTACCTTGAAATTACAGCTGAACGGATGGGTCGATATTCTTGAAGCTTGGTGAATAATATTTTTTGGGCCATATATCCACAATTTTTCTTTTTCTTTTTCTTTTTTTTTTGGATCAGATATAACGGTACCTGCCACACATTTTTCTTTAGCCTATTTGGCTAGTTGGAAAATCAGATATTTCTCAAAAAGGGCACCCATAGACTCATTTTTTTTTTTGATTTTCGATTTTCTCAAAAACGATTAATGTGATTTTTATAAAAAATATTGAATATTTAAATTTAAAGATTATTTTGAAAAGTTATAATTTCGATCGTGTTGATCAATGTTTCGAAAATACTACTGGTGTTTTTTTTTTAGAGGTATAGGACTTGAAGTTGGCAACACTTTTTGAATTGGCGGCCATTTTAACAGTTGTTTAAGCGATATGTCTTAAGTTTGGTTTGGCATTTCAACATGAATAAACTGACGCGTAGACAACGCTTCTAAATTGTGGTGAATGGACCCAACACAAAAGCTGACTTTTGGTTGAATGGCTACGTCAATAAACAAAACTGCCATATTTGGAGACATATGTTGAGACACCGATTACATCCAGAAAAACTGACTGTTTGTAGTGCTTTAAGGGCTAGTTTAATCACGACGCAGACGTCACCAGCTATGACACCCTAATCGGAAATAGGTTCACTATAGGAAATAAACTTAGATTAGAAGAATTGATCGCGATGTTTTCATTGATGATTTAATGGATCGCTGTTATCATTGGTCCAATGTCTAATTTGGGCCTTGAAGCGACACAAAATGCAAATTTAATTCACACTTGCGGTTTTCAGAGAATAGTCTCTAGAAACGACGATTACACTGATGGTACATTTAGGCGTATACGCACTTAATGTGTGTTTAAAGCTGGCCTTACACGACCGAGCCAAATAGCTCGGAGCAAATACGATTCGTGGATATCTGATTTTCTGTAAACCCAAATAGCTCAAAAGAGCTCACTTACACAATAAATTGAATTTTTCGATTCATTTAGCTACTTGTAGGCAACTCAAATGTAATTCAGCTGAGCGAGACATTTGGCTCGATCGTATATGGCCAGCTTTAGAATGATAACTTTGGGAACGTTAAAGAATTTGTTGTTATAAATTTTGGTTACAGGGGTTTTGAAGTTAGGTATACCCAACCAGTCTACAAGAAGCCTTACCATTGCTTTTTGTTTAATAGAATTATGAATCTCTGACAAATTATCACATTTCGTCATATTTTTCTTCCTAAAGTCTTATGTCTAATATCTTATACCCATTTAATACACGAGTGGGTGAGTGATTCATTTGGATAATTTTTTTCTTCTTTTTTCTTATTTATTACAAAAATATATGTATAGGTTTTTATAAATATCAATTTGCAGCACAAACATGTTTATATATAAAATAAAAAAAAAGTGAATACGTGAGAATTGAATGCATACATACCCCATTCAAATAATGAATTAGCACTCTGCCAATGATAGTTTCTATAAGAAATTATTCTTGTTGGGGAAAAAAACTGGGACCCAGTAACGTTAATATTCCTATAGATCGTTTTATTTTATTTATACATATCTACCACATACATATAAAAAATGTTTATTCGGGGTACAAAGAGAGAAAATAAAGAAAGAAAATAAATTTAAATAAATTGTTGTGGCGTGAATAAAGTGCAGTCAGGCATGTTAGACAAGAATTTATATAAATTTTTAGTTTGAAATAATTCATAATGATTTTTATTGTTTTCTATATATAAGCTTTGGCACTTTGAAGAGACAAAGAGATAGCAAAAAACAAACCACATGCTATGTACAAAGAAGATTTGTTTAGTTTTAAAACTCAAACTGATTTTTATTTAAAAATTGTTTGCTTTTTACAATGTTCTTGTCAATCTCAAGTCAAACATTGAAATATAGTGTATATGACTCATGTGGCAGATTCCTAGTAATAATTTCTTACTCGCTCTAGATAAAATTTAAAAGTTATGCCTACGATTTTGAGATTTGCATTTACATAACTTCAGAAATTAATCATTTTTTTCAAAAAAAATATTTTCCTTAGCATTTTACTTATGAAAAAAGACGGTGGCGGTTGCGTTCCCTTTGGAGATTGTACGCCATTTCAGGCATATCCATTCTTGTGTGATCACCCTGTATCGCTGTCATGCTCACTTTAAAACTAATTACTACTAACCGGGAGCAAAATAAATAACTGACAAGTCAAAATGAATCGTCCCGGGAGCCATGACTTCAAGTTGATTATTTTCTTCAATTCTGTCAAGGCAGTTAGGAGTTAGGACAAGTTTACCGACGCGATGGTTCTAAAGCGCTTTGACAGTAATTTCACTGTTAAATCAACGTTGAATCAACACAACTTTCTGCTGCAACAAAATATTATCCCTGGAACTTCTTATTCTAAATACACATGCACTATTTGCCTAGCCGATAAATTTTATAAGCAAAAACTGATTGTAGTTGATTTTGGTGCATCTGGCCGTAACTCAGAAAAATGATATCTCAGAGAGAGGTTTTTGACAGGGCAAACTGAAAAATTTTGTTGAAAAATCCTGTTCCGGTAGCAAAAATCGCTGAGCGTTTTGAGATCTCGAAGATAGTGTTTTCAAACAAATGTCGAATAACTCACTCTTAAGCATCTGTTTCGATTAATGTGAAATGCACAATTAGGAATAATCTTAAGTGTCAACAAAAGCTACTATGAACTTTACTTCGACGACATAAGTAAATGTAATTGTTTTCCTTGAGTTGTTGTTGAAACTTTAATCAGATATTTTGAAACAAGCCCTTGAGGTAGAACCGACCGCGTACCGAGAGAGATCAGGTGAGTTTAGTTTTGTCAATTTTAACCTCCGAAATTGAACTGACAGCTGATAGAAATCAAAATGGTGGAATCGCACTTATGGCTGACTTCTCCAAGAATGCCTGTTTGGTAACTTGAAATTGTCACGTTACCAATACACCTGGAATCGAACTGTTAGACGAATTTAAACAGCTTGACAGTTCATATAAGCCACTAAAGTCACATTGACGCAGTTGTATAGTTCATCAAAACGGACGTAAGATTCTGTCTCAAAGTGTACAAGTCGTATAGTGTGATCGATGACGAAGAATACTGTCAATCAAAAAATAGCGTTTCATTTTCATCTTTTGAATTTCCACTTAAAAGTTTGTTATGTAATTCCATCTTTTTATAAATCTAACTTACATACATTCTCGCATGTTATGCTGTCATCATGTCAAAAAGTTCATTAATATTCATTTAGTTTAGCAAACTATACCCTAATAAAACTGATCTACATTTTATCTTCATTCATCATAGCCGACGAACAAAGGAACAAAGTGTGGATCATCACAGTTCCATTAGTATGACACCAATTTGAACTTTTGAACTGAACTTAATTAATTATAGATCTCAGATCTTCAGCCGATGAAATTACTTAGTCTATTCTGATAGTTTACCGTTTATCAGCGGATGTCTGGTCTCTGCTGGCAATAGATGGCGGTGGAATGAAAAGTATGAAAACCTCGAGATTCTACATCAATAACCTAAATTAAAAGTGCCAATTGAATTCTTTTTGTCATTACTTAACCATGAAGTCCGATTGAAGACAAAAACAACAACAACAAAAAAACCTTGTAATCAGTTTGGAGCGAAATACCGACAAATGAAAAACCTAAACGATCAGTGGCAGTTGCATAATCAAAACCAGAACGAGGTGATCAGCAGCTATAACAGATTGAAGCATAATTATACGATCCATACCATACAGCAGAGTATGATCGTCGGCATCGGCTTCAACATGGCACTATAGCAGTTTTATTCATTGCTGCGCCAATTGCATGTTTGGACGTTAGCATATGTGCAACATGGAAAATTCCAAGTCAAATGCAACATCAGGCCTCCTTGATGGCTCTCTATATTGTGCGCGTTTCACTTTCGAATCCATTCCAATAGACGTTTAACTATGCGACGGATGGACGAATGTGCAAAAATTAACTGGCAACCAACAGCTTCAAGACACAGGAATAACAAACCAGAGACAGCCAGGGGGCAATTTAAAAAAAAAAAGTAATAAAAGAAATACCTAATCCCATGACGTTAGATCACCCAGCAGCCAGCACAGAGCTCTGTACTGTGCTTCATGAATTAGCTATGTATGTAGGTACCTACAGGTGGTGATCAAGAGTTGAAACATGAAAGCATTTTTAAGCAGGTTGCTCGCGGCTTGCACAGGTTGTGGATTGTGGAGCTGCGCCTGCCAGCTCCAACAAGCCAACAAACCAGCCAGTCAACTAGATACCTATAGCCATTAGATGCATGTGAATGCAAACCTGTTGACATTTTGCGCAGCGCGCATGCAAGCAGGCCTATCCCCATTATCGAGTTTTTTTTTTTTGTTGTTTGTTTATTTTACGAGCATTTTCGCATTGCACTCTCAACAAATGATTTGGTTAAAAAGCGACTTTTTGCCAGTTTGTGGTTGTGGTGTGGTGACGGATCTTAGAATTGGTATGCAAAGATGGTAGTGGGCGCACATATTGGCCAATATGATTATATGCCCGTCGGCTATTATCTTGGCCCGGATGGTGCACTGATGATGGTTGGTAATGGGGTGTAGACACTGTGAATGTTGGCTGGCATAATGACAGTGGATTTCTGTGTAAAATGCGTGATTGTTGTGGGAATTAGTTATTAGCCTGACAAAAATCTTGAGTAGGCGCTGTGATACCTTTAACCTTTGTGTAAAACGAATATGTTACTAAAAGTCTATCATAAGACACACTAATATGTAAAAGTGCATGGCCTTTAAATATGACATGATTGATACATATTGTGGCTATTGAATGGTAATCTAGGAAATGTGTGGGAGAAACTTAATCACTAAGGATTAGGATTTAAGAAAACTGGAAAATGATTTTGGGTACGGCTCAATAAATTCTGGTATACATTAGTTGAAAATGAATTAAGTTTGGTGGTTAAATGAATTTAATATTGTTGTTATTGGGAATCAGCTGGAGAAATAAAATATACGGAGGTATATTACCTAATACACTTAATGCCACATTTTGTGGACTTAAGGCCATATGTTGTCTTTTTGTTTGGATTTAGGTGCAAGACTCGGGCCTAGCTTTTATAATCTAGCCGGTAGCACCAGAATCAAGCTGCTCACCTTTAATTCTAAGCATTTAGCCACAAGAATAGCCATTAGCATCTAGCCCGGTTATAGCATCTAGTGACTAGATTCCTGTAGGTTCTAGATATCCCGTTTGCCCCTGGACAGTGAATCAGGAACAATGCAATCTAGATCTTAGATCTGAAATCAATCTACATATACCAAGCCTTTCCAATTTGTTCACCAACATCTAGTTGCAAACAGCAGCTAGCCACAAAAGCTAGTCTAGACGCATTCCTACAAGAACCTTCTTTTGCTTCTTATTCTCGCTTTGCTATTGTTATGGTCTGGTGTGTGACATCAGTTTGATTAAACGCTAGCTATCTCAACTTGGTGTATCATCTTTGCGGTAGACATTTTTAAAGCATTTGGTCATTGCTGATAAGTTTTTTTTCTTTCTTCCTTCCTTCCTCATTTTCGAAGTTTTTACTGCATTTCTTTGACTGTACATTCAGAGACTTCTTCGTTGTAGGGTAAAGCAGGAAACTGCTAAATTAAAAGCCCCTCAAAATATTTTCCCCAACTGTGAAGAACTTTTGTCAATGATTAAGCATTGCTTATAAATTTTGGTGAAAGAAACTCATGAAAAATTTTCTTCTACGGTAATTTTGAAAATATTTCACTCTTGTTCATTTTGGTATGTCGCGATTCCTGAGCATCTAGATATTTCATCCAGTTCTCTATAAATTTGTTTTGACTTTGAAATATTTCCATTTTTTTAAGGCAACGTTTAAAGCACCATATTTTTAAATATGACAATCGCAGATTTTAATTTGATAATCATAGTTGCCAATACTATGATCGCGATCAATATGAAAATGGGAATCCTCATTACGATGATCACAGTTTTAAATACGATCGCGTTTGTCAATATAATGATAGCGGTTGTTAATTTGAAAAATGATGATCGCAAATTTTCATATTTATAATCGTCGTTTTATCAGTACCTGACTAACTTATGGCCAATTTCATAAACATTTAACAAGCTTTTAAATTTTTAAATGACGTATTTCGTATGAAACAAACGTCATTTTAACACCAAAAAGACTGCTAAATTTTTGAAGGGCTTTATGTAATCGGGGGTTAGGGTTTAAAAAAACAGACAAGATGTTCTTCAATTAGAAGCTAGTTTCTTTATTCTTTCATTCATACGTTCATTTATAAAAATTTAATTTTTTTTTCGTTTAATCCATTTTATTTTTACTGAAACATCTATTGCTAAACATGACTTAAATGTAGACGCCAACGCATCATTCAACAAAACCTCACTTCATCCGTTTTGACATCAGCATGAAAAATTACACAAAAAAAGCCCACAACGATGTTTCAAGTTTTATCTTTTCTCAACCTTGAGTCGAAGTCGAGAAACAAACTGAAAATACCTACAACAAAAAAAAAAAAAACATATAAAATTAAATAAAAATCTATACAATCAAACGGAACAACATTCAACTTTCTAAGACCGACTGTAAAGAGGCGGTTGATTGCGTCAGTCAGGGGGAACATCAGCCAACAGGCAATATAACGAATGACCGTCAGCCTTTTTTTCTTTTTTTTTTATCTGCTAACAGTTGATAAATTGATTTTACCTTGGCTTAGAATATACTAATTCTCTTTGAATTCAACAACAACAACGACGTCCAAGTAGGTATATTGGTAGGTACCTATGTATGAACTTTCAACAGTCAGGGTTATCAAGTTGTTCAGTGATTTTAAGTGCTTGATCGAAATTCAACACAATGATTCTATAAAAGAATATAGTAAAACTCAACCTAGGTATCTTCCCTCGACAGTCGACAACAACTGAAACTACATTTAAAATTCCTCGAGAAAAAAAAACCACAAACATGTGCTGGATAATTCTCATTACTTTATCTGTAGCTTAACATTTTAGTTAGAAGGGGATTTTGATCAATGATCATACACACTATATACAAATCATATAATGTATAGAATATATAGACTTCTAGTACATAAACAACAACAATGTCAAGCTGTTAATTAAAGCAATTATTTTATGAATACTGAGTTGTTTAGTCTTAGATACCACATGACACATCTTGATGAATGTTTTAAGCTGGAAATGCAGCGATTAGATCATCCTTCATTGCCATCCATGACATTCAACAATATTGTTGTACAGCTTATTATATGAATAGAGCAGAGAACACTTTATTTAATCTCACCACAAATTTTAATGGAAAAGTCATTTCGATAATTTGTGTTTAACACATTGTAGCAAATAAGATTTTGAAGTTGTTGTTGGAATACAGAAAAAACCACTTGGAAACTGTGAGAGTTATAGGCTTAATAAGATCTTCTAAGAACGCATTTAAGATTTTCGATATAAATGAAACAGCGGTTTTTCCGACTTGCGCTTGACCAATTTCAAAAATGCAAACTTTTTCGAATTAATGTAAGAAAGTTGAAAAAAAAATTTACGTTAAAAAATTGTATGGCCTTGAAAGGCTTCACTCTAAATTCTTATTTTAAATAAGTTAGATGGGGTTTCAGGCTTTGTAAATACTATGTTTTGATGTCAAATTATGGCAAAGCTAAATTCTGTTTCTATAATTTGAGCTTAATTGAACCAAAGATTTTTTTTTTTAATTTTAGAGAATTCACATTATCGACAATGTTCTAAATAACTGCTTGTTCATGTTTAGACATGAAATGAAGGAAATTGTAAGCTGGTTATTTGTTGCTCTAATGTCGTTTTCAATTGGCAAACCGGAATTGGTTTTAGATTCGGAATTCCAATTGAACATTTTTTTTCGATTCTGAAAAATTTGAAGTTTGGTGTGACTGTATTAGTATTTCAAGCAATCACTTCACAGTTCGCACAATTTGTAAATTAAAAAATATGACATTTATCAAGTTTGACATTTAAATCTTTGAATGTGTGAGTAATTCTGTTTTTGCTACTGATTTCAAATCCAGAAGAGAAATTCTCTTTTTTTTTTAGAATCAGAACTGTCACTTTTGCCCAATTGAAAGCATTCAGAATGCTTTTTTCTGCCTCCAGATCCAATTGAAAACGACATACCTAATACTTTTTCTCTACCACCGATAGAATCGAAATTATTTAATGAGAAGTGAAAGGGGTAAAGCAACTAAACCAAATATTAAATACTTGTGTCTGCACTAAAGGACAAGTTTGCGATTCGTAAAACAAATCGAACTCCAAATATTAAGCAAACCTTACATAAGAGATAAGAGTGATAGAGAACGTCAAAACGTGGATACCGGTATTCCGTCTTAAGACAAAAGCGATATTCTTCAAAGTTGGAACTTAACAAAATTCCATTTTTTGTTGTAACGGGATTTGTCAAATAATCGGTATGACAAAACCTTTCTATCTCGAAAATTACTCTGACGATTTTTATGAAATTTTTGCTGTGCGTCTTCCTAGTAATTAGTATTATTTAGGTATAAAACCAGAATTTTTGGTTTTCTAATTTCTCATAAGCCGTTGCATGGATTACAATCAACATTTTTATGAATGACGTCATATAGAATCTCTTAAAAATATTGCAAATTAAAGTTTTAAAAAACTTTATACATACCTACGTATTAAAAACGGGTTGATATTTTTTTAAACTTTTTTTCAACATGGTTTATAAGACATGAGATGGAATCTTCAGTTTTAAACTGGCTTATTTGAGCAATTCAAATGATTTTCGAGTGACATTGTTATTTTTGTAGTATAGGAGCAGGTTAGTGAGATCCATTCGGACATTTTATTTATTTCTACAGTATTGATTTCAATATTTATTGCATTAATTATTTGTTTTATGTAAAACTATGAAAAAACAAAGCTCAGATAACTATGTCGCATCTATGTATCTCTTTGGGGCTAAACTACATAGATTCGGATCTAACACATAAAATTCAAAAAAAATTCGAGCTGCATATTTCTTTTCTCCGATCAAAACAAATTCAAATAATTAAAATTCCGATGCGAAGGGTTTTTTTCATAGTATAAACTCAATATAGGTACTACTGAAATATATCAGCCAAATAGAAGAGTACTATTTAATTGGACAAGTCCACAAAAATTTGGAGTTTCGTCTCAGCCACCTCATTCCGATGGATGCAAAACCTAAAGGATTAGATTTTAAATAATTAGTTTTTTTTTTAGAATTAGAACGACGAAATGATCTTATATTGCTATTGCTTTAATTTTTTTTTTTTTTTTTGCAAGCAAAGCAATTTTTTAATATAAGACTTTTTATATATGTACATACTTTTAACTTTACGGAAAAATTTAATGAAAATTCAACTAACGTTGATAGTTAAAACCGAAACAATGCCTTGTGAACAAAATAAAAATCGCAGTGATTGAGTGTAAAAACAATACAAGTACATACCTAGATTTGTACTGTTTTTACTTTATTACAAACAATTATGAAAGAAGAAGCTTTGTATATGAAAAACATAGTACTATCATGGTGGCAGTCGAATGGGGCGATATCTAAAGCGTCGGTGTGCAACCTTTCCTCAATTTTTTTTGCGGAAAGCTTATGGATGTTTTAATTGATATTTTTTGGTTATGGCAATCGAAATAATAGTCTCATCTTGCTCCTACTTCCAATTTCCATACTTGAAAGATTCCTCAAATCAAATTCTACACCTTAAAAACGCAGCGCCATTAAAAAAATACTCGCCATGGTAGTACTATGCTTTTCATATACAAAGGAAGAAGGCTGGTTTTGTATGAATTCGCCTCTGGAATAAAATCTTGTTTTGCTAATTTTGAGGTTTACCCGGGTAGGCCTATTTTCCATTTACAGTACAAGACACTATTTTTGACGGTTGTACTATTAATTCTTAAATCTCGATTCAATTGTAAAATGTTTTAAGATAAGTGAGAAATAAATGTATTCTGTATTGAAATTAAGATATGTGATTGACATTTTCTTCCAATGAGCCATCAGTGTTGTCACTTTACCTTAATTGTTGCATATCTACCACTTCTACCACGGAAGTCAAGAATTTTACCACTTTTTGCTCAAATTTAACAACAAAAATTAAAATCTTTCATAAAACCTTGAAATTGATCACGTGGTTTTGATTAAGCCATTTTTTTCCGAATTTGGCGTTATTTTGGGTAGTTTCAAATAGTAAAATTTATATTTTTATAATAACTTGCAAGTCTTTAAACTATTTAATTAAAAAATAATTTAAAAAAAAACTTGAACGCAACTGGAAAAAATCTTAAAAGCTAGTTTTTACGTTTTCCACTGCATTATTACAAAATTTACCCAAATTATTTTAATAATTTTCAATTGAAGTACATACTTTAAAATATTATATTATAAATATATACCTATATATTTAAACTCAAAAGCGCAGCAGAGAAGTATAAGGTAACATTTTGCAGAAACTTGACTGGAACTTCTACTTTTTTCACGTATTGACAATTTTTCTAGGTGCGCTAATTTTACTCCATATTTATCTCAATATCTTTAAAGCTAAATCTTACCTCTACAATTTTGAATTTTGAGATACAAAATTGTTTGTTTTTAACTTATCTTTTCATTTCGATTATCAAAAATAAAATATAAATGAATTAATAGAAAATTAATTCATACAAAACAATTGGTGGTAGTGCCTTTAAGTTGTTGTTGTTGTTCACAAAAATTCAATATCATTATTATTGTTTGTTTCATTTTGATTATTTTTTTATCCCTAAAATTTCCTTGAACTTTACTCAAATATCAAACTGAGACTTTGAAAAACTATTAGATTACAATTGGAGTTTAGCTTGTGAACTGCGTAATGCCAACCTACAAACCCTCGCTAAAATTTATCTTTGGATGAAATTTTTATGAATGATAAATTTTAGGACGATAGGGAACATAATCTATTTTGTATGCATTTTGGATAACAAAATATGAAAAAAACCCTCTGTTTAAATTCTTGGAAAACTTAAACTACCTACAATCTACCAACAAAAAATTGAAACTAGGTACCACTTTTTTTTTAATTGGAAGCGACAACACTGGTCCGAACCATTGGTTCAAAGTCTACTCCGTTTAGTATCGTAAAGTTGTAATGGTTGTTTATGTTTAACGGGAACTAATAGAAATTAAATTTATCAACGTTCATAAATAAAGTTGTCGTATCTACATATGTACATTAAATACATTTTGGGAGAACAGTATACCTAGGTTAGGTACATACCTACCGGATTTTCATTAAAAAAATCATTTTTGCCCCCCTAAACATAAAATGCGAAAGGGACGCGGTGCACCCATTTTCTCAGTAAAACCACCTTCTTCATTTGGAACTTTGGAAGCAGTAGTTTATTTGTACATGCTTAGGCACGTATTTTATACTGTATGTTCTGCAATATAGTAATGTAAAATGTATTAAAACAATAAAAGAAATAGGTAGGTATTAAGAACATTTTTACTAAGAAAATGGTGCTTTTTTTAGACAATTCTGCAATGTTCCAAGATAAAAATGAAAAAAATAAATGAATTTGGTTAACTGCATAAATGTTTGTCCCCGTAAAATTAATTTGTTCCCACATTTAATTTAAAAAATCCCATTTTTTCGATGTTTTAATACCTACCTAGATAACCCTGTTTCTAAGTGAGTTTTAGATTTTTTCATAAGTAAAAAACTACTACCCGTCTTTATTTATATTTATTTTTAAAATAAGTACCTAACTGTAACAGTTGATTTTTCCAATACATATTCCAATAAGTAGTAGTGAAAGTAGAATTTAACTACGCTAATTAATTTACCAAGAAAGAAAAAAACACCTCATTCCATCCACCACTCAAAACTATTGATTTTTTATGTATTTGTTCCATATAAAAAAAAATAACTCGTTGCCTTCGGGGCCTTCGTTCTAGTTCTTAAAAACCAGAATTCCATCTACTTATCCGTTCCCCTTTTTTTCACTTCTATTCTAATGTATGTGTACCTATAGTTACATATATATAGCTTTTAAGTTTTCAATCAGCAACACTCACACTTAAAAAAAATAAAATAAATTGTAGAGATATTCAAACAAATTTCCTCTCTTGTTTTGTGCTCGTTTTCAAAGTTTTTGCCTAGCAACTAACGCGTTTTTCATCATCCTTTCTTCTTTTCTCTAATCTCCCCGCCACATAATATTGAAGATGAAGAAGCAACGAAGGTAGGAAATTTTTTCCCGCAGTCTACAAAGTTTATGTTATGTGCGCCAATTAGATTTGAAGAGAAAAAAAATGGGGGACCTAGTTCCTACTTTCCTAGTGACAGTCATGATGATAAAATAGACAAAAAAACATTTTTTATTTTGGAAAAATGATGCAATGCGAAATGATTTATGTGTATGTACATAATGTAACACAAAATTGTTCCGCCATTATTACTCATTCACCCGTCTACACGTGACAGATATTCTCTTTTTTCCCCCCACTTAGGACTTAGTAACTTTATGATGGGTGACTGTGACTCGATGTTTCATATTTGTGTAGACGAAAAGGCGCGTATTTTTTCTTTCTTATCTCATCACTGCGTTTATGTAATGATCAATTATTGAAATGATTTTTTTTCAGTTAACATCAATTCATCTTTCGTCTCTACACATTTTTAAAGTCACAACGTGGACAGACACGTTTTTAATTCATTTAAATTTTTGGTATGATTATTCGGCTTCCAAAAAAGATGGCTATTTCTGTTGGACGCCCGCAATTTGTATAGGAGAGAGAAAAAGACTGACTCGTATTAGAAACAGCAAGCCCTTATCTCGCTCCCACATATTTTGCAGAACGTTGTGAAAAGCCACTCTGGTAGTTTTATTAAATTTTATTACATTGCTCGTAACATTACAATTTTAAAAATTATTAACACATTTTCACAAATAAATTTATTTAAACCAAAAAACAACGGGTTGATACAATTTAAACACGACCACGACGATTGAATGACACATCCAACAACGGCCAACACGAAAGTATGGATGGTTGAATAAAATTTTCCACGACAAAACCAACGAGCGCGCGCGCCAAAAAAGCTCACTAGAAAGAGTACATACACAAAATTTATATGGAAAAAAGCACTTGATAAATATCTCTATCTCTTTCTGACAAAATGGCGACTATAAAGTGAAATCATCGTGTACAAGAAAAAAAAAAATTTCTACACAAATCATGCGGAAGTACGAAATTAGGTCGCATGATACACAAGAAAAATGTTAATTTTCAATTTTTTTTTCACTGCCCGATATTATACGTATGAGCGCAGATAGAATATCCTTAGATGAGATAAGTACAATTTTTCCATTCTTGAAAACTACGAGTCACCGATTGCATAACCAAATGAAAGAAAATATAAAAAACGAGTTATCTTCACTCTAAAATTGGTGTAAGAACCTTTGAAAAATAGTTTTAGCCAAATAATTAAAAAAAAATGTTGAGTTATAAAAAGAAATTTTATCACAATAATTAGATTTATACTAAAAAATGTATATGTAAAAAAAAAACTAGTGAAAAAACAATATTCAACATCGAACACCCACGGTTTGATAAAACGCGACCGTACACCACAGCAAACTTCAACCGAATAAAATACTCAGAAAAACACATCGTGTGTAAAATGCTTGATACGGGGAAGTATATAAAAGCATTCAAATTCAAGTCAGTAAAAAGCTCTTTTCTTCTCACCTATTTACATGAGAAATAAAGAGGGGAATCTATATACAACAAAGAGGGGAATAAAGAATATACTTCTGTATTATATATAAACTCTACTCCCCTTTTCCCCTTGATGATTAATTTAAAAAATAAAGCTTTGTGCAAAGCTTTCGTATAAAAGCTGTTTTCTCTAAAGATTCCACGAAGTAAATAAAAGGGTGTTTAGAAAAAAGTTTCAAAATGGGGATAAAGTTTGCTGCTTGCTTGTGTGCAGCTGTGCTGTTTGTATTTTTCGTTGTTAACTGTTTTGTAGTGGAATAAGGGGGAGATCGGGCTATAAAGAAAACTAAAACAAAAAAAGAACACAGGTTGGGGAAATATATATCGAGTTGGAAATCCGTTAACAATGCGCATATGTTTTTTGTTGGCGTGTTCTCCTTTTTACTACTTTTGCGCCAATAACCTAGTTTTTTTTTCTTTCAAAAATTATGTAGGTACTTAAAGAAAAAAAAAATGAAAACATAGCTAGGCACTGTGTTCTTCTGCTGACTCGGGCTGGTTTGGTTCGTTCGTTTGGCTGTTCTTGTTATTTTTTTCGCGTTTACGTTTTGCTTTTGATTCTAGTTAAAGTTGATTGTTTGGATGTGTTGGTCTTTTTTTTCCAGCACAAGTAGGTACCTAGCTACATGGTGTGAGATTAGATTGACGTTGTTTAGAAACCAGCAACCATTTTGATTAGACGCTATTAAAGTGGGATCTAGGAACATTCTATGAATTTGACAAATAAGTAGGTTACTTCATAAATAGTATAATAAGGTTTTTTTCGTAACCTGAAATTTTCGCACCGAACAGTCATATAAGTACGTTTTAGAAATTACTTACAGGGTTTATTGTTATTTTATTTTTACAATTTAGATAGGTACCTACTTATGTAAATAAAACTATAAAAGACGTACCTAACCTACCAGTAATCCCTGCTTTTTTTTTAAGTCTCATGTCTGCTGTCACATAAACGCCACTGACGTTCATTTCATATAAAAGGCAAAAAAAAAAAAAACATTCGCTTTGAATCTAACGCTCAATTTGAAATTCATAATAGGGGCATAATCTGTGTATCTGACTTATACAATACATTCCAAAGAGAACACTTGCCCAGATCAATGCGAAACAACTATGATAGACAACTACTCCATTGAACATAAGTTACTTTTTGAATTCAAGAATTCATCGGAAAGACTTGGAATTTTTCAAACATTGGTAAACATTTTACTTCATATTATTTTGGAGGCTTTGGCCCCGCATACGCGCACTTCGTTAGAGGGTAATGGTCAGTGGCCAAGTTAATTTTAATTTTGTTTTTGATTAAAATAAGCACCTTGTCTGGGACGCTTCGCGGGTTTGAAAAAGGCAAAAGTTTAAAGTACCTATAATAATACTAAGCAATTCATTCATTTCAAACAAAGGTACAATATTGTAAATACAGAAGCTGTAAAATTTTTAATCCATGGGTTAGTTAAGTTGAAAATAAGAGTTTGACTTTTTATAATAATGTAGGTACCTCAGTTATTACCTAACTTGTATTGTATAGTAACAATTTTCTTAGTAGAATTAAACTGAACACGCCTTAATCAGCAAAGGCTCTCCAGGGAACAAACCTCAAGGTAACGCTGGAGTTAGAAGGTGTGTTTGGTAACGTAACGTTTGTACACTTTATAAAAATTAGGTGGGCTTTGGTGAAGTATAAAGTAACCAAACCGATAACTTTGAATTTTAGTTAAACATTAACAGACCTAGCTATGATGCTAAAATCCTTTAAATTCTTCTTTTAACCTAGATGCATAGGTACTAAAACGCGCACTAAATCAACAAAAATTTTGAGCGTCTTTAATTAAAATAAAAACACTTTTTGAATGTCTAAACACATAACACATGCAACTTAAACTCCACTACCTACATAGGACGTAGGTACATATGTGTGTATAGGTATAATAAAGATGAACAAAGAAAAAAAAAATTATTTATAAAAGCATGACATCATTCATTTCTAGTTTTAATTTTCTAAATTTTATAATTTTTATTTAATTTCCCTCGATCTTCTTTAAACAGTCAAACATGAACGTTTGAATTAAATGTCTTGAATTCTGCGGAACACACATTTTTATTTGTTTATTTGTTGCGCAATTTCCTCCTTCCTCCCGAGATCTAAGAAAGAAGAGGAATAAATATAACAAAAGAAAAAAAAAATAATTTAATATAAACAAAATTTTGCGCCTTTTTTCCATGTCTATCCATGTGCGCTCTAAAAAAAAAAAGCAAGAAGAAGAAAGGTGGAGAATAAATTTGCATACTCGTTTAAGTAGGTACATTTTTGTTTGTTAATTAGGTACCTACCTAACCTATATAGTAGTACTACATAGTGTGTTTATATTTCTAAAGTGGTAGACCGAAAAAGAAGGAATTCATTCTTTTCTCCTACAAGTTTTATATAGCTAGGTTGGTATATACTTTTTTATGGGTATTTATAGGTTACGATGTGTACCTACGAACTTTCAAATATTTCCGTTTGAAAATAATTAGGTTGACAGAAGAGCTTTTTCTTTATGGAAAACTTGAAATTTCAAATACAAAAAAAATTCCATTTACCAATGCTTATTGCTTAAATGTAGGGAGAATATAAGTAGGTAGGTATATGGATGTGTATTATATACCTACAATATTTCAAAAAGCAAACGATATTATTTGTATGTTGGTAAACCTGAAGAGCTTTTTCTACACACTTTCTTGAATATGATCTAAGCATAAATATGCCTTTAGGACATTGTAGGGTTCAGGAAAGTAAGTAGGTAAATGGTAGTAGATTTTTTTAGTACATACATAGGTACCTATATGTGTTTAAAGAAATAGTTTGTTAATTTCCTATGAAGTGTCGTCATTGATGACAGATCTGATGAATAAGGCAAAAATGAGCTCATCCGTCAAGCACAGTGGCTTTTAACGTATAGGTATGCAACAACTATTTTCCACAGAAGTGATTTATTGGCAATAGAAATAGTTATGGACGGGAATGGTTTTTGTTCCAGGCATTAAACAAAACTAATATTATTTTCAGTAAATAATGTTCACACTTCACAAAATGGTTACTTGTGCAACCGGCCATCAAACTACTAGAAAAAATAACTTGAAACAATAATTACCTACCTATAATGTAACTTTTTATTGAGATTTTGATTTAAAAATATAAATTTTCAATTATTACTGAAATAATTATCTCATACATTATTATTATACATTAAGAACCTATAACTAGTTTTTAAGTAGTGCACACTCTTGCTCGGATTAAAGGAAAATTGAAATGTAACAACGCAAGATAATTTTTTTTCAAACATTTAGAAGTTTAATTCTTCTCGAAAGTATGTACCTACGTATTCATTCCAAAAATCAAGTTAAAATTTATTAAAATACACTTGAAAAAATAAACAAAATGAATTTCAATTCCGTGAATGTTGTTATTTGACTATAGTTGTTTTTCAGGATTATAGCTTATTATATATTAAACATTTGAAAACGTAATTAAAAAAAAAAAAACGGGTATTATTTATTTCATCAAATTCAATTAGATTTGAATTCAAGAAGGAACTGAAACTATACATGTATGGTCGGATTTATATTTTCTTAAATACTCTACGAGTGCTTGGAATTATAGAAAACGAATCAGAGATGGAGATTTTTGAAAATATTAACAATACTAGAATTTATTTTTTTCTTACATATCAATAACTAATTATTCCTCATAATTTAACTGATCTTATTTTAAAAAAAAAAGTTAAACAATACAAAAATGTCAATCTGGTAGACGGCTTATTGCCAAACCTAAAGACTTTACGCTTACAAAATATTACAAAATATTGTATTTTTTTTTTTTTTGTTAATATACAGTTTAATAAAAAGTCATTAAAACTAAACAAAAAAATTTTTGGTCGGATTTATAAACCTTGTCTAACTTAAGACAGCTGTCCAACTTTCGAACACCTTGTTTATTTCTGTCTTAAATTAGACACCGTGAATAAGCACATTTCCACCAATTTGAAAACATTTAGACAGTGTCTAAGTAGACACAGATCTAAGAAATACGAATGTTACTGATTTACTTTATGTAGTTTTCATTTTCATATTCCAGTTGTAAAATAACTTATCTATGTTTGAAAAGTTCCGTTTAAAAAAAATTTATGAAAAAAACTAAATTTCAGATATTTTGATCATATTGTTAACACTAGGTGATATTTTATTTATCAGGGTATTAAATTAAAAAAAATTAATAGCCAGAAACAATGTGATTTTGCCATTGTTTACCGAAAAACATTACTATTTCCAAATAAACTGGCGCCCAACACAAGTATTTAGGAATTCATTTGACTGTTTGAGTTTTATTCAAGAAAACCATTTGCCTTCAATTTGTTTTATTTGAAACTAACATTTCAAATATATAACCAGAAGATACTCTAATCGAACAATTTTATTGGTTAAATTAATTGTTTTTAATAAATTGACAATCATTATGAATCGGGGTCCAACGCCAGTACTCATAAATACATAATAATCTTCAATAACTCATTTTCAACCATGCTGGTTTGATCTAGGAGTACAGATTATTGTGTAACAAGAAGTTAAACAACTTTCGAAGTAATCAAGCAACAATAAAAATTTAATTAAAAAAAAAAATCAAAATCTCATTGCGTTCATAATGCCCGCAGCATTACGAAAACGAAAAATTTACAGTTGCAGTTCCCATACAGTTACTTACGCAACACGAAATGCCTTCTAGTCATTAAAATTCTACTATTTAATTACTGAAAAATAACACATGTCAAAAATGTTTTGAATGAACATTTTTAAACTTATAGAACTTTCTTTGTCAAAGCGAAAAGCGAATGTCTGTCTGTTCGCGAGCTTGTACTTTGCCCGTCATTTTGTGTTTTTTTTTCTATTTTTTTTTTTCAAATTATTGTTTATCTACAATATCTCCTAGAAAAAAAAAATTACATTTCAACAAATTAGTTTCAAATGGCGTGGTTTATTTTACATTCTCAAGGTTTTCCACTTTTTCATTTCTGCTGTTGCTGTTGTTGTATACTCGCTGTTCGTGTCGCGTTCTATCGCACAATCGCTTGTGATTATTTTTGTATAGCAATAAGTACACAGCAATGAAAAACACAAAAACTATTAAATGTGCTACTTTCTGCGATGTTGGTATGCCGATGTATACTAGTTTAACTATGGACCCCACAAATAATGGGGCTCTGATAGCTAGTGTATTAGTATTTGTTGTTGTTGTATGTGTGTAAAGTTTTTTTTTAAACAAAGGTGCGGCAACTCAGATATGAAAAGTAAAAAAAAAATGCAAGGAAAATCATTGTGCAATTGAGCACAATGGTGACTAGGTAAACCTATCTATAACTACTTGTAAAGTCACGTTTTTTTTTCTTTCTTTTTTTTTTTGCATAATTACTGCAAACAATTTATTCCTTTCGACACGAATATGTGTAGGCGCTCTTACTTGTTAAGATCATTAAGAATTTTACTACAAATAAACCTAAAGCATTTTAATTAAACATTGCGGTCGGTTATTGATTGGATGGGTTATTACAATTTTAGATAAGTTTGATGATTTCATACAGTTATTTCTGGAAATTGAAGTTTTTTTTTTGTTTTTGTTGAGTGGTTTTTCATGTGAACGTGGGTGTGACGTGGATCGTTAAAAAGTTACGTAATAGGTAGTTTTGCAAGAATAAACATTTTTAAATCAAAAGTTAGTTAGGTATATTAAGTGGAAAGAAAGAAAAAATACAAATGCTAATTAAGTAGATATATGTACATACATCCATATGTAGTAGTTTTGTTGAAAAGTAAATATTTATAAATTATATTATCATCATCATAAGTGATAAGTTTAGCGATATACATACATATACATAGGTTTAAAATATAAGAAAATTATTCAGGCTTAAGCTTTCAAAAAGATTCGAGCTTTTTGAATTTTGTTTATTCGTTTTTATTTTGTTTAAAGGACTCACGTTGGGCGCCAGTTAAAAAAAAATACGTTGACGTTATGATACTTCCATAGTTATCAATTGGACTCAAAACTTTCTCAAATTATTTGAAACAGAAGAAAGACTTTTTGAAATTTGTGAATTACAAATATCCTTAGGTACCTACTTAACTACGTTTGAAGAAATTGAAAATCTTGTTAGTTTTTGGAACAAAAACATTGTGTTTTCAAGGTATTAAAAGTCGTAACTGGGGCCTTTATGACATAACAAAAAATAATATTTGCAAATCACTTTTTTTTAAATATAAAATTTATACAGTCATCTGTGATAATTTATTAAGAATAGGGCCCTGGTCGTGTGTTGTGGAATTCTTTCACTAACCAATTAAAATACCTAACAATTAATAGCAATATACCTATGTACATATAAATAAAAATAATTTCTTGTCTCTTCTATGACAACAAAACCTTAAAAGACCCAAAATTTATTATATTAATTCGAAAGCAAATATTGTTGATTCCAATATCAAAGTTAACAGTTTTTCCACTCATATTGATGAAAATAAGCAATAGATGTTTCCACTAAACGCATTTTTCTTAGCACCTTTTCCACATTTCCTTATAAAATTTAACACTTTATTAAAAAAATTGATTTGTTTTTTAAATATTGATGTCCAATATTTCTTTTAAAATCTGTTTTTGTTTTTATTTAGGTAGGTATAGGTATATGTATGTATTGTAATTTTTTATATTTTCTATCGATATGTCACTTACTTTATCAAATGTCAAAATCTAAATTTAAACTTATCTTACAGCACTATTTACAACAATTTGTGTAAATTTTTGTCAGTTTCATTATTTTATCCACTTGATGGTGTTTTTTTTTGTTTTATTCACGTTTATATTTTTTAGAAATTTTATGGTCCACTTTTAGTTGATTTCGGTTAAAAATGTTAAAAGCAAGCGTTCAGAAACACAACATAATTAAAGGCCAACACACATTTGAACCCTAACCGTTTTGTATTATCATATTATTTTTTTTTTTGTCTTCTATTTTTTTAAAACATTTCGCCAACAAATTTATATTTTTTTTGGTAAGAAGCTGTTAGTCAATTGGCTTACTCAACGCGAATGACAAGCGATACCGATGCGATCTGAGAATAGACTCCCCAACAAGCGAACATGCTGCCGTACTGACTAGGGCAGCAGACCACAGCACTATAGCACAAGTAGCACGTCGAAGTCGTACTGCGACAAAATGAGCTTTCGGACGCGACTTTATTTTAACAAAATTGTCGAAAAAATTTTATTGGAATATAAAATAAAGAAGAAGAAGAAGAAAAACTTAATAAAATCCATGCACAAAGTTTATAAAGAATCCAGTATTACAAAAGCAAAAGTAGAAGTAGCAGCAGCAGCAGCAGCAATAAAATATGGCGCACCCAACAAGAACGATTGTCGGGGTCAAACTGTATGCTGCTGCGGCATGCAACTGATAGAAATAGTTAAACTGTAGGATGTTGCATTATTTTGCACTTGGCTGAGTTGTGTTCTCTATCATTTTACATCTCGCTTTCGGAAAATCTATTTTTCCATCATAGGTTATATCATAATCATATAGATATAAAACATGGATGTTGGAAAATGAAAAGGGGTGGGTCATGATAGGGGAAACTATACGTAGTTGTTTTTAAGGGTGTAGGTATTAAATCGTGCGCATATATTTTTTTTTCTTCTTCGATTTCCTTTTTCCTTTAGAATCTCTCGTATTTTCTCTCACCCGTTATCCTATTCCTATAAAGCCTTCAAATTCAAGGAAAATGTGTTAAGGGGGATCTATCATTTATATTTACCTACTGTGTGGAGTAATTTTCCTTTGTTTCCGATAGCTATAAGGGATGATGGAATTTTCTGCTTCTTGTTTTGTTTGTTCTTTTGCTTGATGGGAATAAGTTTACTCCATATACCCTACATTACATAGATCTCTACGTCATATGATTTTTTTTCCAATATACAAAACTCTCCTAGCAAAAAGCAATGGATTGTGTTGTTATGCGATATATACAGTGCGATTGCGCGTTGCTGCATTTTTTTTCCTTAAATCCACGCAGTTTCTGCTGCTGCTCTTATAGAATCCAAAATCCAATAGATAGATACCTATTTAGAATGAGATTGTTTTCTTGGTCTCTCCTTTATTTTTTATTTTTTATTCAGAGAAGTTGCTATTACGAAAAAGGGTTGTAGAAGTAAAATAATTTCCAAAAAGGGTTGTGACTTGCTAAAAAAGGGGTTTCTAGATAACCGTACCTATAAAGTAAATATTTTTGTAAAATATCTAAGCTATAGAAATAACAACTAATGGTATTCTGAGTGTACGTACCTAGGCAGGTATACGAATTCGAAATAACTGACATCTTGAAAACATGTCGCGCTATATTATCACGTGTTTGCAGATCTCACCAAATTTTGTTGTTAACCTAGATTCTCAAGAACAAATAGGATAGGTAATAATTGGAATAAGGTCATATTATTGTGGAAATTTGTGTTGTTGAAAGTTCTGCCTTTTGGCAATTAAATATAAAAAAACCTTCATTTTGTTTTCGTTAAAGACTTTTGAAAAAATATTTTGATTCAAAAGATAAAACATTGTAAATATCTACTTAGATATCTTTGACTGTCTAAAAATAGAAGATTGTAGGTAGCTATAGTATAGAAGTTGTTTAAGCTTTCTAAATTAGTTCAAGCATACCTACTTCACGTAACAATATTTTCTTGCTTTTTTACCTTGACAGTGCTTCGAGCTACTGTTAAAAAATACACCATTATGAAAAGCTATAGTAGATTTACGGACTATTGAGTTTGAGAAAGTACCTTCCTATTGTGGGGTGTTTCAGATCGAACCCTTTATTTTGTTTTCCAGGTAGAGTTAGGTATCCAAAAAAATTAAGTGAACTGAAGAAGGTTTTATTCAAATGGTTTTTTTTATTAGATAATATTTATACAATCAACTGTTTAGTCTTTCGAAAAGAACTTAATAATAATAATTTCATACAATTTTATACAGGTAGGTAAATAAAGTAGGAAACTATAAAGTTAATAATAATTATTATCTACAAAACATATAAAACATTATAATTTGTTCTTACATTTTTTAATATTAAAAATTGATTGTTATACTTGCGTCTTAGGGCTAACCTCGCTGGCTTCTTAAAAAAAATCAAACTCGAAATTTTGATCAAACTTGACGTAAATATAATTGTTCAGTTCCCCAAATGTCAAAATTTCTTTGACAGTACCTTCAAAAACTATAAATTTGTCGTTGTTTTCTTTTAAACTTTTGCTATCTTACTGTCAAAATTGGAAAGAAAAAATACAAAGACAAATTCGCAAACAATAGCAGAAGGGAAGCTGACAAATTTGGGTCTACCAGTTCCGTCTGTCGGTCTGAGCGGTTGGGTGGATTTTGTTGAAACTTGGTTTCTAGTTTTTTTTTTATGAGGACATATCTCCCTAGGTCTTTTGACTTCAAGACCAAAAATAAAGGAAAACGTTTTCTGAGATATTTTTGTCTAATCTACACTTTTCAATGGATGTTAACACACCTTTAAAAAATACTTGGGTTACCGTTATTTCTCATAGAATTATTATTAAATTTTTTTTTTTATTTTCTCAAAAACGGTCCATTCGATTTTATCATGTTTATATATTTAAGTAGTATCTTCAAAAAAAGTATACCTAGGTATCCCTTTGCAAGTTAAAAAAAATATAACCTCAATAACTTTCATTCGACCTATTTGTCGATTAAAAAAATGGTAGGAACCTACATGTCACTCTTGTCGAGGAATGCCAATCATCACGGAATACAATAGTTACAGATACCATCTAATAATCAAAACCTACAACTTCGCAATGGTGTAATTAAATTCCAACATAAAAAGTTGCCAGGCATTCTAGGAACAAGGTGCATACTGCATACATTTATATGTACATATGTAATGCAAGTAGATTGTACAATTGTACATCAATATAACATCACGTTCTTTCAGAAAATATATATTTTTTTATTATTTATTAAAACGAGTGCAGAATGTTGATGTTCATCCTGCCATATATAATATGTACATACCTATATATGTACCTACTTCTGCTCAGGCCAGGGCTAACTGCTGTGCTGTTGCTTAAACCAACCAATAACATAAAATATTTATATTGCATAACCCACCTGCATACTGTGGAAAACTCTTAAAACAAGTTTTTTTATTTAAGAGAACGATTGTGGGAGTATAGTATAAAACACAGACGTAAGGTGTCAAACTGAAGCTGAAGCGCCATTTGGAACAAAATTTAATGACAAAATGTATTCAGGTAATACGTTGAACGTGCATTTGTACAATTGTACATACGATAATAATTTGTAAAAAGTTTGAGATCCTTTTGTTCCTCCCCGGACGAATTGTTTCTTCGCCAACACTGACATATGCAATGAATTATTCCTTATCTAAGTCTAATTTACCATGTTTCAGTACTCATTTAAGTGACTTTGAAAAAAATTGTGTTTTTTACAGGCCCAATAAGTTCCAAAACCACCGGAGGGTAGCGATATGTCCAGTTGAATATCTAGATGAATTCGCTAAAATTTTTGTCCATGTTTTTATCAGTCGCTCTTTTAACGAATTGGCACTTTTTCTGTCGAGATACTGTACCGAATCTCATTTTAGAAAATTTTCTATTCCGCATTTAAGGGGGAAATAAATCCCCTACCATTCGATGATTTTCTCGTTTTGACCCACAATATTAACAATAGTCTTCATATTCTACGTATATTTGATTTTATTTAGTTAATATTTTGGTCCCTTTTAATTTAATTTTGGATTTCAGTTCATGTGATTTTGTTTGCTACTGGCAGCCACTTAAGTTCTTTAGAACATTATATGTAACTGTTCGAATCAGTTTGATTTGTTTAAGAATTCGACAGAGCTGACTACGCATAAGTACAGAGAAGTTGACGACTACATGTTAACTTTTATTTTAATAAAAATAGGACTTAAATTAATAACTCTTTATTAAATGCAATTCCTTTAAATCACATGCTTCTGTTGAACATTTCTGAAGAATATCTATCTACGTCAGCATATAGTAAGTTAGATTAAACGCATTCGCATCTACTATACTGTTAGCTGTAAACCTAGTTTTATTTTTTATAAGTGAACTATAAATTCTTGTTCTATGATGTCTATATAGAACTCTTGTGTCCATAATAAGTAATGCGTAGATATTTAATCATCTTCTAACATCGTCATTTGTCATAGTGTTCAACTCAAAAGTACTGCGTAAATCAATGTCCCCAATTCCCTGTGAGTGTACTACACTATACACCGTATGTCCAGATGGTTTATATTTACTAGGTCGTCTATTTCGAAATTGTATTCAAACAAACAAAAAAAAAATGCATAAAAAATGCTGCATAAAATCTAGGCAAAAGTCGTTAAATGTGTACATTTAATGCTTCTTCTTCTTCTTCTTTCTACGCATCGGTCTTTCTTCGTTTGGTTTATTTATTTTTTTTTCTATCAAATCTTTTCTCTCCACCCTGTGTAGTGTAAGCCAACCAGAATGACGTAATTCATAAGCATTTGATTGCGCGGGAAAACGACACATTGTAAACATGAACCAGAAGATGAAAAATCATCATCTATGGCTTTATTTATTATGTATCTTTTGTATCGCGGTTTGCCTGTTGCTATATAAAAAATTATGTACACAACAACAACACGAAAACAAGAATCAAAGGGGATCTGCCCTTACAAACGGTATCTATATAAAATGACGATGGAAAATTAATTTAAATGCTTGAAACCTTTTGCCAAATTGTATAGGGCTATAAAAACGCACTTATAATACCTAAAGATTGTATTACTTTTGAAAAGAATTGCATTTTTATGAGGGGATGAATTTGTATCCTTTTCACATTCATTATCAAATTTCAAATTGCGCATCACTATATCAAACCTTCTTTATTAAATGCAATGCGACGGAATTATTATCAAGAAAAATAAACTAGAACCAGGCAATTTTTGCGTATGATATCCTGTAAAATTGTTTGAGGTTAAGATTGGTATCCCTTTTTCGGAGATTTGTCTGTACTCCTATTCCTTTTGTCTTTGTAAAGTTTGGTGGTGAAAGAAGTTTGAAGGATCAGATGGTGTTTGTCAATTGGCGTTGAGTTGCGTTGAAAATCAGGTCTACGACGAACTAATTTCTGCTCATTTAATTACAGTCGACTTCCACTTAGTCAAATTTTATGGGATGTCAGAATGAGTTAAATATTTTCAAAAGGATTCTTTTTTTATGCGAAGGTATTCGTTAATAATTTTGGTTGTGGCAACACTGTCAAGCACAAAAGTGGATTCCGTATCTGCTGCTATAGGATCTCGATCTAAACCCAAAGCCAGGAACGATTTTTTTAAGCTTTGGATTTAAAATTTTAGGATAGGTACCTACCTACATTGAATTTGTTTTAGATCCAAAATTAACGATACGTTCCATACAACCGTTAAGACAAAAACTATTTATGGGCATTTGTTAATAGGTAGGTAGACATGAAGGTATTTCATTTCTCCATTTTGTTAAAAAATATTTTTCAAAAAAAACTATCATTTTGTTTTAAAACCCTTTTACAATTTTAAACCTAAACAATTTTATACTTATATAAAAAAGTACTGTTTTAAAAATAAAGCGCTGTAACGATTAAGTGTTTAAATAACGCAACCCTCCACTGTATTCAATGTTCACTGGCTCACCTAGTTTTTATCAATCTATACAACAATTGTTTTTGTCATGAAAAAAAGAGATGAAAAACAAGGATATCAAAAAAAAGAAAAGAAATCAGGCACACAAAATAAAACTTAAAAAAAATAAAAGGAACCCAACCGCTAGAGTTGCATTTATATGATTTTCCCATGAATCCAGTTGAACGAACTAAACATAAGGAAGGGAGAGTCATTCAACTGTCGGCAACAGCGACTCCGGCTTCGGCACCCCTCTATAGAATTACTATGCAACATGCAATATAGTATAGTCAACTCGTGTTACAACACAGCAACAGTGTACAACACAGTTACAAAAAGCAACAGTGCAGTGGTGTAACGTGTAACCATCAAGGGTTATCGACCTGGGAATGTCTTTTTCTTTAATAAAACCAACTCCAACAGCAAGGTATCCGTTAATGGTCGTGTTTTTTTTTTGTTTTATTAAAAAAAAATTCAAGCGACATTCCCTAACGGGATTTATGTCAAAAAAAAAACAAGTCCAATCCAACTACTTTAAGTTATTCATCCATCGCGTCAATGCACGAGGATCTCGATACTCAGCACTATGGAGAAGTATCCTACCTACTGCCCCGGTTGGCAGCACGTGTTCATTCAGTACTTGTTGGAAATTAAGTTAACTTGTCGTTGTCATTTTAACTTTACCTTCAGTCGTTGAGGTTTGAGTATTGGGACTATTTTGACAATTAAGGGGGAACATAATCATCTCAAGGACAATGCATTTTAATTTATATTCACACATATATTGGTTTAAAAATTTATATTTTATTCTACTTGTGGTCGGTTTTTTTTTATGAAAGTATGTTAGTTGCTTTAGGATATGACAAGAAGTTCGATTTTTTCGCGTTCTCGTAGTTGCGAGGGCATTATTTGTTTACTTGTTTCAGAAACAAAAATGTGGAATTTCCATACAAACTATCGATAACATCTATTAAAATAAAGCTTACTACTTATCTCTATACTAGGTTAAGATACTATTTTTATCTTAAAACCTTTAAGGATAAGTTGTTGTTAGATACAACATAAAATAAAAGAAACAGATCAGAATCACAGTACTTTCATCTCGTCTCTTTTTAACTTTTGTTTGTTTATTTTTCATGTTTTCTTTGTTCACTAAAGTTCATGATACCTGCTTCGTGTTCTTGTTGTAATACATATAAGTTGTGTTTTTTTTAAGCCTCAAAGGAATGAAACGAAAAAAAACGACCATGGTGCAAAAAAATGCGCAAGTTAGATTCGACAACAACTTGTCTTTAGAAATGCTTTTAACTAAGCCATAATTATCGGGGCTAACCTTAGGAACAAAGAGCGATATTTTTATATATGTTATCGATAGTATGGAAACTATATTTGACGTCTTTGACATGACGTCTTGGCTGAACGACCCCATATTGGGAAAAGAATATCGATAACAAGTATGAAAATATCGCTGATTTCTATCCAGACATAGGCGATACCCCGAGAAATCTCTGGACAAAGCGATGGATGTCCCAACAGGCTTTGTTGTTGTTGCATTCAACACGTGAATTGTTTAGCCTACAGGTGTTCTTTTTCAACACGGCTGCTTCAAAAATAAAAACGAAATATTTTTGGATTAGTTTCTAATTGAAATTTTCTTCTTTTTTTTCTGACAAGACTAATCACATCTTGATTGAAGACCCCTTTTATTTCAAAAGCCCAATTAAACCCGATTAGAAACAAAATACATAGTTACCTACGAATATAAAAAAAAAAACTACGCTGCAAGAAAAACAAAGAAAGTTGTTTTTTTCCAGGTGCACGCAACCGCATTAAATATATACACTGCGTTATATTAGGTATGCACTATACTGCGTATATTCACATCCAAGAAGAGAATTAATTAATTCAAGTTACTTAAAGAAACCAGTTGGGGTTGTCTTATCTGTACTACCTATGTGTTTCGTTCGTTACTGTTAAAATCCATGAACCAAGTTCCAATTCAAGCTGCGTTAAGAGTTGCGTATTACACTACCAACAACTATACTTTATACTACTGGTTGTGATGATGATTATACTTTGTTCACTCGTTTGGAATACGAATTTTTCCCTCGTTAGGTAGGTAGTTATTACTTTGCCTGAAGGCTTTGTGCGTAACATATTTGAACGACTTGATATGATTTTGTATACAGACAACACCGCTTATTTGAAATAAGCTTTGGTAAACAATGTTTAGGCTAACTTAGGCTAGAAATACACCGGATCATTTGAAATATTTTTTATACTCCTCCCTTACAGCTGTGCCCTTCCTTTTACACATTTTTTAATTCTTTAGAGTAAAGTATTTTAAGTTTTATTGATTTTGTTATTTTGTATGTCAAATCATGACATACATTTGGAAACTAAATCGCCCTCTATCTTTTTGGTATGAAATACAGAGAATCGAAACTACGACATGAATCATGAAATGTTCAAAAATTTAAGCTGAACATTTTATGAAATTGTTTTACTGAAATAAATTTATTTAAAAATTAAAAATGGGGGACGGAATTTCTGAGGAGGGGAATCCTGGTACAAACGTTTGTGATCTCAAATCCTATACATTAATTAATACATATAATAAATAAATATAATTCTTTGAAGAAAATGAGACCGGAAAAGCCTAAACCTGTTAGGGTTCGTTTGCTTACATACCTTCTTCTATATGTAAACGTCAAATTCACGTTAGCGAGTTGAGATAATATAAGTCACTGTCAAAACTAATACAAAAATAATTAGTTACCAAACAGGTATGATACTATAAAGAGCAGGGCTCTTGGGATTAATCTTCATATCTTAAGTCTTTCGTTTGACGTCTCTATTGGCATCTTGTTTCTCTACTACAATATATAGACACGCCCCTCTTTTTCACCATCATCTCTACGGCTGAGATTTTACCAAACCTTTTACCAATTTTACAAAACTTGGTTTCTTTCCGTTGATTGTAAAAATTTGTTCTAATTCGTAAGAAATTTCGCGTTACCAAACATACCCATGATGTTAATACTGAAACTTTAAAAAAACCACGTAGAAAAAAATCCGGAATATAGAAATTATAAATTTTTTAAAGTAAACGTGCAAACCTAATAGAGGATATTCATGCAAAGGTGCGGTCATCGCAAGCGTGTAAAATTAAAAAATTTAATATACATTATCTTCTCCTACCAGAATTGTTTTTTGCTATACGAATTCTGGTTAAGCAATATTTTTGTTGTCAGTTTACCAACTTCTCTTAGTAATAAAAGAGAAAAAACTACCAATTCAATTAAGCGGGGTCAACTGTATAATTATAGAGAGAAAAGTAATTACAATAAGGAAGATTAAAGTAGCTATTATAAGTGGAGAGGTATTTATACCAAGGGTTAGAAATCGTTAAGTAGACAACGACGTCATTGAGTTTCTGGGGCGGACAATGTATAGGACCTTTATGGATTTCTGGTTCAATGACGTTGACTTTGTGAAGGATTTAAGATATTAAAACGGTTTTGGTTTTCCAAATGATCTGCACCAGTTGCTTTGACAATGAGCCTGGAGCAATAGTCAAATTTAGTGACGACTTAAATAATTCAGTGAAATGGACCATAAATTATTGGAGATTTTATATGAAATCAAAAACTATGGTGATAGTTTTTTTTATTGAAAACGTAAACAACAGCAGAATTTCAAAAATGTTTTGAATCGATTGTGAGATTCTAACATTCAACAACAAACAATCTAGATTTATGAAGTTTCCCAATAACAACTTAAAAGGTACTATTTATTATTTTAAAAGCTTTTTCAAAATGTTTATTTAAAACAACTACTAAAGGTTATATAAATGTGTATTGTTTACGAAAATATACATATGTTATATTTATTCAAATAAATTTTAACATCTTACGATATCTTTACCCAAGTGATGTAGTTCTATATTTTTCATCATCATAAGTTGAACATCTGGGGCTGGGCTGACACAAATATTATTATTATTTTTTTAATGATCAAAGAAACTAACGCCAAGCCGCGCCGCAGGCCGCCGCTATATATTTTTGTGAGACATTTGTATCTTTCCTAAAAGGGGAGGTCAAAAAGTTTAAACAAATTTAGAGGAACGCATTGTTGTAAAGTAAATATATGACGCCATTTATTTTATTTTCTATGTATTTTGGTTGAGTTTGAGAAATCTGCATATTTTTTTTTTTAATTTTTATTTTAGCCTTTTTTTGGTGATATTCCTTTTTTTCAGAATATATGGGTGCCATGAGGTCATCAGGCACTTTTTAGTCTGCAAAATTATGTACTTCGAAACTTTAAATCAGCTAATGTTGTGAATATTTACAAGTTTTAATGAAAATGGTTTTTCTCCATGTTTTTTCTAAATTTTTAATCGGTTTCGAAAAAAATTGTTAAGTTATAACAATGACATGAAATATTCAAAACTTCAAATTGAAATTTGTCGATTGGTTACTTTCATAATGAAATCATTTTGTGGGGAACTATGCCAAATTTAGTATGCTTCAATAAAAAAATAAGTTCATCCTGTTATACATTATATTTTTGCGATGTCAAATCCCAGTTTGACTGTACTATCTACATTAATATTTTATCGATTGAGGAAACTCAATCATTACCTCAGTTATATCGTGATGCACATTACACATGGCACTACACGAACTTTTGAACTTGTTTTCATTGAAGCTTGAGGGTTTATTCTAAAATACGGTTGATATATAAATATTTGCCGGACATACAAATAGACTTCCGGATAAAAAAAATTTTTTTAAAACAATGTGTCAAACATTAACACATTTTTCTAAATATAAAATAGAAATGCTAACAATAATGACTTTGGGGTAATGTATCATTTAGCTACCACTTTGCATTTTCAAAATTCGACTTTTTTCTGGTTCTTGGATATACAATTACTCCCCTGTATGTGCGGTGTAGATATTTTAATTTATTTTTAATAAAGGAATTTGTATTCTTTATTTTTATAAAAAAGAATGTATTTCACTATAAAATCAGAGTCTTAAGGTATTAAGAAATATATTAAGTCAATAATTCATGGAATTCCGACTTCCTGCCAAAATTCCATATAGGTGTCTAACTTAGATAAACGGTATATGTACATATGCACCTAACTTATTTATTTTTGTTTCGCAAACAATAATTATTAACTTCCTAAGATCTTTGTTTAGATACCATTTTGACATTTCATGACTTGACAATGGTTTGCATTGTATTTTACTAATACCACCTTTATGCATGCATGCACTTCACTTACGTCAACATCAAACTTGACAGCTTACAATTTTAAATCACTCTCTCATTCGTTGAGCTTCCAACCATAACATTTTTTTTATATAGGCACCTATCTTTAGAGTAATATAAACAAAAAAATGGAGAAAAAAAAACACATAAAAACATTTCTTTGTTTAGAAAATTCATAGAAGAGCATAGTAAATAATTTTTGTTTCTTTTATTTTTTTTTCATTTTTTACACCCATAACTGACATGACCCATATTTTTTCAACTGCGGCGCGCTCAAGCGCGATAAAAACGAACCTTCAACACCACTTCAACATAATATAATGGAAAACCCTTCAAATGGAAATTAAAAAAAAAAAATAAAGCGAGAAATTCCAGTATGGAAGGACAGAGAAAAAAATAAATAAAATCAAACAAAAGCTTTGCGGCACAATAATAAAAAAAATACGAAAACTTTTCCTTCTCCTTCGGTTTTTGTCAAATTCCGTGTCTGAATCTGAAGTGAACTCAGTTTTACCGTATACACACATTTGTTTACGTTATTACACGAATTCTACTTAGAAATCGAATAAAAACCGTTAATATCTTTTTTCATTTTCTACTGCTGCTTGTGGCTCACTCTGTGAGAAAATGAAGAAACTGTGTGTCTTTGGATATGGAAATAAAATCAAAATTTAAATAGGCCGCACTGCGTGCGCATCTAATCGATAAAAATTTTGTAGACTGGTAGTGGATGGAAACATGTTTTATGTAGGTATAGTTGTTTGTAGGAGCAAAATGTAGAACCCCACCCTTTTTAGTGTTGGGCACTTGGCCTAATTTTCCACAGAATTTCATTTTTCCTTGATGAGAAAATTGTGAGTATAAATGTGTATCTATAGCTACACTGTATACCATTAAGGTTAGGTTTGTATGTTAAACAATTTGGTAGTGGTTATTTGTGTTGTTGTTGTTGCGAAGCATTCAAAGCTTAGGTACTGCAATCGTAAATTATAGGTAGGTATAAAATTAGATCAAATAATTTATGTAAAGATAGATGTGCTCTTTTCTGCTGCAGACAAAGCAGATTTTTTGTATCCTTCGAACAGAAACAGAAGAGCGTTCATTTAACACTGCAAAATTTCATTGTTCTCTATCGAAAATATTCCTAATTGGATATCGATTTAAACCATCAACAACATAGTAGATAGATAGTTGTGTATATTACGTAAATACATAATGTACGCATATATTCTGATGATTTAACTTCAATGTTTTTAAACAAAACTGGGTCATTTTACACATAAATCATAGGCTCCATGTTATAGTTTGGAAATTGGTTGATATAAATACCTATTTATTTGATTAACTTTGTGATTGAAAATTGGGAAAATGATTGTATAACATATAACAATGTAGATAATTATTTTGTTCATAATGGGAAGTAAAGTCAGCAGTTTTTATTGTATCTTATACCTACCTATTTTAGATGCAATGAAATCACTGCCACAGAAGAAATTCAAAAGTTCCTGTAGTCGTTTCAAGCTGAAAATTTAAATAATAATTAAGTTTCTTGTTTTTGCTTCGCTTTCGTTTTTTCTTATGATTTGTATTCTTTTGTCCTCTGATTGGTTTAAACTTTGCCAACCTAAAACCGATTGTTTAGTTTAAACAAGAACAAATTCTTTTTTTTTTTAAGTACGTCTACGCCCTAGTGTCCCCGTCATTATTATTTTATGATTCATTCGTTTTGTATTATTCTAATAAAATCGAAATAATTTTGAAAGGATTAATATGGTTCGTTAAACGATTGTATTTATTAGTAGGTTAGGGCTGAACACGACACCACACGAGACGAGACTTTTAAAAGCTCCTCTCGGTCTGGTCAAAATTAGAAAAATTCAGTCTCATCTCGGTTTCATATGAATAATTCTCGGGTCATCTTGGTGTCTTCCTGGTAAACCATACATCTTAGATTCATCAGTATGTAAACCTGGATTGATTATAAACTTTCATTTTTCCTCCGATCCAAGGGATATTATAGAAACCAAAAAAAAAGAAGAAAAATGAAGAGTTGGATGGAGTAAGTAGTCCAGTTTTTTTTTTACTTTGAGGTATACACAGCACGTTAAAAACACATTAAATTGTCGATTCCCAGGAACGGACGGAGATAAATACTTAGGTATATCTACATTCTCTGAAGCCTAGGGTGTGTACTGTATAGTAAGATATTCATCACCTACCTATTCAATAATAAATTTCGAATAAATTTCGTATAAACTCCAATATCCCAGAATTTAATTTAATTTCCTAGAAAACTTTATCCAGGAATCGATCAACAAAACTAAGAACTCTATAGAAATTTATAATTTGTATACATTTGTGCATATGTAAGTACATTCGTAAGTACCTATACTACATATACCTTCCTACCTATACCATAACAAAACTTTTCAATCGTTTTTAACAAAAAAAAAAAAAAAAATAGCCAAAAAAAATTGAAGCATGGTAATATCTTCCAAACAAATTTTACGTTAAGCATTTACTGCAAACATTGAACCCCAAAAATATCCAAAAAATCCCCACCACGATGGATGAATGGTTACCAAAGAGGAGGGGATGCGGTGAGGGAAAGGCGGGGGGTGGTTAGAAAACGCAGATCGGACGATAGATGGCAGAATATAGTGTAAAGATACTTTTCAAACATGGAACCAAAAGTGCTTTTAATTTTTTTTTTTTTTTATTTTTCAACGTTAGTTTCTTTTACGCAAAGCAAGCAACCTAGAGCTAGAGTACTCGCAATCAGCTAAAAATAGCCATAGACACACATCAACTATACTAATACTATTATACTCCTACTGGGAGCTCCGCACTCACTCTGAGTTTATCGTATCTGTGTGATACCTCCGGGCACCAATACTAATGCATTGTCCTAAATTCTGGTCTTGTTTGTTGTAAGATTAGATGCACACACATGTACCTCTACAACACATATATCTAACAACAACAATCTGCTGCCCTATGTGCACATAAGTCTTTTGTTTGAAGATTATTACACCCCACATTTTGTTGGGATGGGTGTCAAAGCTTTTTTTTTGTATTCCGAACACCAGGCACTCGGTCTTACATATATTCACCTCCCCAAAATTCCGTCCCCAAGCATATATGTATGACCACCATTAGAGAATCTATATACCTACCTACCTACCTTAAATGTGTGTAAGATTTTTGACTAAAAGGTATAACTGTTTCTGTTTGTTAATGACACACTGATGCTAGTGCCCTATAGTGCTTCTAAAACATCTAACCTATACTAGGCAAAAAGTTTTAGGTAAGCTTTTATAAGAAAAAAAAACTTACTCAAAGAGGAGAAAATAAGAAAGATAAAACTTCTCCACCGAATAATATCAACAACTTTTTCTTATATAAAAGAAGTGGTGGGGGGGGGGAGGGGGTCTTTCTTTAAGTTTCCTTGGAATTTCTTATTCTTTAACATCTGCTAGCACCAACTTCCCAACATCTTGATCGTATTTTTCCTTTCCTAAAAACGAAAAGCACAGCCAAAGTTTTGAATTTTGGGTGCGTTTATGTATTAACCTAATGAAATAAGCCAAACTACTTGAATTTTAAATTCTTATAAATATTATGTATCTACCTGCATCTATAGATATTTACTCGTAGGTATATACATACTTACTAACATTATGTATCTTTAGCAAGAATAAAAATTTTTTAGTGGAAAAGAAATACATAGAAATGTTTTTTGCTGTTGTTGTTTTTGTTCACATAAAGTACAGATACACAATAGAAGAAATCACATACCATCTCAAAGTATCTTTTACTATTATTTGTGTGCTGTTTTTTTTTTTTTCTTTGAAACATACATTTTTGTGTCACATCATCATCAAAGCAAAGAACGGACGCAAAACGCGCGCAGTCTTCTATAGACTATGAAGAGTCTTTCCTATCATAGAATCCGAATTCGAAGGCAACGTGCACTAGCGTGCTCAATCGAATGTTTATGTGGGGAATTATGCTTTGTTAGGTTTCTCTGCGTTATTCGTTTTGTTGGGATGTGAATGTGAGTGAAGTTGATAATTATTATGATAATAGAAAGAAAGTAGGTCAATTGCACGTGCCATAGAAAAATTACAAAAAAAAAAACAAATAACAAAACAACAACTGGTTAGGTTATCTGGTTAAGTGAGTTTCTTCTGATGGTGATGGCATTACACCGACCATGATGATGATGACGGTCGGGTACCTATAAGAAATAATGAGGAAGGAAATGCAAGAGAGGAATAAAAACAAAGACGAATAATAAAAAAAAGTCATGGAAAATGCTTTGTAAGAAAATTTCCAACACACGCATTAGAAACCTGCTTTTTTTATGGTTGTTGTAAATGGTGGGCTCATCATATTGTAAACAGCTTACCTATATGCTCTCTTCTGATTTGACCTCCATGTAGGTACACCTTTTTTTTCTATTGATCTTTTTTACGTTTTGAAACGTTTTTTTTTGTATGTTTTTAGTACACAAAACAAATTAAGTTTGAATTTTTATTTCGACATTGTTTTTAACTTTTCTTAATTTTTTTTTAATAAGAACATCGATGTTGCTTATGTATGACAAAAGAAGGTTTAGGATAATTTCGTGCAAAGAAATTTAAAGACCTAAATTTAAATAAAAAAAAAGTTTTCTGAACTCACATTTTATTTAATGTTAAATCCAAAATGGAATCCGGTTGTTTTTAAAAGAAAAGTTATTAAAATAAAAGGATTGATCATGTTAAATAGTAACGGAAAGCTCGATATCTTAAACATAGTGGTGCCTACTGTGGAATCAATTATATCCCTAATTAACCTTTATAAGTAGATGTTGATAGCTTGGGACTTGGATAGTTTTCGAAAATTGAGACGCCAAAACTATCCAGAAAAAAAGTGGCTCTAAAGTTTGAACACAAGTTTGAAAACGGACTTGTGATGTACTAATACCTTGGTTCTCTGAATGTAAAAGAATGCAACAATATCAAAAAATGTTAGAATGTTTGTGGCAAGTTTGGTACTTGCATTTAAAAAAAAAAAAACATTTTTGATCAAATAATTTTAGTTACCTACCTACTAAAAACTCACAAAAATTCATCAAAGCCGTTTTGAGATATTAAATTTTGTTGTCGAAGTTATATATGACAGGTACCGTTATTTTTGGAGCTGAAAAAAAAATCTACTTCGACTCTAAAAAACTTAATTTTTAAGTTTTTTATATTACGCAATCGTAAGAAGGTGAAAATAGGTATCGGTTTGAACCATCATTGTTTTCCGTTAATACAAAATAAATATCCTACATATATTTTTTATGTAGTAGTTATAACGTAAATTTTATTTATTTTCTCATAAGTTTCTAACCTCAATTTTTATTTCTCTTTATCGATTTTTCCCATTCCTATATTTGAATTGGTAGTTGATAATCTCCAAACCATTTTTCCTATGTTTTTCGGAAGTTTCACTTCCATTCGTATATACCTATACCTAGACATTTTTTGTCTGAAAGTTAATTTTCCTCAGAATTGAGTCATTTCCATATGACAACAGATTAAACGCATTTCCATAACAAATAAGTCGACGTAGTTATAGATACTGCTATTTGGGTTTGGAAATATTCAAGCATGTTTTTGGAAAATTTGCCTTTATTCTAATAGGGTACACATTTACTAACTAAATGATGTCATCATTCACATAGATATTATGTAGGTCCACATATAAGTATCTACTGTATGTGAGTAAAATTTTCGGTGATTATTCTTCAAAATGTTTGTTTTTATAACTAGATGAGGGGTATATGTAATTGCTTCCGTTTTTATTTTATTTTTTTTCCATCTTCCACTCTCTTAACATTTGGTTTGTTTTCTTTAATTAAATTTGTTGGAGCATAGTTCCCTATATATGTACTGTACATCTTCATGTCTAGATACAAACCAACAATACTGAAATTACAGGATAGTAATCATAATCACATGTTTTATTATCTTTGGGGAGCGTCAAAAGCTTTCATTTTTTTTTTTATTTTTATTTCAATTACCTCATCTTCTGTAAAAATGAGAGTAGAAAAATAATAATGAAGACATAGAAAAAGTTCCACCCTAAAAAAACAAGCATGATGTAGATTAACGGTGATATAAGCCAGATGGAAAAGCAAAAAAAAAAAATAAATACAACACATCACGACACACAAAACAAACGAATACACGATTACCCTTCAGATGTCCTTTTTACTTGGAGAATGGGAGCTTTGCTTTGGTTAAAACTAGAGTGTATTGGTGTCCACAATATTTATGCTGGGGGACTTGGAAAAATCTGTGTTTTGGGGGTAAGAGCCTTCGGGCGACACCCTTACGAGGGGAAATAGGTCAATCAATATTTGTTTACCCTCGTGGCCGAATGAGTAGTCGTGTGTGTGGCATAATCGCATGCCAGTGTGTATGAATGTGTTTTTTTTTCGTGTTTATTTACTTGAAAGATATGTATATATGTACGTACCTTTACATATAATTAATATTAAGAATGTATGCATAATTATTTATGTAGATACATGTCCTGAAAAAGTTTATGTAACAAAGAGCTTTTCCGCATAAATATTTTTCATAAATTTGTTTAAGTTAATGAATGTGTTCATGCACGTAACGGTCAAATTTTTTGAATTGCATTCTTTCTTAACTACCTTATCGACAGTATGAAAACCGAATAGTATCTACAAAAACCGGAAAATATGATGTGGTTTGTGTCTGCGATATTATACAGGAAACAGGAAACAGGAAACAGGAAACGACTTGAAACCATTTTTATGGTTTTTACATTCATAAAACAAGCAGCAATGCCAGGTTAAAGTTTTACTGAAGTACTAGAAGAATAAGATTAGTAAGTACCTATTATGTATAACTAAAAATCGACAAATTTGTTTTTGTTGCTATCGTATATGCGCTGTGTCTCTGTTCTGTACGCCTAGAATATAATATATGTAGGTATAAATTTTATCGAGGAACTTTTTAAATTACGAAACTTTCATTTTTCAGGAATTTTGAAGTTTCAAAGCACGAGAGGGACCGTAAGTTTACCTACGCCATCAAGGATTTCCAAAAACCGATAACTTCATTTTAAATTAAAACTGCTGCTAGACGGATAAGCCTTTTCATGTTGCTTCGATTAGAAAATCAAATTTTTTGGTTGCATTTTGAGGCAAATGACTCTTCCCGCAAAGGGATTTACATTATTAGGGTGTTTAATGAGAGCTTGGACTGTCTACCTTGCGTTAGAGAGACTTATGTACATTGTTTAATAGAGTTAGTACTATCATTTTTATGTTTTTTGCTACTTTGCGTTTGAGATGTTTACAATTGTTAACAAAAACACATTTTAAAATATTTGTTCGTCATTTTTGAACTAAATTTTTGCAAACATAATGATTTTACTTTTCATAACTTTTAGAGAGAATTTTATATCTTACGAATTCATGCAAAATGAGCCTAAGCAATTTGCTGCAAGTTGACATAAATAGTGTAAAAACGTATTTTTTGGACCGAGAGACTTATACCAAGAGCCTGTGTGGTCTTTCCAGTAAAGAAAATCGTTTAAAAATTTTGCTCCTAAATTCGTATTGTCATTCTTAATTTCTTCCACTCAAACAGGCAAGACTGACTTGTGACTAGCCTTTGACAAAACCTTTTACAGATACATATACTATAACATGTCAAAAAATTGAAGAAATTATTTTTAAAAATATTTTTTAGTGTTTTTTTTATTTGTATCTGTATCATTTTTAAAAACGTTCGTATGAAGGATTTTTGTTGTGTTTTACGAAATATTTCATCAAAATCATAACCTTAGTTATTAAGTTTAAAATAAAGATGAACCAGAAAAAAAGTTTTCAAATTGGTTTAACTCACCGGTTTCCAGGATAGCCTTAAAAATAAATTGAACTTTCATTGATTTTAAACATTGTTTTATCATCACCAAAAGAAAATGAAAATGTTTCTTCACATATTCAAAAGAATTTAAATAAAACATTATTTTTTGATGCTAATTTTTAAACTACGCTGAATTTGAGCTTTAATTTTATTGTTGTTTTGCTTTCTTTTAATTTTGTTTTATTGAATCCTCTTATACAGAAGGGTTAGGTAATACATTTTACGTTAAGTATACGCCTTAGTGTCCATTATAACTATTTTTGATCACTGATATATGTATATTATCATATGAAGACAAATTAATCATCATTTCCTTGAAAAAGGAAGAGCTCCCTTAACCAAACTAAGTGGATATACATTGCATCAGGGAATTATACAATTTTTAAATATTCCTGAAGGCATAACAGCCAATGGATAGAAGCTACGATTTTTTCAATACTCTCAAAATGACCGCTCTTGTTGAAACTGTCAGCTGATTATTTGCAAAATTGAGAATAATTTAGTTTATTTTAAAAATTATTACTTTCATATTCTAAAAAGTATTTTTTATATTTATGATTTTTATTATTTGTTGCAATTATTATTTTTACTATCTCGAATATTCTCATAAATTCATTCCCCCTTTGTAGATTAGAAGAAAGCTATAATTTAATCTCACAAATAAACAAACAATATTATATGAGTTTTGAGGTTATTTGAATATATGAATAACTGAATTTTATTTTAATTTCTTATCACTAGACACATTTACAGTTTGAATTATTATTTACACTCATTCACACATTAAATTTTGTAGCGTAAGTCTTCATTATATTATTTTGTTTTATTATAAAATCGCATCGCGTCAGATCGTATTAACCTACACATATTTTTTGTATGCTTTTGAAATATAGTTATAACAACAAAAAAAAAAAACATCATCACAGTTGATTTGGTTCTCGTTTTAACAATCATTTCGGTCGTATGAGCCAAGGAACCTGTTACATTTGGCACAGTAATGATGACCAGTCTTACAACTCCTCATGCAATAGGGTACACTGCATGCACAGCAACACCATCTATTATTTTTTACGATTTGTTAGTTGCGAAACATTGTACAAATGTGTGTTAAAACATACCCAACAAGACAAAGAACCACTGCAAATATGTGAGTTCTACGATTTGCCGTAAAATGCATCCGAGTCCTACGACGTTCCCCACATTCAGGACATGTAATTTTTGACGGCCTGGGTCCCAACTTAAGAGATTCAGATTCTTAAGAGAATTTTATTAGTTAGTTTGCTGCTATGAACGGCCATTTTTCTTTTTCTCACCTGGTTCTTCCACGGACACGGGATGTTGTATTGCTGGATAAGGTTGTTGCGGTGGACTTTGAAAGCCAATTTGAGCTGATGAAGAGGAAGCAGGTGCTCCTGAGTCCACTCCACTGCCCATTGCCATATCGTATGATGGTGGCGCTTCCGTCACTTCTGCACTACCATAGCTACGGTGTGATGTAGAAGATGCCTCACCTGGTCGCCCATTTAAACTCGGATACATCATGGAATGTTTTTGGTCCATTTTAGTCTCTTTTTTTTCGCAACGAACTTTGTATCTACAAGTGATAGGTATACGAGTATATGTATGTACACAAAAATTACTTTTTCAGTATCTAAAACGAATACGAATTCGTCATGCGAGCAGCTAGTAAGTTCGTTAAGCTTGCGTATAAGCTAGACACTAACTTTGAGGTAACTTCAGCTGGCTTGAAAGTAGTAATTGTAGGTTTTTTTTTTTCAATAAATGTATCTGTTTGCCAATGAATATCTGTAGAATGAAGGAAGTTTAAAGCAACTCCGAAAAACAATTTAGGCAGGTATCTGTTTTGTTGGATTAATTTATTTTTTTAGTAGGTATATTATTCGTGATGTTGTTTAGCTTACGGCATTAACTTGTTTATTTTGTTATTTCTTCTTTACTTTTGCTTTCATTTTATTTGTATTTTTTTTGAATAATAATAAATTAATATGGTTGTTTGAATGTATGTACACTCGTATAGATAGGATTTCCATTTTTTTTACAAGTTTAGGTAAACTTTACAAAATAATTAATTATTTTTTGATTTACCCTGCAGACCTAAGTACCAACAGACAAAGAATTACAATAAAACATAAATTCAACAAATTGATGCGTAGAACTATCAAAATACAAATATGTATATAGAAGTAGGTGCAAACATGCAAACATACTCGTATATTATTTATTATTATATTATTGTCGAAAAAATTATATATGTACATACCTATTTTGAATGGATCTAAGATGGAAGTTGTCTTATGTAGCTTTTAGACACTTTTGATATTTACTGTTTGTATTTTTGTCATCAAATGAGTATAGAGTAATTAACTATTGAATTTTAATTTTTTTCTTTTTCTCTAAATCTAGTTTTTTTTTTAAATACAGATTTAAGTCGAATTTGTGGATCATACCGCACATTGCTTTTTAAATATGTATGCCTTTTTTTAATTCGGAAACGTTCTGAAATAGGGAACCAAATGTTTGTATTTTTAAAACCATAAGAACTTTTATTAATTATGTAAGTATTGCTTCTTAAAGTCTTGGCTAAGTTAAGGAATAAAAAAAGAGGTAAGGTAAAGTGGGGCAACATGATGCAACATGGGGCAATATTATTTAAAATGGAGACCAAAAACTCTAGTTCGAGTAGGTTAAACTCAAACAAAAAAAAACTATGTGAAGGGGTTTTTGTCTCAAAGTGAAAAAAAATATTATTTAAAATAACACAAAGTTTTACATTACTGTACAATAACCCAGTATTTTGTGTTATTTCTAAATCTATTGGTTTTCATTATTGGTTTGTGAAAAAAAAAATCAAATTGGAAATTTCAAAAAAAAGTTGAATTAATATTATACTTATTCTTTTTCAAAACTTGCTATGATTATTTTTTAGTTGAATGCAAGAAGTGAGATTCTTTTATGATATTTAGTTTTTCAGAATATGAAAGATTTTTCAAAGACCAACAAATTATAAATTTGTTCATATAAGAATCTTACAAATACAATTTATTGGTTTTCCCTTTCAAAATATTTCTGAATTTAAATAATATATAATATAAAAACAAAGACGTTTAGCAAAAATAACACCCAAAACCAAAGCTGTTCCTCAAAAGTTTAAAGTAATAGGGTTTTTTTCGTTTTTCATTGACTCGTGTAATTTTAATTTTATTAATTTATGTTTTAATGCCTTACTTTAACATTTTTTACAAAAATACATAAAAACAAAATTAATTTTCTACTATTTAAAAAAATATTGCTACAAATGAAAGCTGAGTTATAAATGGATGAATGTGCCTAACGTCGTCGTGCCGTTGCGGCCATATTTAGAGCTGAGCTGCAATTTGAGGGGTGTGCAAAATAACCTATCAAATTGCAACTCACTCACTTTCGGGATATTAGGAAAATATTTCATAGTGGAGCATCAAAATTTTTTTGATTTTTTTCTTCACTCCATCAATTATACTGAAGTAGAGATTTTTGTGCAAATGACCAACAACTGCCAACTGTGGTCTGCTAGCCCACATTTAGTTTAAGCTTTTAATGGTTAAGCTATCATGGTTAAATGAAAAAATATAAACAGAAATGCGTTCGCGCGCGAGGTTGACCAAAGTACACAGGTATAACAAAATATCCCAAATGCACCATATATTTATAAATATATTTTTGTTTGTCAATTGCATTTCCGTAAGATTATAAATATTATAGGGAAATAAGTTTCTTACATCATTTTCATTGTCAATATCAGTCATCTGAGTAAGAACTTTAAGTTTTTAACTTATGAATTATCAGAAAACTTGTTATACCTATAGATACATATTTACAAAAAAAAATACTGATGAATGTATATTTTTGATCTCGAAAACATCTGCAACCATGTCAACAATTATTTCGCTAAAGCTTTCCAGACAAACATTTAAACAGCTATTCATTATGCGTTTCAAAAATTATTTTTTTTCTTTGAAATAACAACCAAAAGCCTGTTATCATTTTTAACAATTAATAATGAATATCTTTTTTAATTACTAATCGTCATTTTCGTATAGAAAAATAAATTCAAAATTTTAAATATATTGTACATTTATGTTTTTTATTCACATATTTTCATAAACTTTGGCTTTAAATAATCCATAGAAAATGGAACTACTAGCGGTTAAATAAAATTAAAAAAAAGAACACCGAGCTTTTACCGTTTTTATAAAATGCCGAGCTTTTATAAAATAAATATTAAGAAAAAAAATAAGTATTAAAAAAAAAACACCTGAGTTCACTTTGATATTTTCCAGGGTAACTTATTCCTTAATCCAGTTTTCACCGGGTGACACCTTCGCTAGTATGTGTACCAAGATATCTATTGCAATTACCACAATAATGATTAACGTTCATGGAACCTTCCATACAATAAGGCAAGCATACACAACACCAAAATCTAAAATTAAATACGAATACGAACTACTTCAAACTGCTATTAGAAACTCCAGAAATGACTCACTCACCCTAAAATACACAGAAGAGCAGCTACAACATGGGCTTTTGAATTCGGCTCATATTCAATTTTAGACATTTTCAAAGCATGGCAGTGAGGACACGTCACGAAAGTCTCGCTTCGTCCAAGCACTTCATCTGTCAGATAAACAAAGAATCATTATTTTAAAATTAATGGATGATAAAGTAAAACTTGCGTTTCAGATCTTACTTTGAATGTAAACAACTCTGGCAGGCTGAGCTGGATGTTGTTGTCCTTGCTGCTGATATTGGGGGTAATTGATGGTATAGATTGGATGCTGCTGAATTGATGGTGGGATATTGGAGTGGTTGTCAGCAGGAACAAATCCAATTGGTTTAGGGTATAAATTTTGCTGAGTTGGTTGTATTAAACTGCTTGCAATCGCCTGATCGTACGTGGGTGGAGGTGCGCTATCCATTTTACGATTTATAATCGTTTGCAATTTCAAAAATATATATTCTTATGAAAATGTGTTTTAATCAAATGAAGCGAATCTGCCAATACACAATGCTTTGGGTAAATTTTTTGAACTGAATAATTTTTTCGGAGTAATATTCCGGAGCTATACAGATATAAAGCAGAGAAGAAAAGGGGAAAAGCTTTTTCTCTGTTTTTATGATCTTCGCTTCAATTCATATGAAAAATTGTTAACTACCGTTTGTGACGTTGTTGAATTTGTTTTGTAGAATTAATAGAAATAAAAATTCAAAAGTTATGAATGCTTTTGATCGTACTTGAGAAGAGAGAGTTTTTGGGTCATGTAGCTTAATTATTTTCATGTGATTTATAAAACTAGATGAGTAATTTTGCATTGAATTGCTTTAAATCAAATTTAAATAAATACTAAAAAACATAACAAGATGTGAGAAATGCCATAGTGACCACATTTCTACAAGATGTTTAGATTAAGTTAAGATTCAGTTGTGTTGTGATACAAATTTTTTGATCCTGCTTAATTTTTGCGACAGGTTTAGTTTTCTTAACATTAGTTTAAAACAGAAAACTCATTTATTTGATATCAATGGTTACACTTACAATAACAGTTAGTATAGCTATTTTAGGTCAATTTTTTGAAGAAAAGTTTTTTTTTTTGACACGAAACCCATGATTCTCCTTAGATGAAGTGAAAAAATAAAAATTATTTTTTTTTTGTTTATAATAAAACGCGAATTTTCATTTATCTGGCAATACCACCAATTGAAAATGCATTGTGATATAGGGTGAACGACCTAAGATACACAAAACTTACTCACTGGTGGTTTATTGCTTTTGTTGTTAAATGACAAAACGTAAGATGTGTATTGTTCATTATATATACTTTAGTTTCAAGTACAAATCAATAAATGTTCTTTTAATACTCGTTATACTAGTATTATTATTTCTTTTTATCATATAATTGTATTGATAAATTAGTTGGTTTTGTAAAAGTCTGATTTGTGAAATCACAATATCTACTTACTTTTTTTAAATGTTATCATTCCTTACGTTTGTGATAACTACATCTATAAAATACATAATGAGTCAAACACAAAAAAAATAGACAATGTGTTTTCATTCATGTTTGTGATATTATGTTAATCTTAATATATCTTAAATCATAACTGTCAACAAAAGTTTACTGTTTTTTTTATTACAAAAGCAGACAACACTTTTCCGATGGTTTTGTTGTTCTGGATTCCCAATTCAAACTCTGATTTCCATTACGTCAGATTTTCAAGATACAAGTAGAATCTTCTGTAGTTTCAACACTCGGTAATTCGAAAACTCCACTCCGAAATTTTTTCTACGAATTTGTTTGGTATCTAATAGTCCGAGGTCCAAAAGTATTTCTTAGTTACTTACGGGGCTTGTGGCCTAAACAAACTACTTTTACGCGATCGTATGCGGCTTCTGAATTCTGCTTCTGATTCTTCTTCTTCGATAGTTCTTCTCTAAATGCCTTCCATTAAGAATACAAATTAAACGATTTGTTGATCAGAGGATGTAATGTAACCTGATTAAATTAATGATGCGATCGCCAACAAAGGTTATGTTGAATCGCCGAATCGATGGATATTTGCGTGGGTGCTGCATTGTTTGGTATTCTATTGTTTGGATGGGGTATAATCGATGACAAATGGATGGATGAGCATTTGGATGCACGGATGTGCTGTAATAAAATATCTTCATCATATTATGAATCCGGGATAATATTTTATGTGCGTTATCAGCACTTTTGGTTGGGATTTCTTATGCGGATGCATGATTATAACTTACAGTTTGTCCAGAAAATTCTAGAGATATTGCTCAGATATCTTTATGAACGTTTGCAGTTTTCTAGTTACTTTCTATTACTTTTCAAGTACTGCACCCATAAAGAAACAGGGATAGTTAAGGTAGTAACTTATACGAATAGAGTGGTTTCTCGATAGTTGAACTGTATTTTACAAACGCAGCCCTTGCTTTCCCTATTTTACTGTTAATATATGCTATAGTTTGCTTCCGCCATCGCAGTAGAGACAATTTGGCTGTCAAGAAATATCTACTTGAACAGATGAAGAAGTTCCAAGATTGATCCGTTTTGTTTTTGTGAAGAAAAATTCACTTGAATGTTGATTCAACATTTATAGCTATTTCAAGCTACCAAAAATGTACCCAACAATAAATACATTATAAATTGCAAATCGCTTCACACCACAAACAATTTAGGTATGTATATATATGAATAAATTAATTTAATCATACCTCTGCTTTGCAAATGAATCATTAAAGTGTTTTTCAAAATGTATACCTAGATACATTTTTTTAAATTAAAAGTTGCATTGCTATATTTATAATATGCGACCGGTTTATAGGGAATCACCCATAAGTTTGTTTTATCATTTTCATTATCAATATCAGTCATCTGAGCATGAACTTAGAGAAATGCTTTTAACGGTATACCTAACTTATTATCAGAACAATTGTGTCTATAAAAAGCTGATAAATATATATTTTTGATTTCAAAAATATCTGCTACTAATTAATTATTATGTCAAATTCACTTCGCCGAAGCTTTCCAAACAATTAAAACATCTACATACTTACATATGTATTCACTTTGTGTTTCACAAATAGTCTTTTTTCTTATAAAATTACAATCAACTATCAGTTATCATATTTTAGCAATTTAGGTACCACTGAAAGTTGGTTCCTTAATATCCAATCGACAGCGGCAATAATTAATAGACATTGAAATTAAAAAAAAAAAAACAATGATATAATAATATAATATGCACTCTATTTATTGTATGTTTTCATATAAAGAAAAACTTTGGCTTTAATTATTTATAGCATTAATGGAATGACGCTAGTACTGATGAAATGCAATTAAAATTATAATAAAAACACATTAGCCAATTTATGGAGTTATTGAATTTTTCAAGATAAATACACGTATATGTATTTGAACCCCTGAATATTTTCCATGGAATTTTATTTTTATAATCCGGTTTTCATCGTATGACACCTTCACTAGTATATGTTCCAAGAAAACTATTGCAATTTGCACAGTAATGATTAACGTTCATGCAACTTTCTATGCAATATGGCAAGCAGGCACAACACCAAAATCTAAAATTAAATACGAATTACATTAATCACAACAAACTGTTATCAGAAATGAGTCATCACTGCTCACCCTAAAATACACAGAAGAGCAGCCATAAGATGGGTTTTTGAACTGGGCTCAGGTTCAATTCTGGACAATTTCTGAATATGGCAGTGAGGACACGTCACGTAGGTCTCCCTTGGTCCAAGCGGAAGTGCTTGATCTATCAGTTGAACAAAAAAATTACGTTATCACTAACACACGATAAGGGAAGGCTGGATCTTACTTTGAATGTAAACAACTCTGGTAGGTTGGACTGGATGTTGGCCTTGCTGATATTGGGGGTAATTGGTGGCATAGACGGGATGTTGTTGGACTGGTGGTGGAATATTGGGGTGGTTGTCAGCAGGAATAAATCCTAGTGGTGGTTTAGGATAAGAATGCTGCTGGGGTGGTTGGTTAATGCTGCTTCCAGTTGCCTGATCGTACGAGGGTGGAGATGTGTAGTCCATTGAAGGATTTTTAAACTTTGCCTTCTCCAATCATAAATATCTGTAATAATCCAATGAAGCGAATCTACTAGTAATACAGCAGAGTGCTTTGAGTAAATTTTTCAAACTGATTAAAATCGTTTCGAAGTAAATGTGGAGAAGCTATACAGAAATAAATATGAAAAACAGTGTGAAAGCTTTTGCCTGCTTTTATTATCTTAGCTTCAATTCATTTAGAATTTTGTAAGCTTCTGCTTGTGACGTTGTTTGGTTTGTTTTGTATTTTATTTACTGAAGTTGTAGTGCATTTGTTTACATACGAGAAGAGCGAGATCTCGCGTTATGTACATAGCTCCATGTGATTAAAGCAAAATTGATAATCCTGCATTAAATTATTACTCATCGTCATTACTTTATTGAAAAAGCGTTGATATGTTTTTATTTAAAATTGTAAAGAATTAAAATTTGTTCTTTATGTACCTATTTGAGAGATAGGCCTAAAAGTAATACATCAACTACATAATATATCTGTGGTGTTTGGTTTAAGTATCATAATACAATTTTTACATTTTTCCAGTAAATTGTTTTTTAAACGTGATAAAACTATGGATAACACGTATAGAAATATCGCTTGTATCATCTCTATCTCCGCTAAGCTAAACCAAATTGTAAATTGATTTATGCCGTGGGCGTTTTTCGTCACTATCCTTCAGGGTTAAAAAAACACGACAATTGAATCTAGGCATATTAAAAAAAACAAAGCTGGATTGAACGACGCTGTTTTGGAAAAAATGGAGTTTCCGTACAAACTATCGATAACATATATGAAAACATCCGCATGTCTATCCTTGTAAAGGATCAAGTGAAAATTGTCCGTTTATACGGTTGGTTGATTTTATCCAAAAATTAGACAATTTATTGGTAAAAAATTGGCTGACAATTGCCGACAAGTTTTTGTCTTCCAATTAAAAATTGCCACCGTGTAGGTGGGAAGATTTTAGAGAAAAAAAATTGGCTGACTCATTGGAAGACAATTATGACGAATGAACTTTTATTTTAGAAGTGAATATTACAAAATATAAAAAATCATAGAAACTTCTACTTTTCAATGTTCGACTATAAATAGAAAAGAGCATAAAATATTAAAATTACAAATTATACATACTTACCTACTACCGAATGGTATATTTTGAATTTTTTTTTAAATATTTTTTTTAATGTGGTGAACTGTCAATATTAACTTCAGACAGTGCTCTCGGATATTCGGCTGAAAGCGATTGTTTTTCTTGAAAATGCATGACTTTATTCATCTTGAATGATCTGCCAATTAAAAATTGGATGATGTTGTTGGCAAGGACATCATCCAATGTCCAATTGGTCGAAAGTCTTCCAATTATTTGAAAAATAGGAGAAATTTTGTGTTCAAAAGAGTTCAAACGATTGCAAGAAGTTGGCCAATTTTTTGATAGAAAATGGGCTGCCTTTTGACAGATAAAACTGGATGTTTACTAGTACATGTTTGATAGAAAATTGGTAAAATTATTTTGCGAAAAATCTGCCAATAATAATGACGAACTTCCAATCGAGTACACTAATGGCGTTTTTAATTGGCAATCTGGAAGCAGAAAAAAGTATACTGAATGCGTTCAATTGGGAAAAAGTGACAGTTCTGATTCTGAAAAAGAAGATAATTTCTCTTCTGGATTTGAAATCAGAAGCAAAATCCGAAACTAAAACCAATTGCGGATTGCCAATTGCAAACGCCATAAGCTTTAGTTGTTGCATTTAACACAAATGATTTTTTTTTTTAATGAGGATTTAAAAGGAACATACCTATTATGAAGAGTGCGTTCAAAAATACTCTTCAAATCTCTGGGTGCTTTTGTTCTTATTTGTTTTGTGTAAATTGGGGGATTCCCATGAATTTGTTCTTTTAGTCTATTCATTCATATTCAAAATTCAAAGTTGATCACTTTATGCTTTGTTTTTCGTTTTGCCGGCTGCCCCGTTTTAGACAAAAAATTGGAAACAAAACTAGGAAGAGCAATTAATTTAATTTCGTTTCAAAGATCGAACCATTTGCACCTAAAACTAGGTATAGGTTTTCGTTTTATATTTATTTGGATTTAAATAAAATGGTAAGGAAACAAATTAAAGACCTACCCAATTAATTTGATATAAGTATTTCAAGTGTAAGTTTTTTTTTATTGTAGGCTATTCCGTTTCCAAACAAGTCTAAACAAGTCAGAGGATACGGAGAATCTGAGCTTTTAGACTTCTATTCCTTGCAAGAATGGGTACCGTATGCTGATCTTCAGAAATGGGCTCGCTTCATGAGAAAAACTCTTTTCTTTGACCCCGTAACTCGAGAAATTGCCAGGAGAGAGTTCTATAATATGAAACGTGAGCTTAACGTTGTCAATCAAGAAAAACGTTTTCCTGAAGAATTTTATGTCTGCCTGTGCGTGGGTGAAAAGCGAGTATCTTGTGCCTTATACTGAAAGTCTTTCGTTCGTTGGATATGCCCACAACTAATATTGATATTTACAATCTCGATTTTAATAAATGTAAAAATGATTTTGACACGGCATTTAGGTATAAACCTTAACATGGCCTTATCAAATTATAGCCAAATGTCCTCATTTGGCATATATTCACGTAAAAGTTTTGAGAGGAAATATTCATTAGTGTGGAACGATGGCGATGCGAAGAATTAAAAGAATTATCAAAAAACAAATAATGTGAACCTTATACCTAGTCCTAACTTCACCGAATAAATAAAATATGTAATACCTTACTTACCTGTTTTAATTATTCTATTACACTATTTATCCTTATTATTGATTTAAGTTGTTTACCAAATGGACACTTACGATAGAATTATGAGCACCTATGAACGATCAGGTCTTCCTTTTTTTTTTTTTGAGATGTGTTTCAAAGCTTTTTGGGCTCGCTGTATAGGTACTATCCTAAAATTATTAGGAAACTGAAATAAAAATAATTTCGAAGACCAAAATTTCACAATTATTTCTCTATAACCGCCAATTTTTGCTTTAGTCGTTTTCTAATAAAACTTCAATAAAAAAATGTAAAAACTCCATTTTGTAATTTCTGATATTGCATATTCGAAAATTTTGAATATTATATCAGTATATTATGTACTTAAACCCAACTGAGATCCAACTGCTCCAAATTTAAATTAAATGCAGCAAAAAATGTTTGAGCAACAATTGATCCAGCATAATATAATTCACATTTATTTTGTGGGTAGAATACATAAGTTTAGGTAGACACTCTTACAACACAACACATAATTCTTGCTAAAATTTATGTTTGGAAATTTTCATTCATTGATTCTTCTATATGTTGCTTTGAGAATCAGAAAAGAGAACTTTTGTAAGCATATTTAAAAGAACCGACCACAAAATGGACTCATATTCATTGCAACATAAAAATTAAAAAAAAATTGAAATTCCCTAAAAACAAACAGCAGACGCACTCTAATTACATTTCCAGCTCATTATTCACTTTTTGTACATTCCAATGTAAGCATTGCAATTGCTGCAATAATGGTTTGTATTTCGACAAGTATCCATACAGTATGGAAGACATGCACAACACCAAAACCTGTTGAATAAACAGGATATTATGAAAAATCGATGAAGCAAAGTATGAGCACAAGTAAGAGTAACATACCCCAAAAGGCATAATACGGCAGCGGATAGATGAGTCTTTATTGATGATTCTGTTCTAACTTTGGTCTTCTGCTGTTGATGACAACCAGGACACACCAAAAGACATGGACGAGGTCCTAGTGGATGTAAAACTAGATGGGAGGATAAATATATTATTTTCAAATTATATACAAATAAGGAATGAATAGGTACCCACTCTGGACTAATATGGATGGTGGTTGTTGTTGCGGTTGTGGCTGTGTTTGAATTGGATGTGGAGGAAAGTATTCTGTTGATGGAGCGACAGGAGCTGTTGGATGCGGCTGTCGCTGAATAGTTTCATCATAAGACGGTGGAGTGTCAATGAAGCCTGCTTGTTGGTTAATTTGTGGATACATTTTCTTTCCCATTTTAACAAAAAAAAAATAACTTTAATTAAAGGAATGATAAATGTAAAAAAACTTTTTGTGTAGGTATTTATAAGTTCTTTTATCTTTTCCGAGTGAAGTCAATTCCTAAACTAAATGTGTGTCTTTTACTAATCAGATGTAGGACCTTGAGCTTTTAAAGATGAATAGAAATGTTACAGATGCAGGATTTTTTGCTAAGGGTTACCGTACCAGTGTTTTGAAAAGAAAACACCATTGTTACTAGTTTGATTAAAAGAGTTGTTAGATAGGTACATGCCTTGTATTTTCCTTGCACCACTTTTATACCTGTGTTGAGTGTTGAGTTGAATTGGATTTGGATATTATTTTAATACTTTATTAATTTTTATTTCTTTTAATTTATTATTAGATACAATTTCGTTATAATTTTAATGGTAAAACAATAGTTTTAAATGATTTATGTTTGTTTAAAAAAATTTATACTTTAATGTGGTTTTTTAAGACGTCCCAAGATACTCCCGGGTTGTTCAAAACTACACCCTAGTTCAGCTTTGGACTCTTTACAAAATTTCAAAAAGGAAACAGTAATAGATATTTATGTAGATAGCAAAATTCTAAAAATATGTTATTATTGGAAGATCAAAGAAATAATTCAATTTTTAAGTGATCCATTTTTGTAAAAAATATTCACTGGCAGGGGCCCCTCTCTCTTTTACTGTTGTAACATTGAAATTTTACTCTCAAGGAACCTACGTAGGACCGAATATATTATACCTATTACCTCATTTAAGAACTTTACCTTTCTTCGATTATCTTTATAAATATGGTATGTATTAACTTTTATGTAAACGCTAAGAAATGTTTGCGGACATTTTGTATTGAATATTAAAAATACTACATACATAATGTAGGTGTATGTATTTGTTCACGTTTTTAAGGCTTTGAAGAAGGCTTTGATTTGTTGTTTTTAGTTTTAATCTTTTAAAAAGTTAAGTTTTTTTTAAAGACTTTTTCAAGGAACATAATCAAAAACCGCCAGCAAATTGTTGAAACTATGATTTTTTTTTTTTAATTTTCTGAAACATTTTTGAATTTTCATACGAAAAAACAATCGAAAACCTAATGTGATACCTACAAAAATTCTTATCGAAAATCCATTTTGTTGACTAGTACTTACATAGGTATTCACGTAATAAATGTAAATGATTTCTCTATTCAAAAATATGCTGATGCAACAATATTTCAAAGACACCTATCCTAGACATTTTTGGGTTTTATATAGATACCTATTTACATTTCTTCGAACGCTAGGATTTACTTTCAGAAGATACCTATCATGAGTAGATAAATGTTCATTATGTACTACCTTCAAGCTTCAAAAGAATTGTCCTCATATTGATTTTTATAAATTATTAGTATGGATTTACGCTACGCTACATTGAAAAGAGCAATATAAGTGTATATAAGATACACAACGTAACTTTTCATCCGTTGGGAGGTGTCCTAGCGAATTCTATTAAATACCTATCTATGACTGTTTAAAAAATTTAAAACGACCTTTGCACCTCACATAACATAAAAACTGGAACTAACAACGAAGACCCTGTTTAGATTGGGAAGATTTCTGTGAGGCGCCCTAAATCTGGTTTTTATGTTTTCTTCATACCTCACAATTGTACATGTACCTATCCTATATACAATTTTCTCAGAAAAAATATTTTTGTCATTTATTTGCGTCGCAAATTTCTTATTTTAAAAAAATCGACCACATAAAAAGGTTTTTTCCTCAAGCGTCACATTAAAAAAAATGTTGACAGCTTTCTTCTTGAAGTAATATTACCTTGTAATATAATCTTGTAAGAGTAATCAAAATCAAGATGCGCAAATTGATTGAAAAGTTTGTCAATTTAAAATAATAAAATTAGAACATTTACTGATGTATCAAACGAAATAATAAACTACAACTGTGAAATATAAAAAAAAAAATAAAATTTAAACAACACGTAAAACTATTATTTTTATTGTTTAATTCCTCAAACAAAATGCATTCGCCCTCTTTCATTGCATCTGATTTTGGTTACTTCAACGAGGTTTGATCTTTGTCTTGTTCTTCTTTATTTAACTGTAAAAACCAGACGGAGAAACGTCAAAAACAAAAAAAACTAAAGACAAAAAAAATCTTATTTCAAACTCGTTAATAGAACGACCCTTAAAAACGAAATAATTTGGATACATACTGGAATAGCACTGGAGCTGGAAATTTTGTTATTCCATTATTGTTATCTGTCAATTTGCAGTTTAATAAATTTGGTTGGATTGCACATTTTTCAAGAAAATTAAAGTGCGAAAATAAAACGCAAAAATTCATATTTAGACGTCTAAAAAATCTATTTTAAACACAGTACAATATTTACTACTTATTTCAATTTATTTGTTATTTAACTGTGAATATTTACATATATTTTAAGAGAGCCTTCTAGTGCCTTTTGTAATTAAAATAGTTTTCCTAAATTTATTTGTCGACTTTTATTTTTATTTTTCTTTTGTCTTAAGAGAAAGCCAACACATAATAAAATATGGATTCCGATCCAATGAGCCCAAAAAATCAACCACATAATATTGGCTTTCAAGGTGGAAATCAGGGTCCTCCTGCATCTCAGAATGCAGGTGAGAGTGTAAATCCAATCCTGCAAGGGTATCCACCTGCTGTACCGGTATTCGGATTTATCGAGCAGCCTCGTCCAGATAACAGCTATGGTGGCCCCCATGGAGTATATCCAGCACCATCGGGTGGGTTTGATCCACAACCAAATACGGTCGCTGGAAATTACAATAAATTAGTCGATCCTGAATCGCAAAATTTGAAGAACTTCTCATTTAGCGACCAAACCATTCGCAGGGCATTCATTCGTAAAGTCTATAGTATACTTATGGTGAGTCAGACAGCGCAGCGGACATTGATGTGATTGAAAATATTTTATTTTTCTTTTTTTTTATCTATATAGTGTCAATTATTGCTTACTTTTGGAGTAGTTTCATTGTTCGTATTTCACCAAGATTTTCAGTTATGGGCTATTCGGAACCCTTGGTTAATGTATGGAACTATGATCACGGTATTAATCAGTACATTGTTTATGGGTTGCTTTGAGAGTTTTCTGCGTAAAACACCAACGAATTTTATGTTCCTGGGCTTTTTTACAACAGCAATGTCAATACTTGTTGGTTACATTTGTACCGTATACGATCCTGAAACGGTAAGTTTTTTTTTGTAATGATAACATCAATTTATTTATATATGGGGGAGGGGATTCACAGCTTCACCGAACTAAGTCACAGAATTCGGAGATATTAAGATTAAATGCCATATTGCCATAGGATGTTTCTTCCAATGTTTTGCATACTCAAACAAATCTAAAACTAAGAAATTTATTTAAATGTACCTTATAGATTGAAATCCTATGAAAGGATTACTAATGCCCCTGTTATGAATCGTTAGTTGAACGTTTGTTTCAACTTTTAACCATCTTTGTTGGTGTAATGGAAGGGACCTTAAATCTTATATCGAATTAAAATAGCTCATTAGAGATATTTCCCGTGGAAAATAAATTTCAGTTTTTAGGTGGTATTGAGCCACCAGTCTCTGATGTGACAGTCTTAGGCACATACAGTAACCATTAGAAACATTTTAAAAAAATGAACAATTCTTATGGTTTGAATCCTAAATAATGAACCATGCACGGTGGAAGTTGAATGTTTAAATTTTTGGAATCCATACCATATGATTTATTATTAAGAGTCCTTTTAAATGATAAATATTTTGTCGTGTACATTAAACCGCAGAGTTCAATCAATTATGGTCCATTTTACTAATATCATTGAATTTGATGACAATGGTCAACAGAATTTGTTACAAAAATCAAAGCTGACTTTTCCGAAGGTTATCTGAATTGAAATCCATTACATATATACTTTATACTGCTATCATGTCAGGTTTTTTAAGATATTCCCTTTACAGAATAAAAATACAGGTTTTGTACTACTTTTGAGGATGATTACGTAATGACGCAGGTTAATTCTTTTGAATAAGTGAAATTTTTCTGAGCAGTGTTATTGGTGTGAACTTACAGATAGACTTAGACAATTAGTTTGAATGTTAATGTTAAAAAAAAAAAAACATTTTCTAAAATAAGATATAATACATTTTTTCTTTCTTATTCTCCAGGTAATAATGGCCGTTGGAGTTACTGCGGTGCTCTGTCTAGCATTAACCTTGTTTGCCTTACAAACCAAATATGACTTTACCGCATTCGGTGGTATTCTTTTAACAGCTTTGATACTCTTATTGCTTGTTGGACTTGTATCAATGTTCTTCCCAGACAAGAGATTAAAGATGGTATATTCGGCATGCGGTGCTATGTTATTTTCGTGTTATTTAATTTACGACACCCAATTGATGCTGGGTGGAGAACATAAATATTCAATCAGTCCAGAGGATTATATTTTTGCTTCAATTAATATTTATTTGGATATTATAAATCTATTCTTGTACATTTTAAGAATCATGGGATCAAAGAAGTGATGAGTGATTTTGAATTATTTTTATGTTATTTTTTTTTGTTCTTGAATAATTTGTAATCTTCTATTTTCAATTTTTAAATTTGGTTTACTTTGTTGTGTACCTCATTTATTGTGATACAAAATGATGTAAAAATAATAAAAACCAAATTGAAATTGTAATATTAAAGATATATGTATGTAGTATGTATTTTTTTTTTTAAATTGAAAGTTAAAACAAAGCAAAATGGACACTCAATTTAAATTTGAATCTCAAAATTATTAATTTTTTGTATGCAACAAAATATATATTTTTGTTAATTGTACACATTTTATAATAATTGTTCAAATTGGTAAGATATTAAGCTTTTCTTTCAAAACAGGTTTAAAAAAATATAATAAAAGTTGGCCTGGGCATGAATCATTATTTTAAAATTTTTAACTTAATCCTATGAACAAATATATACTTAAGATACATTGACATAATATACACAAGTTACAGCCTAAACACTAAAGTGTGAATAACAGCTTATTTTGCCAACGAATTTTTAAGTACATATATTTAAAATTAATGTTTTATTTTCTTGACTTACTATGGTATATAATAAACTTCAGAATACATATAAATATTTTTTAATGTACATGAAAAATGACTTTCAATTTAATTGTCTTTGTTTTAACTGATCGATCGGAGATTTCTTCGAACGGATACGATGATAAGGCTGGCAGGCTGAGTTAATAAACTTCTAACTCACCCTTTTCTGCTCTCCCAAAAATAAAATTAAACACAATTCTTAAATGCAAATATTTATTTTTATTATTGATTTGAATAACTGTTCTAAAAATAATTTAAAATCAACAACAAATGTGAATACAAATAGAAATATTTACATTCAAGAAAGGTGTTTAAATTAATTTTTGTGATTCTACAAATCGGTCAGTCACACGTTAATGAAATCAGTCCAGTGTACGACTTATTTAGAATAAAATTAAAGAAATTAAATCGTTTGGTCCTAGAAGAATGTGAAAGTGTGAAATTAATACAAGACTTTGATAAAAGTTGCATAAATATGGCATTTTAGTTTTCTTCTGTCAAAGCCATGTTTATACCATATTCCCACTAAACGAAATTACCAATTTCTTCTAAAATATTTGAAGATTTTGGAGAGGAGAGGCAAAACAAATTTTTATTGAGATTTCATTAAAATCTGATGATTTGTCCAGATTTCAACGTTAACTCAACAGAATTTTGCTATCTACCACCCCCAAATCTCAAAATTTTTGAGTTGAAATGTATCCCTGATGAATTTTCATAAATTTCTTTCAAAGCTTAGCACAACTTTTGAAAAAAAGGCGGCCTTTCAATTATTTAAAACTTCAAAATTTTGGGCTCGTTTTATTTTGACTTTATTCTTTTTTCCAATTTCCACAAAGACATACATATGCACATAGTTTTAAAAACAAAAGTTCCTTCTTCGGAAGGCTGGGATTTGGAAAAAAGCCTCCTTATGGTGTTATAAAAGATCCCCATCGATATGAGCGCCGCTTAAAATTTTGTGGGGATTTAAAGGTACCAAAAATAGTTAAGCGAATAAACTATTTGACTGAAAAGTAAACAAACAAAAAGTTGTGACATCTTTCTCCTTTAAATGGTGAAAATGTCGAATCGAATCGAGGAATTGTAACAAAATTGTTGTTAGAGGGATTCAAGACCTTTACATTCCCACAAACTTGCTGAGCTCTGACTAGCATGCCACCGTGACCGTCCTTAAGCAAACAAACGAAATCGACCATTTAGTATGAATCAATTTTTCAGCAAAACAGATATTATCAAAATCGAATACTGCATGAAAATAATTCAGTAGGTGTATAAGTATGTACGGCAACTGTTACCGATATGAAGAGTAGTGTTTCTTTGGGTGGTCTTGAGTTTTAATTATTGTGAGCTGGATAACTCGTCTCAGGGCTAAATGCCTATTCAATGAGTTCCTGGACATTGCGCGTTTGTAAGATCAAATTTGGCCTATTTTAATGAAAGCCCCAGATTCAACAATTTTCAAAAGAACCTTAAAAAATAATTAAAGTTGTCAATTTTCGAAGATGGGAAAAATTCGATGAATTCTTTTTTCTGACAGCCCTAAATATAATCTCATGTACATCCCAAGTCATCAGAAATATGAAATCATCTTAAAACTACATTTTCAATCGTAGTTAAATTGAAAACACAATCCAGCTTCATGCCTCCAATAAATCAAGGGACATTGACTTAAATATAGAATTACATTAACCCATTATAATTTGCAAGCAACGATAATAAGAGAACCAGTTGCATCAATCAAATATTATGCTTTCTGGTCAGATGCCTTAGATAAGCCCCCCGACCTGGTAATTAAATCGCCAATTCAATTCAATGGCAAGCGAAAATACTTGCATCCCAAGTACCTGCCTAGAGAGAGAGTGTCTTTTCTATTTTATCCTCCACCTAATTCCCCCTCCCATCCCACGACAACAACGTATGAGTTAGCGTACTTAATTAAACACTCATAATGAAATTATGTCCCATTTGCAACAAACTGCGATTTCATTGAGGTCCAGTCATCAGATTTGATTTCCTCCGTTCCGTAAATCTCAATGTGAAGTTCAGTGCAGCGAAATGCGCAATCTAAAATGTCGCCTGACCTGAACAAAATATTCATCATGCTTCTAGCTACAAAATCTGAAGAGGCCGTTTCTATAGATTGTTTGTTTTGGTTGAATAGGTTAGCGCAGGTTCTACCACCTATTGTGAAAGTTTACAAAGTTGATCTCATTCCAAAACCATTTACTTGGTGTACCCAACACTACTACACAGTTGAATTAGTTTCTATTGGGGCTGAGGGCACCCTTGTTTGGAGGTAGTTCCACTTGTTCGCAGTCAGTATCGTATTAGACGTTCTACGGTTCAAATGGTAAAATCGGAATATTATTCGAAGTACATTTTGAAAATCGTTGCAGGAAACGGAAGTTATTGATCGGAAATTGTGTTTTAACGGAAGCGATACTCTTGAAAAGAATCATTTCGAATGATTTAGTTATTAGAGCTCTGTTAATTTTTTTAATTTCTTAAAAATCGAAAGTATGGATTTTGACGACGTACTTAATGAGGTCGGTTCCTTTGGATTGTATCAAAAGCTTATTATCTGTGCTGTACTTCTCCCAGCGGCCATTCCGTGCGCGTTCCATGCTTACAGGTGCTTAAAAAAAAAGTTTCGTGTTGATTGTTGCTTAAGAATAACCTTATTCTTCCCCACGCAGCCAGCTATTTATAGCTGCTATTCCTGACCACTGGTGTCGGATTCCAGAACTTGAACCATGGACTAAGGATTACGGTGAATTGGTGAAGAATCTTAGCATCCCTGTCGATATTGTAGATAACACGCTCAAATATTCAGAGTGTAAGATGTATGCTCGTAATTATACCGAAATTGTAAGGTACATGGAATACAGGACACCATATGACTTGGCTTTGGATAAAGTCTGGGACATAGGGGATCCCCGAGGAGGAAGAATTATTAATTGTCGAAATGGCTGGCATTACGATACTGGGATGTATCCAAATACTGTTGTATCAGAGGTATATAACCATCGAGTTAACTTATCGAGGATATTAAACTATGTAGCTAAAATATATTCAATTTCATAGTGGGATCTAGTTTGTGAAAATAATTTCTACATTACTCTCGGATTATCAGTGTTTGGAATTGCTGGACTTTTGGGAAACTATATATTTGGTTATTTGCAAGATATTTGGGGCAGAAGACCATCTTTTTATTTGTATTTGATGATTGAGGTATTGGCTTGTGCTGGAAGTGCTTTTGCCTGGGACTACTATTCATGGCTTGGAATGAGATTTATTGTGGGATTGACGGTACCAGCTATTCTTTCAAGTCCCTATGTCTTAGGTATTGTTGAAAATATAATGTGTAAAATGAATGAAATCAAGGGGCAATTCATTTTTTCGCCAAAAAAAAAAAATATCAAGAAGTAGTAATAAACAGTGACTAATTTCGATACCTTTTTTCTAAGTTATTAACTTAGGTACTACTAAAAGTACTTCATACCATTAAATTGTTTGTCAATTACTTATTGATATTGGCAAGTTTAGTGCTAAAACCAATAGTTTCGTGAATTAAGATCAGATTATAATAATTAATAATTCTGAATATAATAATCAAAAGATTATTTTGGAAGTTTACGAATTTATTCCTATCGACACGTACCCCCCCCCCCCTCCCTAGAAGTCGTTAGCATACTTGAATAAAAAAATTGTGTAAAATTTTATGGAAATTGGACGTCTCCCGTAAAAATGTATTGAGTGTATATAAAATTTCTAAAATAATTTTAGCAAAAAATAGAATGGTAGTTTTTACTATTTAATTACAAACATTCTAAAATCTCAGAAAATTGTGCAACTATTTTTTTTTTTTTTTTTTTTTTTTAATTTTGATATGAAATATTATTCAACCTAAAAAAAATTCATAAAAATTTTGATCACACTTCGTCACGCCCCACAGACAAAATTTTATCAAAATTATTAGAGCCATCTTCTTGATAAAAAATTTTTAACTTAACGATAGGTACCGACCGTTATTTTTAAACCAAAAAAATCTTTTCGTCTCTGGGCAATCTACAAAGAAAACCTTGAGTTCGAAATTTGAAGCTGCCAATGTGAATTTTTTTTAATAAACGAACTTTCTAAAAACAATTTATAAATACATGGCTCTAAAAGTGCGAAAGGACTTGAAAATGGCTATTTTGCAAAGTGAATATAGCTTTTTACCTTACGGTATAGAAAATTTAAATTTTTTCAATTTATTTTTTATTCACAATTTGCATTAATTAATTTCAAAAAGACACTTTTTTTATAAAACAAAGGAACAATCCGGAACACTCTTAACCAGAATCACACAAAAGTTCTTCACACATTGTAGTAAGGATCTTTGTTTTTTTTTAGAGAGAGATATTTTGTATAGATAAATTCTAGAAATCTTTTGATGTGGCTCTTGCTTGCATTTTATTTTCTAGAGAATCTTATGTTTTTTTACAATCCCTTTCAAAAACAAGCATCAGCATTATTTCTCACTTATACATAATTTTATTCGTCGATTGTGAATATAGAAGAAAAGTTTAATTTGTAGTAAACTTTTATTTTCAACAACAGATTGAATATGATAGTCAGCCAAAGAAAATTTAAATGTATTGTATTACTTGTTCACTATGGCGTATGAGTGTGTTCATAACCTTATAAAACGCAGAACTCAAAAAATCCCCCCTCATCAGCTCATATTTTTATATGCGTTTTTTTTTGTTGTCTGCATACACTGTGCTTATAAGCGGTTCATCGACAAATCGCTGTGTAAAAATGTGAAGGAAAATTGAACTGAGCTTATATCAATGGTTCAGAATTAAAATTAATTGATGCGTTTGTTTGTCTGATCTTACTCATTTTCTTAATTATATGAGTTCCTGAATCGTTGCAATTTGGAAACATGTGTATCCGGAAAATCTCAAATGGCTTCGTTAAAGCTTTCAAAAAGCTTCTTAGTTAAAATTTTAAGTGAATATAACTCCAGACCCGTTAAATTAAAAAAAAAAAATGTTTTATATTTAACAATCTTCAAATTTACAATTTCCTGCAAATTTATTTGTCTGGCTGTTGGTCTGTCCGTCTATATCTATACCTCAACCTACCACCTAAGCTACTGAAGCTATTTTCTTAAAACTTGGTACTTGAGCTCATATAAATCTTACATCATAACATAACACGAAAACAGCTTTGATGAGTAGACGAATTTGATGAAATTTTTTCTGTGAGTTTTTGGGAAGTAATAAAAACTATTTGGTCTAAAAATATTTTTCAAAAAAACGGTACCAGTCAATGTTTCTAGCTGAGCTAAAACATTTTCTTAGTCAAAATGCATCTAACGAGAGTATTTTAACATATAAACTTAGAGCATATATAACATGGAGTGCTTGTTCAATTTCAAACGTGAAGCTTTTATAGGGGGCGCTAGTTTCACTAATTTCGGGAAGCAAAAGCGCGGACCTCGAATAAGAGTGCGTTATCCCCACTGATTAGTGGTTATCCCTGTCAAGAATTTAATTAAATTTAATTTAATTTTTTCTAATTTCCATCCCTCTTCAAAAAAATACAAAAAAACTATGATTGAAGTTTGACAGGTCCACGCTGGGGCTTCCCGAAACTGTAAGAAAGTAGATACTAGCGCCCCCTATCTGTGCTTCTGGCGTTACAATGTATTTGATATAGGAACAAGCACTCCATATTATATATACTCTAAGCATATAAAGTATCAGGTTCGTACGATCCAGTTGTGCATTATTATTTTTAGCAGACTATTAGTAGTGATCTATCTATTTAAAGAAAAGGTACTGAAATCTAAAAATGTGTTTAAAAAAACTATGCTTTGCCTTTGATTTAATTCAGATCAATTTATATAATTTAAATAATTAACATACATAAAATTTTTGCTTCATCATAACAAAAAGATATTAAACTACATTTTTCCATGCAGTTACAAACATGCCGTTATGCAGTTATAAAAATGCATATTATACAAAAACAATAATTTTTTTGTTTTTCTAGCCATTGAACTTGTAGGTCCCGAAAGGAGAGTTTTCTGTACGATAGTGTCAAATATCGCCTATTCCTTTGGCCTTACTTTTTTGGCAGGCGTCGTATATCTAGTGCGTGATTGGAGGTTCCTCAGCTTGGCTGTATCCTTGCCACTGTTGCTTTTGTTTTCCTGTTTCTTTGTACTTCCAGAATCGCCAAGATGGTTAGCTGCATTTGGCAAGACCAAAGAAGCTGCAAAAGTTCTTAAAACAATCGCACGAGTAAACGGTAAGGAAATACCTACAGGTTATACAGCTGAACTGGCACAAAAACTAACGCAGTCCACAACTGCTCATAAAAAGGGATCTTCTCACGGTATAATGGATCTTTTCCGTTCGCCAAATCTCCGAAAGAAGACAATTATAATAACGTTTATATGGTTTACAAATACAAGTGTGTATGTCGGTTTGAGTTATTATGCACCAGCGCTTGGTGGAGATGAAATTTGGAATTTTTTTCTTGCTGGAGCAGTTGAACTACCAACATATCTATTTCTCTGGCCAGGACTTCATTTCTTCGGAAGACGATGGGTTCTATGTATTTCAATGTTAACCGGTGGTATAGCATGCATTACAACTTTCCTATACGCTAAGGACCATTTGATTATGATAATTTTATATTGTATTGGAAAGATGGGCATTTCCTCTTCGTACGTTGTATTGCCGCTACTAGCATCAGAGCTATACCCAACAGTTGTTCGTGGTTTGGGAATGAGTTTCAGCGGTGTGATTGCAATGATTGGACCAATTTTAATTCCAATTATAAACCATATGGTGAGAAAATAAATTTTAACAACAAAAGAATACATATAGGTACATAAAAGCTTATAATTAACTATTTCAGGGTGAACATATGCTTGTGCTGCCTTTAATTGTGATGGGAGTTTTGTTGGTCATTGGGGGACTTGCAACACTACTACTGCCAGAAACTAGGGGGAAAAATCTTCCACAAACTTTGGAAGAAGGTGAAACGGTACCACTGAAGAGTATTTTTTCTTGCTGCCAGGCATCATCGAAAACGCATTCAAATTCAATTCGAGTGAGAAGAGATTCGGTAAGACCGGGAAGGATTGTTTGCAGTGTTTGTAAAAATGAAATAAAGAAATCAAGAAGATAGCTTTCAAATTAAACACGGATTAGTTAGTGGAGTTTTTTTCTTTGTAATTTGAACGTTTTTTTTTTTTAATTTAGTGTCTGCGTCATTATATTTTAAAACAAAATCATGTGGTTCTTCTGATACAAAAGAAATTAAAGAACCGAAAACTATTTTGAAATTGTAAGGCTTTTGAAATATTGGGTCATTTGCAAAAAGATGAGTTCATACTTATTGCTCACTTTTCTGAGAACTTTCCTAGAATGGCATGCGAAAAAAAATACGGCGACCGAGATCAATTTCAAGCTGTGAGTTCGAAATCAAAGTGTTGAGATCGATCTCTTGACAAAAGCTCGATAGGTATGAGAGAGTTATAGTTTTGCAAAAAGATGAGAAATCGATTGATTCCATGAGATCTGTCTCATGACATGTAAACCATGGGTTTTCTTTTACTCGTTCATAAACAATAATAATATAATAGTTTAATAATTTTTTAATCACTTGTGTTTTCACCGAATTTATTTTTATATGCTGCTATGATTTTCAGCACAACCTCTTTTGTTTGCCTTAAATACTGATAATTGAGACTTTTCCAGTAAAATTTTAATAAGTAAGTTCTTTTATCAAAAATTCACTTAGATGATCACAATTATTGTTTGAAACACTTTATTTTCACTTTCAGAAACTATACAGCTTTAATTATTCAAACGAAGAGCTTAGATCTTTCTCATTCCATCGAGTCAGAACTGTAGAGAGTGAAATCATTTTTTTGCATATGAAACTGAGTCCGAGTTCCACTCTACTCAATCGATCTCACATACGAGTTCAAGCTCGTCAGCTCTGACTCTGAGATCTTTCTCATCTTTTAGCATATGACCCATTAACAATAACAAATGATACGGACTCAGTGTAATGATTTTACAAATTCGTACAACGACAAGAACTTATGTCGTTTTCGTTTGGAGTTGCTCCTTTTTAAATCCTATTACTCCCAAAATTTTCGATTGACTCTTCCGATTAAAGTTTCTCTATCCTCAATTTAATAAAGGAGTGGACCAAGAACAACAAATAAGCTATTTCGTAAGTTTATGTCAAAACTGGAAAAAGCTTGATAAAGTTATTTTGTATTTTTTGTAAGGTCGTGCTTTCAAAATCGATTCGAATCAGAAAATAGGAAAATCCAATCGAAAACGACAATAAATTGCCAGGAATAAAATACGCAATATTTTACGCCTTCGAGTAAAAGTTTACATTGGCCACGTTCACAAAGTTATCTAAAGCAATCCAGATTGGTTTGTGTTGTTGTAATCTCTTGAGAAAAAACAGCTGATTATAAAACATCTGTTCCCAAAATAAAAATCTCAACCGATCTAAAAAATTCTCGTATACTCAGCTATCTGAAGAGAAATGTCAAAAACAGCTGACTTGAACTCAAATCAAACAGCTAAATTAACCTATCCGGTTTTAGTCGTTCACAAACATATACGGATACTCGAGTATCTGAGATAGCATATCTCAGCGAAATGTGAACGCGGCCATTGGGTGAGTTCAGTCGACGAAGGGACTGCAAGACAAAGGCAATTTTCTTGTCTCTGATTGGCCAGCTGTCAAAAAGTTTCCTGCAAATGCAGGTGACTTTTGACTGGATAGTAAGGGAAACAAAATCTCCCTTCATTTCAATTGCAGTCCCTTAATTCTCCTGAACGTACCTATTGCCTCAACCATTGCAAATGCAGCCACAGCGATAAATCAGCTTGGTGAAACTGATTTACCAAGTTCAGCTGATCACAATTAGTAACTACGAAATTCAACCTATCTCAAAATTTTTTGGACAACTTTGTAAAAATCTGAACGGGGCCATATTAACTTATTGGAAAAAGATGTTTTTACTGAATGCTTTCAATTAGCTCTCAAGTCTACACTGCATTTGAGAGTTTTGCTTTCCATCCGTCATCTGTCACTTTTCTCGTGGATGTCTAAAAACAGACAGGATTTTTCGAGCATAACTTGCACAAATTTTGAAAATAAAAAACATTAATAAAAATGTTTGAAAATGGTGAATTCATCGACGATATTGAAGATCTTATATCGGCCGAGGATATAAAACCAAAAGAACGATATACAAACAAAAAGAATGTAACATTACGTGCGAAAAAACGCATCACCGTTGCCTCTACAGAACCAATACAGGAGAAAAAGATTTACGAAAGCGTTATCCCAGGAACTCAGACAGTTTTCGTCAAGACATGGGGATGTGCTCACAACAATTCAGATTCTGAATACATGGCTGGACAGTTGGCTGCCTACGGTTATAACTTAACAAACAACAAGGCAGATGCTGATTTGTGGCTCTTAAATAGTTGCACAGTGAAAAATCCTTCGGAAGATACATTTCGCAATGAAATCGAATCGGGAATGAAAAATGGTAAGCATGTAGTGGTTGCAGGGTGTGTACCACAAGGAGCTCCCAAATCAGACTACCTTGATGGGATGTCGGTCATCGGAGTCCAACAAATCGACCGGGTTGTGGAAGTCGTAGAGGAGACTCTTAAAGGACACAGTGTTCGCCTGCTGCAAAACAAAAAGGTCAATGGCAAACGTGTTGCTGGCGCTAAACTAGCACTTCCTAAAGTTCGAAAGAATCCTTTGATAGAAATCATTGCAATCAACTCTGGTTGCTTGAATCAGTGTACATACTGCAAGACAAAGCATGCCAGAGGTGATTTGGCTAGTTATCCCATAGATGAGATCGTAGAGCGTGCCAAACAGGCATTTGACGAAGGATGCTGTGAAATTTGGTTGACTTCAGAGGATACCGGTGCCTACGGAAGAGATATCAATACATCTTTGCCAGAATTGCTATGGAAGCTCGTCGAAGTTATTCCCGAATTTTGTATGATGCGTGTTGGTATGACAAATCCTCCATACATACTTGAGCATCTGGAAGAAGTTTCTAAGATCTTAAACCATCCCCGGGTGTATGCCTTCCTTCACGTGCCCGTTCAAAGCGGTAGCGATAGTGTTCTGGGAGAGATGAAACGTGAATATTGCCGCAAGGAGTTTGAACATGTCGTCAATTTCTTAAGAGAACGAGTTCCTGGCCTCACAATCGCCACTGATATAATCTGTGGTTTTCCTACCGAAACCGATGATGATTTTGAAGAAACAATGACACTCTGTGCCAAATACAAGTTTCCAAGTCTATTTATCAATCAGTTCTTTCCACGACCTGGAACTCCAGCCGCTCGGATGACTCGTATACCAGCAAATCAGGTCAAAAAGAGAACCAAACGTTTGACGGATCTTTTTAATAGCTATGAACCGTATGCCGGTCGAGTGGGCGAGGTCTATAAAGTTCTAGTAACTGAAATTTCGCACGACAAAAAACACTATGTTGGACATAACAAATACTACGAGCAAATACTTCTTCCAATGAAAGAAAATCTCCTTGGAACCGCAGTGCGGGTAAAAGTTGTATCAATAAGCAAATTCAGCATGAATGCTGAGATCATTGACGAAGAGGACGATTGGAAGAAGTGCAGTAAAAAGAAGGAAACACAAATGAATGGACACAGCAAAGTAATCACTAATGAAATCGAATTAGATTCGAAGATTAGTAAAAAGTTTCTTGGATACATTTTAGTTTGTATTTTCGTGGTTTTTATTGCTCAGTTGTTATATAAGTTTTTATAAAATAAAAATTTGAACTGGATTTGTTTTGATTTTTAAATTAGAAAAGATAAGCAGTATTTGCAAAAATGTTTATTGAAACGTAGATCTTGGTGTTGAAGATGAATTTGAAATGACTTATGTTGAATCTGACTTACTATCCACCAGACCTGGGGTGGAATCGCGTAAGGCGATAGTTGATTGTTGACTATCAAAATGGTTGCTTTTGCTCCACGTAAGGTGATTTGACTATCACTTTTTTGCTATGGTTTGTTAGTGATAGCTATTTAGGTGTCACTTTGAAAATTGACTATCAAAAACAGTGACAGTCAACTATCGCCTTACGCGATTCCACCCCTGAATCACTGAAGAATTTTGTGATATTTGAGGCCTTATTACGTACAACGAAAACGATCAAACATTTTGAAGATAGCTCTCTATTTTGCTCCACCAATGTGATAGTGAAAAAAATAGCGAAAACGATATCGTTTGCAAGTCTTCGTTTTACGTAATAGAGCCCATGGGACGTAGCTTACAGCAATCGTTAGAGTAAGCTGGTTAAGAATAACATCCAAAGAAATGCGAAAAAATGCTGCAGCATTATTTGACTACAGTTTATCCCAGCTTCGTCGCATTCTAAATCGCTGTCGGAAGCGATCGACTGAAAATGAGCGAATTCATGGAAATATATGACTGTCTTTTCCACTTGACTGCTCGGGCAGTTTCTTCGTGGGTTTTTGACATAACCTTATTTATGCGTCCATGAGGTTTTCCCGACTGGTATTCACATTATTTACTGATTTTTTTGGCATTAAATAAAAATTACTGAATTTTTTCATAACCTTGCAGTTGTGATGTGATTTGAATGATACTTCTTAATGCTAACAATGAGCTTTTATACTGGATATTTAGGGACAATCAAATCTCGCTCTTCTCTCCTAAACATTGTCACAGTTAAATTAATTTTGAAGATTCGTCAAGAATAGCAAAAATAATAATGCAATATCTTAAAATTTTATAACTCATACATACAATTATTCTCGTTTATTTATTAAAATTTTTATAATGCATTTAATATTACTGATCAGTAAAAAAAAACACGACAATTTTCTTTAAAAAAAAGTTCAGGTCCTTTCAGTGGTGCTAGGTCTTTAATGGATCATTTTAATTATAAAACTTCTTGCCAACCCCAAGCTCAAATTTATAACCTGTAATTTGACTAGCTACACATGTTCCTATTGTACATTCGGTTTCTTTCATTTTTTTCAGTACTCGAATAATTAGCCAACAGTTCGTTGATCATATAGGAAAATTAATTTAGTTTTATAAGAAATTTTCGTGTGATAACCTTACCTACCTTTTTTTTAAGATATTAAACCTTTGGTGTCAATCACATCCTTTTTTATTGATTCTACAAAATCTAAAGCTTGTCGACTTAAGATTAATAAGAAAGAATTCACCAAACAAATGCATTTCAAAATAAATTCAATTTTAGTTTTAGAAATTGTTTGTGTTAAAAATAACATACACTTCAACAAATCAACAAAGAATCCGTTGTCATCTTATTTTTTTTACTTATTTTTGTATATTTTATACTTTCCAAACTTATGCTTATATAAATTAAAATAAAACAATATTTGTAACGTTGACATACATAAATGTATTATAATATAAAAAATAAAATAGTTTAAGTATATCATGCCGGAGAAGAGAAAAAGAACAAAAAAAACCCATTTTGGTATTGAGGAAAACAATAAGATTAGAGCAACTTTGCGCGAGTACCTCAAAATATTGTATTGCAAGATAATAAATAGCTCATGGAGTTGAGAAAACTTCTAGATTTAACCTCTGCATGTTTATATTTTTAAAGATTATTTAAATTCACGCTTTTACGAAATCTCACCATCTACTTCGATGTTTTTTTATATTTGATGTAGTTTTTTGTTGTTGTTACTGGTTTAGAAATTGCTGTTTGAAAAGCTTATTGGCGCAATGTAGTAAGAGAAGCTTTATTAGATAAATACTTAAACTGGTAGATTCTTAACCCGACTACACGTAATCGTCTGATGGTTCAGTTCCAAAGTAACGATCTCCAAAGTTTCCAATGCCAGGAATCACATAAAATTTATCGTTTATTTCTGGATCTAAAGCTGATGTGACAATTTTCACCTGGTACAGAAAATTTATTAACTATTGTATTTTTTCATGTAGACAAACAATTTAACTAACCTTTGGGAAAGCATACGCTATAGAGTGCACTCCAATTTCAGCCATTAGCAGAGATGCTAATATGATGTTATCCTCCGGCACATCATGATCTAGTAAAACTCGAATGGCCATCATTGCAGCAGCTCCAGTAGCTACTGTTGCATCCATCAGGATAACTTTGTAGTCTTTAATGTCCTTTGGTAATCTCAGATAATACAGCTCTGGTTCGCCTGTGCTCTGATTTGTCTGAATGAGAATTTTTCCAATGCGAATGTCTTTGCAAACGTCACAGACAGCTTGTTCCATCGTCTCGCCGGCACGCAAAATTGAAACGCCGCAAATTTTCTTACTTGCCATTCGCTGACCTTCATAATGGACTCCCTGTGGTGTTTCCACAATGGTATTCTTGAAGGGGAATAAGCTCAACGCGTATTCTATCACTAAACGGATAAGTCTTTTCGAGTAAAAGATGAACTCGTCTCTGGAAGTGTTCCTGCATCGGATGAATGTGTGCAACCCCTTAATTTGAGGCGTTGGTGGTAGCAATTGTAGCGAATCAGGCATTGGCTGATCTATATACGAATGAGCGAGTGTTTCACGTAATTTGAAACCTCTCTGAAAGAAAACAATAAAATAAGTAAAACAATAGAGGTGAGATGATATTCTTATCTTACCAATGCCAATTGTGTATGGACATGTTGTACAATCAAATGTATGGCAACTTTATTCTCACCACCACGAGGAACTATTATATCGGCATGAACCATAGTTGGGGCAATGTAATTGGCATACGAAGGTTTCACCATGGTCGAGTATTGCTTTAAAACACCAACCAAATCACGACCACGTTGTGAAATATCACTATGCAATTCAAATACATAAATCAATATTCATAACATAATAATTGAATACCCTAAAGTATAAGAAAACAATGGAAATGTTTTATTTACCGCTTAAGGCGCCTTGCTAAACGAATATCAGCATCCGTGTCAACAAAAACTTTCATATCCAATAATTTGAGGACTTCTTGACTATGGAAACACAAAATACCCTCGAATATGATGACATTTGCTCCGTACATTGTCTTGGTTTGTGTTTCTCGTCCGTGTGTTATGAAATTGTATATTGGCACTTCAACTTTGCGACCCTCTTTTAACTTTTTAAGTACGTCAATTAGTAAATCGATGTCGAATGCATCAGGATGATCAAAGTTGTATTCATTTAACAAGGCTTGTTCATGTTGTTTTTCATTGAGAATCTGGAAAGTGAATTGAAATCGTTTTGGATTTTGTTTTAATCTTAGAAATAAATTAAAAATAGCATTTAAAAGTTGACTCTTTTATGTCAATCAAGATTTATAATAATGTAAAAATAAAAAAAACATCATTCAAATTTCGAACATTGGTAGAAAGGATCAAGATAAGAAAAAAAAAAATCAGTTCTTTGGTGAAAAGGGCGACAAAGCGAACACACACTGCAACATAAAAGTTCAAGATGTTTAAGGTCACCTTTTTCAATGCTTAATAAATACATATGGTGACGCAACAACTCACAGCTATATATAAGGCCGAGTGACTTCCAAAAAACGGAAACGCCACTACAATTACAATACTAATATGATCGTTATTTTTCAAAGTTTTCTTTAAACATTTGAAAAAAATTATCGAAATCAGAACTTAATCCTAAAAAAAATAAAAACAAATAATGAACGGTGCTTGATATCCTTCAATTTATTGCATATTAGCTGCGTACATGATAGGTATATGATGAAAAAGTAAATAAATTCAAAAGATTTAAATAAAATAATACTCCTTTCCCCACACCTAAACATCTAATATTTCTTTCGCTCACCAATGATATTTTTATAACAAACAAAATAGTCCATTACATATACATATGATTTTATAGAAATTTCCAAGGAAACAACCCCGTGGAGTTTTCTGTCCAAATAAAAAATAATGATAAAAGCTAGACAATAAATTTTCAATTGAACTCAGCCAAAAATTTTATTATGTTTTCAATACACGTGTATCATGCTGATTCTTTTGCGAAATACAAATTTCAAGTTCACATTGCAACTTATATCATTATTACTTATTAATTTACTACACGAAACGCGTTAAATGTTTATCAAAATCTACCCAAGGTACATACATATATATAATTCCAGCAGTTGATTTTTTTTTTTAAATTTTGTTTAAATGCCAATAGCACATTGTAATTATTGTCATACTCATAACATAATATGAAATAATCTGCACGTGATTTTCTTTTTATTAAAAAAAAATAATATAAAGATAAGGGAACCTACACAATTTTCAAGAATTGATGAATTAATTTTATTTACTACGTTCTCCGTAAACATGTTCAATAATAATTGTTATTGTTTCAATTTTTTTCAGTCTCTTGACTCAATTGAGAACGCCATTAATAACAAATAATTTAAATAAATTTATTTGTATCTTTGAAATTCGAAAACAATAACATATCATGTTTATATGTAAATATGTATATAGGTGTATGTATGTATATCCATTGTTATTTTTAAAAAGCTTCGAGTTCAAAATTAATGTCGTTTGAATTGAATTCGTCTCATTTTCAATCTCATACATATAATGTACATACATTATTTTGTACACTGTGTGTTAATTGATTTGTTTACATTACTTTTTGAAATGCTATTTATTAGATTGTGGACATTTAATTACTTAAAATGATAATAATTTATCGAACAAAATTGTTTTGACGTATTAGTCTAGTAAATTTATACTGAACACTAAATGCAACAAACAAAATGCAAAAATAATTTTTAAAAATGTAAATTTTCAGTTTTGCTTTATAATTTGATGTACAATTGGCCCAGCTCAAAGTATATATATAAAATTGCCTAAAAGTTGTTTTTCTCCGACAAAATAATTTTATTACTTCCAAGAGACTGCAATCTTGATAAACTGATGCAAAAAAAAGTTTTTTTTTTTGAAATTTTGTTTGAAATTCAAACATTTTAAAAATCTGGAACGCCCTAATATATATACATACATACATGCGTATGTAACTACAATTTCATTAATATTGTTATTACCTGTGCATGAACAAAATAGCAATCAGCTGATTTCATACATCTTTTGGTCATGAAATATAATTATTTTAAGTGATTCGACATTATGGGAACAATTTCATGTATGTATGTAAGTTGATTATCTTTTTTGAGAGCAAAAGACACACCTCCTTGTTATCTCGCTGCTTTGTTGAATAATAAGATTAATACAAATTGCGAAATATAAGAGTATAAGTGATAGGTATTTGTTTACTTTTTTCAATCGTTTGATAAGAAATGAAACAAAGAGTTTTATAGCTTTTTTTTAAGCTTGGGTAAAATTTTAGGCGATTAAGATTTTTGATAATAACAATGATAAATGATTGTTTGTTGTTTTTTATCTTGCGCACATAAATACATATATATATATACCTACATATGTGTATATAATAATTACTCATTTGTTAACGCAATGATGTGTTTTTTTTGTTTAGTCAGCTTATCAATATGGTTGCGGTTTATCTACTAATCTCCCTCTCTCACGAAAAGATGATTTGCTGATGCTCAACTGACAGAAGTAAATAAATCGTTAAAGTCGGTTTTATTCATTTTGTATTTAATAATATAAACTTGAAAACAAAATTAAAAATAAAACATTTTTTTTTTTTCAAATTCCAGAAAATATTTGTTTGAAGATTTTGATAAGCAATATGATTAAGATTATATAGGACCCACTTTTTTTCACGTCCTCTATCATCGTAATTTCAGGTTTGATTAATATCATGAGATCGATTTTTTTTAACTTGTCCTTCAGCATAACCTTCACAATGAATTTGTACTGATTATAGATAAAATTATCATTAATATTTATGGATATGTACAACAATCAAATGGATCATGAATTGCCGGTTATAACAATGACTGGTTAATTTTTTTATATTTGATTTTATGAAAAAATTTTAATTAAAATTTGTCAGCCGTTACTGAGGAAGAACGTCTAGTTTAAAGAAGGCTTAGAATTAATAAGAAAATTACTAAGAAATTAGATCAAATAAATTTTAATTATCAAAAGTTGGAAAATGATGCTTTTCTGTGTTCATTGGCAGTAATTTGAAAAAAAATATGGTATATAATTAGTGAAAAACCTAATTACAAATTTAGTACTGCAATAAAGAATGCCAAAAAATTCTGAAAAATATGCATTCCTGTATTTATAATGTTTACTCTTAATGACCATTCCAGAGTACATTTTTATACCCTTGAAAAGTTTAAGCTAAACAAAATTAAATAATGTATAAAATTAGACTTTTTTTATCACTTACGCGATAACTTCATAAAAACTTTTTGGAAAGCAATAATTTGTTTGTTTTTTTCGAAATGTTTTTTTTTATCTATTTGTGATAAAATACGATAAGGCAATCTGGAACTATTTAAAGTCAACGCTTGCATGTACAGTACAGGTTCATATTTGAAATATGCTTTGCACAATCATATACATACACAAATGAATATGAATTTATCGTCTAAAATGGTAAAGTGAATAAATGGTTATATAATTTAAATTTAATGTGTACTTATAATCTTCATAAGACGCCAGTCTCTTCAAAAATATTTTCGATAGGCTCATGGAGTGGAAAGCTAGTTCAAAAATTCCGATTGAAACTTTTATATTAGAGGTCTTTTATAGTATTTTTTCTTTTTATTAATTTGCAAACCTATGTATTTCTTGAATTTTGGAATAAAAACTAATTATTTGTTTGAAATTTCAGATCTTAAAAAAGCCTAGAATATTTTTTTGGAAATTTGAGTGCATATATTATTTATTGAAGGGTGCAGGGAAGAAAAACAGCATTTTTCTTTTATTTCAATACTAAACTAATGATGTAATCCTGTAAATTTATGTGCTATAGGCATGATGTTGTATATAATTTTAACAAAGTTTTAACGAAAATTATTGTTACAAAATTGTATTCTTGTTTTTTTGATTTTATTTTAGTTTAAATGGAGCTTCTTAGTAAACTTTTATTTTCATTTTTCTTAGAAAATTTTTGATTGGATAATTGACTGAATTGATTTTTTTTCTAACAATACTGAGATCTTTTATGTACAAAAATATATTAATTTTTTAACTCTATAACGATTTTTCAATTTTTTTTTCATTAATTCATATTTTTCTGGTACACTAGGCCTTTTGCAATTTAATGAAATAATATTATGCTTTTGACATTATTTCCTTACAAAGTACCTACCTGTATTTTAATTTTTTTTTTAAATTAAGCTACTTTAACATAAGAGCAAGTACCTGCGATCCCATTGGTTATTTAATTTAATATTTTAAATAGCCGACTATGAGTAGTTGTAAAAACTTTCTCCCTATAGTACCTTATAAAGTCACAAGTTAAATTGTGTATTCTGCGAAAATCTCAGAGATCTCAAAAAATATAAATTGAGCATAATATGTTTACCTTATAGAAACAATCCATAGACAGTAAAGTTACCCATGGAACATCTAAGCTCTCAATAATTTTTTGAGCTACTGTTGTCTTCCCAGAAGCACTTCCACCACAAATACCTGCATAACAATTAAACATTTTTCATTCTGCTTCTACTTTATTTTTAAAAATTTTACTTACCAATAACAAAAGGCTCAACTTGTTGCCCAGCACAATTATACCATGGCGGACGACCAGCTGTATAAATTGTACGATTATTTGATCGAATAATACACTCTGATGGATTTGTTGTTGAATTTTGGCTCATAGATGTTGTACGCTGACGTGGTGCTCTTGCAGGTCGATGTAATATTTTTGCCGGCGAGTCTGACAAACTCGAACGCTTTGCTCTAGTTTTAGCCGGTACTGTTGTTGGCGATGCCGGGCAGCATATGTATTCCCCCCGCCCATTTGATTTATTCAAATCTATTAAAGTCGTATCCAAATATAGAGGTTCTGTTACGTCTGGGCGGTCATCACTGTAAACAAAAAAAAAAAAAAAAAAAAAAAAACAATAATTACCTCAGTTAAAACAAACAATAAAACAACTTTACATTTTTGGAACTCAAAGAGTAGCAAAAGTAGGTGAACACTCATGAAGAACAAGTTTCAATTGAATGAAATTTGACGACCTTGAGTAAACTATATGTATTTTGAATGCGATGGTGTTTTTGTTGTTGGCAAGTAAATTACAATAGAACACACCTTCTAAGATCTTCAAGATGGTGACAAAAAAATGGGACAACTATATAGCTACATATATTTATACGTAGAGCTGCAGTGGCGAAATTTCCCAAATGCACGTTCTACCTCTGGGGTATATGTATAGGTATTGAAAACAAACTCAACTGCGGCCGAACGGCAGATAAAGCATTCACCTTGATGACAAAAACAAAAAATGTCTTTATGGCTACCGGTTAATCTCGTGAGACCGAGCTTTGCCGAGAACGATGATGATGAATCAACATTTCTAACGAAGTTGACATTCAAAAGAAATCACCGATTCTTTCATTTATCATTTGTCCGCAGCTCCACAGCTCCACAGACTGCATCATGAGTTTAATAATAATTGATTTCTCGATTTTCAATTTAGATCAATTCAAAGAAACGACAAATTGGTGTGCTTGAACAAATGCCGAGAAGCCAAAGAAAGAGGACAGACGACAGAGGTAGCAGAAGCATAAAATGCATCATAGATACAAATTTATTTATAGAATTATGTAAAATTATTTCGACAAAGAAAGGAAAAAGATATCATTGTTCTTGTGTGCCAAGTCGACAGCTATCATTTTGGCCACGTTTTCAGTGAAAATTGAGAGATGGTTTGAGAAGCAACCATCCTCGCAAAATGCGTAAGACAATGCATTGTTTTTTTTTTTTTAAACGCCCCCGCAGCACATGTTCAATTGATTGTCTGCCAATACAGACGAGAAGTGTGGCGACCGACAGACGAAAAGCTGTGAAAAATATGCCTTTGAGAAGACTGGTCATTAACCTATTTAAATATTCCAAAGCGTACAAAACAAAAAGTAGGACATAGTTTGAAAGAAAAAGCTTAAATTTATTAAAGAATGAAAAAGGTTTTATTACATGAGAGTTTTCTTAGTTCCAGCAGCTTCATAAGATGGCATCACGTTAATGCTCGGAAATGAATATGATTTTCAACTTAACTCCAAATCACTTTGCACTTTTTTTTTATTATATTAATACTAAATGAGTTTAATGAAAAAAGAATATAATATTCACTTTTAATACACTTTTTCACGTTTTTAAAACAAAAAGTATGTATAGTATGTGCGGTATGTCGTCGAAGTCGAACGAAGAGGAGGTAGGAGGAGCACACCACGTTCAAAGTTTTTCCTTGCTTGTTAAATTTCAATTTTTTTTATTTTATTATTTCTCAATCAAGATGTTGTGAATGATGTTGATGATTGAAATAATATGATGATGTGCTTTTTATCTTTTAACTGTTTTACCTGTCCGAGCTAGCTGAGCTGCATGGATAGTATTTAACTTGTTTTGGTATCTGCTGCTGGGATAACGAAGACATTTTACTTTATTGCTGTGTGGAAAAAATTTATACTTTTTCCTGTTTTGGGGTTGTGGGAATTTTAAAATGCAGTTTTCAAATTGGAAAAATGGAAATTTGGCTGCATTGGATTTGGGGATAAATTTTGACATTTGGAATGGAAAGTGCGCACTAATTTTGTTGCAATTTTTGGACTACGTTCAGGGTTGAAGTAAAAAGTGAAAGAAATATCCAACATTCCAAGTGACGACTAGATTAGAGTTACAGAAGTACTATACTAATCTTTTTTAACTTTTCTTTGGGATATGATACGTGAACTCCATAACTCTGATGCCACACGAGCTAGTAGAAGCTATAGCTAGTTAAGGCTCTCTCAGACCGATGTGATTATATCACGGCAACGATGAATACAACATGACTCTTTGATGACTTTTTTTTCTTATGGATCTTGAGAGCAATGTACAAATTCGTCCACAATTTCACGTAACGTAAATAAGACGTGGTTTCCAATAAAATAACAAGTTGTAGTTATTGTTTTCGTTGTTACCGCGACAAAATCGTGTCGGTTTGTGAGGTGCTTTACACACACATACAATGTTTTGAAGCAAGTTGAGTAGCAATAGAAGCTAAAAGGAGTTTTTTTTTATCAATTTCTCATTATCAGAAGTCTAAGTGAATCACTGTATTACGAATCTGAGTGCGTTATGACGCGGACATAAGACTTCAATCAAACAAAACAGATCGTGGTCGAGGTGTTATTTTGATTTTTACACAAAAATATAGATTTGCCCAGTTGTGTAAACCTGGCTTACCCAAACCGTTGCTAAACACTCGGATGATGATGACAACACGTTATTTTTTCGTCATCACGACTATTTCACATCGGTTTGGTTAAACCTTGAAATCCACTTTAAACTGATCCAAAACCACTACGAAACTGTCGTGATGACGAAAAAACAATAACAACAACATGTTTATGTCAATCATAGCAACTTGTTTTTACAATTGTTTCATTTATACGAATGTTTCGCGTTTGTCTGGGCAAACCTGTAGTTGCACGTTAACAATAATTTTTCATTCTGGCAGTAGCTTTAAGGAATTTTTCTTGGTTCCTCAATGTAACCACGTAACGTCAACTTTAAATTTCCTTCTTTATTATCTGTCAACGTAACGTAATCGTCTCCCCCACAAATGACTCAAAAGTGTTGCGTTTTGCGTTACAGCAGAAGGAAAACATTTTTCGCTGGAATTTGTGTTGATTACTTTTTTTTCGTAGTAAAAAAAAAATACCAATTATCTAAAATTAAAATATGCAAATCATTAAAAACAAAACAATAAGCAACTAAATGAAAATGTGAATGTCTGATGTGTCTACAAAAATTGTATGTACTTGCAACTGCAATAGGGTGCTAGAAAGCAAATAAATAAAGAGAAAAATCAACAATGGCTTACATAAATGTCGCAGAATGGACGCCCGATCAAGTGACAGATTGGCTTAAAGGTAAATTCGACAATTAATTATTCTTCTCTTATCTCCAAATTTATCTATTTGTGCTTCAAAAAATTCAATATGCGCGATATATTTCGAATTATACTTGGTTGCGCCTTGAGTGGGGTGAAATCTTGTTTCATCATTTTCATTATCTCGTCGGGTTTCGTTCTGCCGAAGCTTGCACAAATCCCATTCATGTGACCCACCCCAACTACACCAACAACATTGCAGTAATTGTTTCCGCTCAACTTAGTCGCTAGCATCAAATTGTGCGCCAGTATTTGATCACGTTCGGTCACGAACGATCGGTAGACCGATGGAAAGCGGACTCTTAGGTTACGAAGGTAATCGATGTCGCGGTTTTTGTAAGCCTCCACGTCGGCAGGGGTCATCCGGCTGATGGAGGGCTCATTAAAGATGCTGGCAAGTTTCAATTTGTCCGTCCAACTTAGGGGTTTCAAAGCGCGTTGCATTGTAATGTCGATTGGTCGATCTCCGAGTAAAACTTTGCAGTGTTTAAGCTTTTTGCATTCTGCCACCGCCCGACGACATTCCCCGCCTGGAGCTACCCCAAGTTGTTTTGTTATCTTGGCATTGGTTCTTAAAAAAGATACGTAGAACATTGCATTTACGAGACCCTTGTTTGCAACAATCTCTCTTATCTTTGCGGCGCCCAGTGTAGACGCTTCTTGCAAAAGTGTTTCTTCATCGATGTCGAGAATATGTTTTCTCAAAGGACACAATTCCAACATAACAACTGAAGGGTTTGTATTCCTTATCACTGTCACAACATCATGGTGCGATTTGAGGCTGTAATGAACTGTTCCAACAATGAACACCTTGTTGCCACCTGGGGTCTTAAGGACTTCCACCGTCTTGGGCAAATTTTGTTCAAAATCCGACTGATTTGAATAGACTGGAATTTCGAAAGAATTTTTGTTGTTCATAATTTTTCCGAATTTTTTTTTTTATTCTTTGTTGTTTGAATTTAGAATTTTGATTGATTTTACATTTTTTTTTATTTCAGGACTTGATGATTCGATGTACAGCTATGTCTACTCATTTACAAACAACGAAGTTGGTGGCCAACAATTGCTCAATATCCGACCATATGAATTGGAGCAATTGGGAATGATTTCGATTGGTCATCAAGAGATTGTGCTGGAAGCTGTGGAGAACCTTAGGAATTTTGTATGTTAATAATTTTTTATTTGTTAAGATAAAAGATTTCTTTTACTTTGAGCGCCGCTTGAGAATTACAGGGTCGTATCTCGTATCTCGTATCTCAAAAAATTTTTAAATCGATATAATAATGCAGAGGGGTTATTTGAACGAGTAAAGTTTTGCTTAAAAAATACCAAATACCTAACTGCAGTAACCATAAAATCAAGGGCGTATCGGGGCTTGGAAAAGCAAAGTATAATTTGTTCTATCTCTAAAACTTGAAGACTGAAATCATCTAGATTTCGAAAAATAATTGAATGCTGTCTATGCAGAAAATAACAAGTGAATTTTTCAGGAGAAGGTTTTTTCTTTCAATGTTTGGAGGTTGGGAGAGTATAAATGCAGAATTCCCTTTATTCCACATTATCATCGCAAAGTAGCTTTTCCTTTGAATTGGTTTTAACCTTCCTCTAAATTTTGAAACCAAAAATCGTGCGTTTCTTCAAAACAATAAATTAAAATCATTTTTTTGTTGTGTTTTACAATAACTCCTATTAATTTTGATTAGTGGATATACCATTTTTTGTAAATTTCTTGTAGGAGAACTGGGTGTGATATGCATATCTTTTGGTTAATAACTTTCAGAAACGTCACCTTGGAGTGAAACACTTAAAAATTTTAATATTTTTTTTGTTTCAAAAAAAAAAAAAATTGTGAAAGAATATGTTAGTCCAAACAAAAAGTTCTGTTATAAAATGTTTATCAGGAAACAACAATGTGTAATCTTTTTTAAACGCTTGCAAATTCAACCATGCACTTACCTCCAGTTTTGCAATAGTGAATTAAACCAGAGTTAGCTAATCCTGCAAATTAAATAATCCACATTTATCTCAAGAAGAATTGTTTTAGAAGCTGGTGAATTCGAAATGGAATACAAATTTTACAAGAAAAAAAGAATTAACTGCATGGAGAGGTGCGTGTTTAATATTCATTATTGGCTCTAAATTAATTACCTACAAATTAATATACATTGATCCTAACCTCAATTGTTGTCAAGATGAACTCTTAATAATAAAATTTGGTAAACTTTTTCGTCCGAGTGTCCAGTGGGGGAATAGAAGAATATTAAAAGCGGACTTATAAACGTTGTACTTGCACTTTTGTGGCCCAATTTGTAACACTGGCCTTAAATATTCTTTTTAAATCTGCAGGTAACTGTGCGACAATTGTTATTGGGATTGCAATAACAATGAAGTCCCTAACCGCAATGCCAGACCCATTGTTTTATACGTGCAATTTTCAACAGTTTGTTTTAAAAAAATAAACCTAAACTAGTATGACATCTTCATCCCAAAGAGGCTAAGAAGAAAACATTAATGCTTAAAATTTAACAAGCTAACAATTGGCAATCAAGAAAACTTATCGTCAGCTCGTGAATTTTCTGAGAAATATAAAAACAAAGCGAAAGAATTTTTTATCACCGTCAGTGCCTGTTTTTGAGAGTTCACTTTATGTACACATATTACATTCTCTTAAGGGTTTGTGAGATTACAAGTTATTGAAGAATTGAATTCGTGATTAACCATTATTTTTACAAAAAAAGACAATTTAACATATATGGAATCACTCAAAAGTGTGTCTATTTGTGGAACCCATTTTTCGTGTTTTCCAAAAGCGTGATGAGGCCTGGTTAAAATCTGAAATTAGATTTTTTTAAGGTTTACGAAAATTGTATTATGTAGGTGAAGAAATATCTTCGTTTTGTTCAATGTTTTCATTTTACAGCTCATTCATTGAAACAATATTAATTTAACTATTAATTTTTATTTACAGCATTATAATTTAGACAAAGAAAACCTGCAATTTTTAGCACTGCATATGGCAACAGCAGCGCGAAATCTTTATCGGCAATTGGCAACACACTGTGATAACTCAAAGATAGAAACTCAAATTCTAAACGATATTACAAGAACAATAGCGACAATCAAACCAATTATCAGTTGGCTAGATCGTGCACCATTTCATGGGCATTTGCAATTCAATGAAATTCGCAAAAATATGCTAAAGCTGGGACTTGAAATGGCAACGAGCGCCCAACGTGATCGTTTTGTTGAGAATCCTGCCGAACAGATAAAAACAACTGCCGAAACGTTGGCCAAATTAGGTGATTATATTATTCAAGATATCACAGATCCGATGCTCCTTCAGCCTGCTTCATTGAGTTTGGTGACGCTTAAGAAACGTGAATCTGAATTGGGTTTTAATATCGAACCAAGTTATCATGGGATTCATAAAGTCATAGAAATCAAATACAATTCACCGGCTCATAATTCGGGTAAGATAGAAGATGGTGACGAGATAGTTCAGATTAACTATCAAACTGTAGTGGGTTGGCAATATAAGACGGTTATAATGCAATTGAGAGAATCACTGCCTGATGTGCTGTTGACTTTGAAGAAGCGCCCTAAACACACAAAGATCTATGGGCAGATATATATGCAGCCATATCGGTTGCCTAGTAAAAAACGTGCAATGGGAACTCGTTGGGGCGAGAACTTGCCGAGTCCAAGAGCTGGTTTCCTGGCAGTGCCGGAATTCAATTTACCTTTGAAGATAAGCGAAAAGACTGATCCTTCCGATACGGATTCCAGTTGCAGTGATATTCTAACTCCAACGGATTCGAAATCTGTGGAGAAAGAAATTCGACTGTATTATCCTAAGCCACGAGCGGTACTCCAGCGTAGAAACACAATCTGTGGAGACGAATTGTATTCGTTGAAGAATGTAAGTGGAGCTCCGTTGTGGCACGAAAGAAAGAATGGTGCTCAGAATGGAGATCCATCGTCGCCAAGTTTGAGAGATAAATCGGTTTCGTTTGGTTTTGGCCTTGAGATAGCACCTCGGCCTACCACATGTCTTGGAATAGCAAATGGCAAACTCATCGGGAGTTTCTCACAGGAACTCAAACTTGGTGTAGGTGGAAGCGACTCAAAAAAATCAGCAAGCGAAGAGAAATCAAAACCGGGTGTGAGTAAGGTTGTTCGATTCGATGCCAATATGAAATACGAAGACTATCCCGTTGACCAAAAATACACGTGCAATGTGGAAAATACAATTTTAGAGACATTCGAACCGATTCCTTTTGTGGACGAAGAAGATGCATCACCAACTGTGAGTGTAGTTGATGTTGCTCAGTCTGATGTTAGTCCAAGTGGGAGTAAAGAAGAATTGACACCGACACCAACACCAACACCAACTCCCACTGTACCACCCCTGGTTATGAAAGAACCGCTGATACAGGCTATAAACCATGTGACAATCGCTAGACGCGGAAGATTGGATAAAAGTCACAGCACACCTGCATATGACAACTCAGGCGAAGAGTCTGATACACCGCCGGCAATAGAGCCAAGAAAAGAATTCATTCTCACGACTCCTCCTGCACCGCCACCAAGACCCAAGAAACCGAATGAAGCAGCGCCTCTGGTTGTGCCCCCTCCACCACCAAAACCAGCAAGTCTAATGCCACCCGAGAAGGTGCAGCCGAAAGTAGTAGAATCAGTGGTAGTAGTTCCTCCTTCACCTATTGCCGAAGAATCGGAATTACACACACCCACCAAAACAAAGACTCTGACGCTTAAAAAGAAGAATAGTCTGATCGCGAAGCGCCGAAAAATAAGTCTCAAAATTCTGGGCACAGGTGATATTCAGGGACACTTGTATCGCCGGACAAAAGACAAACGAGGCGTAACATTTTGGGCTAAGCTGTATTTCGTTCTTATGGACACCAATCTATATGGGTTTCGCACAAAAGAATCTATGAAAGCAAATTGTTTTGTATATCTTCCAGGATTCACTGTGTCTCTTGCTAAGGTAAGAATGGTTTAGTTTCTGATTTTTTTTACTCTATCTCTAATTTTTTTTTCTAGGAAGTACATTCAAAACCATATGCTTTCAAAGTTTACCATCCATCGAAGACATTTTATTTTGCTGCTGAATCCCTAGAGGCACTCAATCAATGGATGGACTTTATACGTCAGGCTACTTTGCAGCAACAAAAAGTTGGAATGCAGTCAAACGATGCAGATGTTCCATCAAAAGAACTTTTCTCTGAGACTGAAAGTTCAGGTGATGAGAGTGATTCTTTGACTAAAAGCTTATGCACTCCCTCGCCCAGTAGTGGAAATAAAGATTTTTTAGGTTCAAAAAACTTCCAAAACCAGACACCAACAACAAGCGTTAAGCACGATAAAAAGTATCTTGGCTCTTTAAGGAAATTCACAAAAAGTTCGTTGCCATTTAAAAGCAGCAGCAGTAGTGGCGACAAAAAGCCATCAAGTGACATTCCAGTGCCAACAGAACAATATCGTAGCTATCGCAAGGTGCCTGGTGGAAGTTTCGGAATTCAAATCGGAGCCAATACTCCCGGCTATACAGATCCCAATAATTTGCATCCATTCCAAAATAATTCCTCTCCCGAGTATATTGTGCAGGTGGTGCCACCAACTTTGCCCAGTAAAGTTACTCTTTCGGCGAGCCGAAGTTCAGTTAGTGAGAGTAGTGTGCGCCCATCAATTGCATCAGAAAGTCGCCTTATGGATCAAGAAAGTACCCCCAGTCTCATTTCGAAAAGTTACTCTATTGAAAACGGCAGTAAGATGGTGAAAAAGACATTTCCCTATAACTACATCCATGCATCCAACCCGAATTTAGTAGAATTCGATTTTCAAACATCGAAAACTTTGGACTACTCGTTGCCAAAGATCAATCCAGGCAATTCGTGGGATGGTCCGCACAATCTACAAGTTTTTCTCACCTTAAAGGACTTGATGTTGCAGAAGCAGAAAGAAGAAGCCCAGGAGATGTACAACAACCGAGTACTTTTAGGAGTAGAAAAACAGGATGATCGTAGTGGAAAAATTGCCCTACTTAAGGGAAAGCCGGGTGCAGACCACCAACAGCCAGGAGAAACAGGCAAACTCTCTAAAATCCAAAGTCGTAGTTTGCCGAAGACACCTGACTACGATATTAGTTACAAGCCTGACGATGAAGATATCAAGCGAACTCGTACAAAAGAAGGACTAAAGCTGCGAGATTTTGGCTACGAATTGATTTCGGGCGATGAACCGATCTGTGACAATCGCGCGAACAGGACTCCTTCAGACCTAATGCGACTGCAAGAACTGAGACTTCAGAAGCTCCAACAAATGCAAAATCAAGCTGTAAAGGCGAAAAAGCATTCCAGCACAAGTGAGAGTGATAAAGGGACTAGCCATCGAGGTGGAAGCTTTAAAAAGACAAAAGGCAAACTTGAAGCATTCAAGACTTCAAGTGAGCGATTGTTTCAGTTCAAACATTCGAGTAATGAGCCTAAAGGTCTAACAACTTCAATGACACTACCGCTAAACAAGAAATCTTCACATATGTACAATAGCCAGGGCAAAGTTGATCAAGGATCATCACCAAGCAGTGGAATCAAGAAAAGTCACACCTATAATAATGAGTTTAAAGACAAAAAGTACGAAGCACCACGCAAGAATTCCGCACCTATGCCGATCTTATCAAAATTGAGTTTTACATCGAGTAAGACAGCAAAGGAGAGGAAACTACTCGGATCGCCAAGATTGCATAGAGCCATCTTTGGAGCACGCAATCCGATGGGAAGTAATTACTCTTCTCAAGACTATGAACACGAGATCTTTTCACCGGTAGAGTTTAGTAATAAGGTAAAGTTTAAGAATGTGTTTTTCATACTTTTTTTTTATTGTTAAATTTGTTTCTTTTTGACTGCAGCCGTATCCAGGGCCATCGACTTCTATTGATCATGCAGTAGCAGCACCCCTGCCACCGCTTATCCTACCAGATAAGTCTACAGCATCAACTTCTGCCGTATTAGTATCCCCTGAATACCCAAACATGGAATGTCCTCCGGTGTTCGAACCAGAGACATACTCACTCAGCGATCCCAATGCAAGTTTAACACTCCTCCGCAGACGTAATAATGCAGAAGAACCCTAAACCTATCAAGCTATGTTCTGTAGGTACCTTTGTTTATGGGATAAAATCTCTAACATATAAACCACCAGAAAGGTAGAAAGACACAATCGACGATTTCGAATACTTAACCAAGAGTCGAAAAGAAAAACCCTCCATAATTGTAGAGTCCTGATGAACTGTCTACCGTGAGGTGCCTTACTTAAATGTAAACTAACAACACGACAACACCATTCTTCTATCGAATTTGTGACCCTAAATTTTAGAGATTGCATCAACAACAACCAAACTACTACACAAAACACATAATTTATGAACAATCGAATTTTTATCCTTAGACAAAACAACAAGAAAAAGAAGAAGGACAAAAAAGAAAACCACAACCAGCAGAAAAATACGAACAAATAGAAGCATATATATCTAAATTTTTTTTAATTCCTTAGTTTTTAAGTAAAAAAAAAAAAGAGGAAACGAAAATTGGAAAATTTCGAAACTACTGTGATCATTAGAGTTGTTCATTGAAAATTAACTTTATAAACCTATTTTGTGTGTGTGTTTTTTTTTTATAAATATTTTGTCGTTGGTGTCGTTTTTTTTTTATGAATCAATCTATTTTTATTCTTTTGATTTTTCCTCTTTTTTGGAGTATTTTTCTCTAGTGCTTTTTATACAAAATAGAAAATTATTGTTTATTGCACGCATTTTATTTTTTCTTCTTAGTGCCTTTTGTTTTCCTTAAAGTAATAAATTAAGAATAAATAAAAGAAAGACAAGTAGTGAAAATGTTTTTACACACTCACACACACTAATTGTGTAGAAAAAAAGTATTTTTTTTTATGCAACGCATATTATCACTTTATATAAGTAGTGATTTTGTTAGTCTTACATGCTGATATTATAATTACATACATATTATATATATATTTAATATTAATATAAACAATCAAAACAACAACAACAAATAATAAATTAAACACAAAAATATTATTGTTTAAAAACAAAAATGTAATGTAATCTGTTAAAGACATATTTAACGAATATAATTAAAAAGAAATTTATATTATTATAATAACAATGTAGTCTTCCGTAATACACCAAATTAAAAAAAAAAACGAAAAACATAGATATTTTTATCTAGCTAGAGTGGTACTTCTAAAAGTATAACCATCTCCAACAATGGTGGGTTAAGTTGATTTAAGTTTGAATAATACTTTGGTGCTAAGTGGACGACGATTCAGGAATTATGAGCTGAATGCGAAGTGTCCAACTTAAGACTCAGATTGATTTTCATTTCTCATAAGTTGCTTACAAATTTTAAAATTCAAACATTGAAGGTTAGAATTTTATAACAACAACTTGCTTGATCCTTATTGTTCTTATATCAATTGAAAATCAGGATTCGAACAAAGACTAAGTGGCATACGGATCCAGCGAACTAATTGCTGCTCTAGCACACTTCTTCTGGAAATGCTAATTGTACCTACGGTGCTTTTTTGAGCCACTTGAATGAAAGCAAAAAGTAGTTTTTTTACATACAATGACCAAAACTTCAAATTGTCACCATTTTGTGATAAAAGGGAGCGCTCGCGAGATTTCCTCTGACTGACAAATTCTGTCCGAAAAAACTTCTTTTGAGAAGAATTGTTCGATAGTCAATTCACAGGTGATAAGACCATGGTCATTTTCCCAACACCTTCATCAGTGATAAAACTTATGTCACATAAAAGGTCCTTAGCTGTACTTTATTTTAAAGTATGTCAACTAATTTGAGATCGAGTTCCAAATTGGTTCATTTTATAAAAAAAGCTTAGAAAATATTTTATAGTACTTTTTTTTTGAAAACCAGTATTGCAACAATCTGTCTTAGTTTATGAGAAAAACATTTGTGGGTATACACGAAAACACCAATTTTGCGCTACATTTCAACTTATAAATATTAGTTGAACAGCTAAGACCTTTCATATGACAAAGATTTTTGAAAAATTCTCAAAAGTGGGACACAAGGTCCATACAAAAGTGCCTCTGGTCGTTTGTAAATTTTTGTCAAAAGCTACCTCCAAACCTTTCTTTCTTTCTAAGAGAATTATATCAAAATGTGACAGGCTCACATGCGTTTACCAAAAAAAGTTGGGAAAAAGCATTTGGTTCCTTCAAAACGTAGTACAATTAAAAAAAACATCACAACTGAATCCGCACGTAATTGCTCTTTATTAAATAAGTGATTTCGCAAAGGAGTTCTCCCACTTAGTCGATCCTGTACCGACTTTTTTTTAAATCCGCAAAAGCATTGATTTGATTTTGATTTTGATGAGGATGTATAAGCTCTGCACGAGCTCACTTGTGAATCTTTGGCCTTCCCCATGAGGAACATTGTTTTGTATCTGATGAGAAAGAGTATAATTAGATTACTCCATTGACGACCCTAACTACACTTTGTAGGGTGGGTTCATTTGTTTGTTCAATTGCCATTTTCCGAACTGCTCCAATTATTCTAATCGACTGGGTTGTATTATAGTCTATTTTTCCATACATTATACATATCTTAAAAAACAACAATTTATGAACTGGATGATTATTTTTATTTATTTGTTTATAAAAGAAAGAATACCACAAGCAGTAAATGGAAATTTAAAATTTTCTCTTTTGTTCTTGATACAAAAATAAAACTCCTCAGCCTAAAAAACCACTTAAAGATGAGATGCGCCCATTTAAACGAGTTTGGTAATCACTTGTTCGACCTCTTCCTTGGTGTACATACGGAAGAGTGCATCGGGTGTCATAGTCATTACTTCAACATTCGTCGAATTGAGTTTCTCTTCCATAACCTGTTTCAGAGTGTTCAGCGCCAACTCAATGGCTTCATTGAGGGTCATCTCTTTTGTGTAGTTATCCTGTAAATTCTGTTGGGCTCCTTCGCTGCCCGAGCCAATTGCCTTGGCTCCATATCGAATGTACGTGCCAGATGGGTCCATGTGCCACAACTGGGGTTTGCCATCTTCAATGCCAGCGAAAAGAATTGCAACACCAAAGGGACGACTCATCGCCGAACCGCCATCTCCACTGTCTCCGAATTGAATTGCCAAAGTAGAGACGGCTTGAGCACACGACTCAATGGTCATACGTTCGTTATAGACAAACCAGTGGTTCTGGCACTCGACACGAGCCCGATCAATGAGGGTTCGTGCGTCAGCCATTAGTCCAGATGTGGCACAGCCAATATGCTTATCCACTTCAGAGATCTTTTCAACTGTACCTGGTTCCATCAAAGGTGAAGTGATACGCTTCTCGACCGCCAAAACGACACCTAAAGACCAATAAAATGAGTAATCTCGGTTGTTAAATTTAAACAAAGCCAATTTCTTACCTTCGGGTGTGGAAATACCGATTGCAGTAGAACCCAACTTAATTGCTTCGATGGCATATTCTACTTGGAAAAGACGACCTTCTGGCGAGAAGGTGTTTACTCCTCTATCGTATTCTGACCGGGTAAGAAACATCTTTCTATTGGGAGAGCACAAAGGAACAGAGCAAACAAATTGAGGTTAGTGTTCATGATTTTGCAAAATGTTTTCTGCGGCATTATAACTACTGAAGTTTCTTGGTATTTGATAAAAAAATTATAGTAGGGACAAGTTTAAACTTACAGCTGATTTAATTGGTGGAATTTGTATCGATATTTTCCTTCAAAAAGAAAATTGCTTTAATTTAACTAAGATGCTAGAGGAGGAAAATGACAAAACACTTTTTGATTTGCTTTTGCTTGCTTGTTGGTTTTGCCGATGGCTGTCAAAAAATTGGCAATTATTTATTTGCAGGCTGCCCAATATTGAGGTATGAAAACACAGATATTAAGTGTGGTTGGTGTATGGGATACATTACAGCGGTTGCTCTTCTGTTTTAGACGATGCAACCCTAGAAAAAAATGTTTGCTATTTATACGACGATTTTTGAACCATGCCTTTTTTGAAAATTAGTGAGAGCGATAGAGAAGAAAAGAGAAACAATATTTAAAAACATTAATTTAAGTGGTTCGGTGGATACCAGCTAACTCCCCTTTTTTCCTCAATTCACTAAGCGATTTAATTTAAATTTTGTTCTCATTAAAATTACCTCTTTCCGATTGATAGCTCACTGTCGTTTTCTCTTTCTGTCTCAAGCGTAGATTTCAAATTTATAAATCTGGCTCATAACCAAATAAAAATGAGTTCAACTAATTTTCAAGATATTTTTAATTTTTGTTGGACTTACTTCATTTGAAAATGTGAATTTGTATGGGAAATGAGATCATTTCGGAGCTAATTTGGAAATTATGAGCGATATTACCTCATTTGGTCTAATGAAAACAGTCAAGCCTCGTATCAAAACCTTCAAAAGTGTTTTTTTTTAAATAATCTAAACTTAAATTACTTTTTAATTGATTTTTCGACTTTTTCAAAGCTTATGGCTCTTAATCATAGAAAAACAACTAAAAGTATGAAGGCTTTTTTTGTATTTTAAGTTAATTTAAATTGACGTATTACTGTCAAACTTTTTAAAGCGTTTTGTGCAACCGCCCCTTATCATCAAACATAACAATATATTACTACATTTGAAATTCGAAAAAAAAAATACAAACATACCTACATACAAGGTAAAAAGTTATACCTTTTTTTCATAGCTTAAACAACTGTATGGGCTACATTTTCACAGCTGATTATCTTTAATCCATCATTATTCCAAATCACAAACCCTTGAATTGCAAACTAATTTTTCTTTTGAAACTGGACTGGAAGCTTACGCGCAATAAAGACTCTCCTTTCACAAACTAACTCACCAACATCAGTCCAACACATTAAAAGTGTGTCAAATTACAGATTTTTCAAAACAATTTCTAATCTAATCCATTTCCTTGCAACACCTTTTCTGAATCACATAAGCATGCATGCAATTCACTTCGGTATACTCAAATAAGTTCATTATATGAACATATTATAATAAAAATTGTATCGCGTAACATAAATTAAAGTTTATAGCATTTTTTGTACAAGCTCCAAAGTCTCCACTATACACATGACTTACGCTACGGACAAACCAAACTATATCGATAAGAATCTGTGCTGCCACCGCGTCTATTTATTTTTATACAACTTTGGCCAATTTCCCAGTAATCAAAGGCTTTATTATACTTTCTTTGCAATATGCGCTTCACGTCCATGATATTACCGCATATCTTGACCATGCATCACAACTAAATCTGAATCCGCCATGCAAAAATTGTTTTAAAAACACCGTTGTATTCGATCAAACGATGACAGGTAACAGGCACAAAAGGCAATTGGTAATACTTTGAACAAGTTGTATATGGCAAAGCGCAGGTATATGCAGTGTGAGTGTCTAGATAGCCAAAACCAAAAAAGCAAGCTAACTGAAACCTGGCTCCGAAATATACCCTCCCCTGATGGTTTCCCACAAGAATCGGGTTAAAGTCGTGTTAGCCAGCAGAAACACAACACAATGCAATTTCCCTCATATGTGGCAAAAATTTCTAGCTATATAATGACTACGCTTGTTACAAGCTATACGCCAAAAAGACAATCATGCCAGACTGCATAAGAAATGAGTGCGCAGCGCACTCAAGCCAAGCGCCTATAATGGTCTATTTCTAATTCAGTTCGATCTCGTAATTCCTGGTGAATAGTGTAAACGTCATTGCTGACATAACTAAATTCGCGAGTAGCGGGTTTCGGAATAGTAATGCACCTGCTTGTGTTGCCATTTAGAGGGCTTCCTTTTGATTCACTTTATTGGGGAAACCTTATTTGATTTAGACTTCAGCGTGTGACGTGATGCGCGTGCACAATTTGTACTTGACTTGGCGCTTCTTTTTAAGGCTTTGATTAATCGAAACTAATTAATTGACTTATATATTTGTGTTTATTTTTCTTCATTTTTGTTTTGTGTTTTTTTTTTTTTTCGTTTTTGATTTCTTTGGGACACCCATATAAGTTTTCAAGGTTTCACATTTTTTGATTGGTTTGTTGACCTTCATTGTTTGATTAAGACGACACGATGATGATGAGGCTATTGTTAGGGCAAATTTACTTTGGCAAACTTTTTTTTTTCTTTTTTGATTTACGACTGGTCTAATAAAAACGAGAAAAATTGACATCAGTAGACTAGCTTATATTTAAACTGGTTGTGCTTATTTGGGTTAAAAAATTTTTGGCGAAATTATGAAGAAAGATTGGGTATATAAGTCAATGATAGTGGAGGAGTGGAGGTTGTGTAAGTTATAGATCCCATCATATAGTCCTTTTATTAATGTCCATTTCGATTGGATTTCTTAAATATGAGAAATTATGTGCTGAACTAATCAGCTGTTAGATAAATATTTAATGTATATTTAAGTTTTATCAGAGTTTAGACAGCTTTATGAATACCCTTAACATGGTTAACAGATCATTAAGAATACAATTTATTTTCAAACCACCTTGGATTAAACTTAACCCATTTAAAAAAAATAGCCCCTAGCCAAACAAATGTTTAAGTTAATGTTTTACATTTGCGCTAAATTAAAGAACGACGCATAAGGTTTATGATCGATCATGTCTAAAAAAGGGAAATTCGTAGTCCCATACTGAGGTTTGCACTCTGTGCAGATGGAATGTATTCAGTACATTATTATCTGTGTATTTAAAATCCACAAGCCAAATAAAATAATTTGGTCATCATAGCATATCTGAGTTAAATAAAGCATTGAGTCCAAAATGACGTGGATCGAATACAAACTGTGTATGCATGTAATGGTTACATAAATATTTAAAGCTTGCTATAAAGCCAAAATGCAAATATTTTAAATGCGTTTTCCCTCCCCACCCCTTATACAGCATTGCCACCAAATGCCAACACTTCCTAAAATCAATCTTAGGACAAGTTTTTTAAGTGTACTGAAGCTCAAACCAAAATCTCTCAAATCAAAAACACAAGGTTTGCCAAAATATCGTGCCTCTAAAGTCTCCCCACTATTAAATCTTTCGCTTAAACTCGCTTCAATTTAGATTTTAGTTCCTGCATGTCAGGTTTTTACCACGGAAGTTGATAATTTTAGTTTTTAAATGAAATTCAATGATGCATTGCATTCAAATAATTTACTTCCCAAATTCCCACAATTTGAAATCCGCGAAATTTTATTGCCTCTTTTGTGTCTTTTTTTTTTCTCACTTTACTCGTATATTCCTACCTCAATAGTTTCTTGTTTGTTTTACTTGATGTGTGACGGCAAAACCAGACAAACATCAGACTTTTTTTTTACTGCTTCACAATGAATTCCAATATGTCTGTTACTTCATTACATCCAACTGTCACCAAATCACCTATTGCTGGAAATATAGCAACTTATATGTGACGGAAGCTAGGCAGGCAGACAAAAAAAAAGCCATAACCACCTTGGCACCTTATGACCTAAAGTACAACGCCATTAGGAAGCCACGTTAAGCAAATAACCTTTTCGTAGCCCTTGTGGAATAAGAGTGAATGCGAATTGTGCCAAACGGCTTTCATTTGAACCAAGATCTAGCTATAGCAGTGTCAGATGTCGATCATTTATTTGTTTATATTTCAAATATGGAGAAAGTATATTGCGCAAGGACTTGTTGTTGTTCTTATAATTGCAAATTTTCGATCAGTATAATGAATTCAACCTATCCATTGTGATACTGGCTATGAAGTTTACCTATAAAATCTGTACCGGAATATAATGGTTCATACAAAGGCTCATTTAGCCACTCTTGTTACATATTTTTTTTTTTTTAAATAACAACATTACCATTATAGCCACTTGCTACACAACACGCTTTTCGCAACACACACTCTTGGTGCCTTGCGCGCAAATGCAGTCCAAGAGCAAGCACCAGAAGTGGCTAGGCGCGCGTCGCATGGTCGCTCGACGCTGCAAACCATGAACAGGCATATAGAAACCACATTTCTTGTACCAGCCAGCACAGGGGCACCCGTTCGCATCTTCATCCCAAAAGCTTACGGACTTGTTTCGATATTGTATAGTTATTGCCATTTGGACTAGGTCTGATGTGAGCGGGGCGCAAAAGCCATTCTGTGATTATATTCGGCCTCAGTCTTTTTAACAACAACATACACGGAACCGATAAAATCGAATTTCATAACAATAAAACGTTTGCTCCAAATAAATCTTATAAATGTGTATTTTAAATGGATGGGAATGGAAAACTTCTCGTGCGAGAGTTTTGATCTGGCACAATGACGTTGTTTGGAGGTTTTCAAATAGGTATAGGTACATATCGCTAAAAAAAAAACTTCAATAGCAGGGCTGACACTTTTTGTTAAAGGATTTATAAGGTTTGAATTTAACTAAACATAATGATAAAAAAAACTTCATAAGACAATGCAATTCAACAAAACAGCCAGCCAAATCGTAGAAAAAAAGGTGATTGAATGTAAATTAAAAGCCATTTGCGGTTAGGATCTTACGTTGGGCGCCATTTTTAATTATAGATAAATTGGTTCTCATGAAACAACTCGCTTTTTGTGAATTTAGTGAGAAGTTGTATGCATGAATGAGTATAATCATATAATGGCATTAGATCGCCAAAATTTGAATTTATTGTCAAAATACTGTTTTGTAAATTTTTGTCTTATACTTGGTGATTTTTTGACCAATTCTAAATTAGAGCCTTTTGATAGAATTTAAAAATTAAACATTTTTTCAAGTTTCTTGAATTATGTAAAAAAACTTTTGAATCTTTAAAAAAAATATTCTTTTACTTGGAAGTTGCAATGTTTTTTTAAAATGTTTTCGAGCATTTCATTTGAAAAATAGAGCTTAAATAAAGCCAAATTAATATTTTGCTATTTCAAAACTAATAGAAAAAAATTGAATTTCATAACACGTTAAGTAAGTGCCCTAATGGGCTTGTTTAAGAAAAGAACCTCATAAAATAGATGGAAAACAATAATATATCTCTAGGGTTTTAATTAAAGAAGAAGGTCTTACTAAAAAATTAAGAAATCATTTTGACCATTTTATAAAAATGACCACCAGCCAAAAAAAAAACTAATATGCAGTGTACCAAAAGTATTCTAAAAAGTTTCCTTTGGTTTCTAGTCTAAGACACGTGAAAAGTCTGGGCTGAAAACAAAATTTCAACATAAATTTTTTTCAGCTCGAAAATCATTGAAACTACAAATTACTAAAAAAAGGTTTTTTTAACAAAAAAATTGAACTTTAATGCAAAAGGTTTTTTAAGTGTCACATTATTAAGGTATCGACGAAACCTACAACTTTAACATATTCTGCATACCTCTTTCATATTGAATATTGAAAATAAAGCTCGAGCGTCAGCTCTTTTGTTTTGAAGTTTTACCTTATATCTTTAAAAATTGTTAATATGTATATGAATTGGAAATAGTAGCTAAGTGTAACAGTTTTGCTTTTCCATCCAAACACTCAGTTTTATAGAGCAAAGTTGATGGAATAATTAACGATGTAAGCCATGCCTATCGGCATATTGAGCATAATTATGTAATTGTGTTGCTGAGAAAGCAATAATATAGTCGCCTGAATGTTATAACTAGGTAGCTTGATTTTTATTTTTTTTTTATTTCGATAGAAACCTATTATAGTTAATAGTTTACTAGTTAGTTTTTGAACTAAGAGGACGATACATATGTGTCTTTGGAGTGATAAAAAAATAAAAATAAATGAAAAAATAAATAGACGCAATATACAAGCCGACGGAGAGTATGAGAAAAAATGCTTTTTAGGACTACTCCATTATAATAAGGCTCCTTTTGATAAAAACTTTGAATTTTTGTCTACACGAAACTAATAATGTAGAGCAAAACTGATTTCAATTTAGAAGTGATTTAGCTTTAGGCCTAGGCTTCCAAAGTGCTCTTGCAACAACAGCCAACATAGCTAATTTGTGACTTGTTATATATTTTTTATGGACATGATCAATTCATTTAACGTATGTAATTAAATTTTAACGACAAGATAGAGCAACTGAAGTAAAAGTGTCAGCATTGATTTATTAAAGCAACTAGCAGCATGATTGGACTCCAGCTTGGTCCAACTATATATGTCAAGCTGGTCTTGTCTATAATATGCGCAGATGTGACAAAGTCATCTCATTGCTTAAAACAGTTCGTGATTTAGGAAAATATATTATAAAAAAAAAAACAAAAACAAACTTGATAGAGCCACTGACACGAATGCTAGCGAGACAGGTATCACAAGACCGGTACTTTTTTTTATATTGTTAGTAGTTAGTACCATAAAAGATGGAAAGTGAATGCAAAAGTCTATGCAATACTGCACTACTTCCTAACAAATTATGCACTGAACCATCATCGTCCAGTGCTGGTTACATTTAAAAATTTGTTGTGGCTATAGTTGATGGGCAATCTTTGAATGTTTCGAGGTTTTTAATTTCACTCTTTAAGTCTTATTTTTCAGACGAAAAATGATTATACATACGTGCCGATGTGATTATTTAACTTGATGCCAACAAGGTAGGTATGTGATTAAGATACTTCCGTAGCTGAGGGGGAATATAAAATGGTTGACGTGATGGCTTGTGCTATTTTTTGAGGTTGTTGTTGTTGTAGTAGATGATTTAAATTGAAGATAAGTGTTGATAGAGTTAAACAATGTTTAATTGTTTAATTGCAAATACGATATATTATTATGAAACAGTAAATAGTTGATATAAAAGGAATTTATCAACTTACCGATGTTGTCAAAACAATCAAATTATTGTGTACACTGCTGAAATAATTAAAAAAAAATATAAAGACAATTTATTTGTTTAACTTCAAATATAAGCACACAACATCCAAAATGTATTTTTGTTGTGTTTAATGTAGTAAGAGAATGTCATTTAAGTTATAAGTCTGATGCAGATCATATCAAAATAAATATTTAAGAAATAACTTTGATTGAAATTACCTTGAAGAAAATATTGCATAAAAAAAAAGTTTTAATGTCAGCTCTTTTGTTTTTAAATATTTTTTTTCTTTGAAATTTTTTAATTGTTAGCTTGCAAGTTGCCACTTTTTAAAAATTGAAATTAAATCAACTTTTTTGACAAAAAAAAATGACTGCAAACATTGGTTATTTGTATCTTCATATTGATATAGGCTAGATATCTTTGATGATGTACCTAGAGTTTGTATTGAAAATAAATTGAGTAAAGTGATCTTAATTAATATTTCCTTTTGTATTTTAATTTGTTTGTTCATTAAAAAAAATTAATAAATAAAAAGATGATGAGATGTACCTAGTGACTTAAAAAAAAAAACTGTACGAAGTATTTTCGGACCTATGCGGGCTATAGGGCTTCAGTAACTCACTCCTACGTGCCATTGTGTACTGTTTCCCGGACATGTAATGATTTCAATTCTTTTCTTCTCTCAATTGTGCTGATTCATCTCCGTCAATTACTTCTAGGCCGGTCTAGTCCATTTCATCGCTTCACTTGTAGTCTTTGGAAGCTCGAAAATCAATCCATTTTTCCATACTTGGGAATGCTTCTTCTCATTCCAAGCTCTTTCATTAGTTGCCACAGCTTGGTTAAATGAATCAAAACTATAACAAAAATGAATTATCAATTGCTACTGCCTCTTGCATGACAGTTGCCAATTTTTAAAAATCGCTTGTTCATAACTTCAGCTTCTCACACTAACTTTTCGGATTCGGCATAAAATTGTAGTTCCCCTCCGTTCCTGAAATAACAAGCACACAGGAATGGTTGAGAGTTTTAAGTCCATGGTTCTTCATGGAATGTCACACCAACAAATTTATTTTTATTTTAAATCAATGCATTTAATTTTAATCATTTTTTCTCTTCTGAAAAAAAGGAATACTGCAATAAATAGCAAACTTCCTCTTTGAGTAAATTTAGTAATTCTTCTTTTAACAAACCATTACTCATCAGTAAAAAAAGTCAATTAATTCATTCGTTAATTCCACACTACGAAATCGTGAATATTCTTCCTGCTTCACTCTCTACACAACACGCTATGTAATCTCATACTAGGACTTGATTTGATTGCACATATCTAATATTTTTATTTATTAATTCAAGCAAATAATATATTAAATCCAAACATGATGAATGACTAATTATTGTGTTTGATATTTTAACACACACAAGAAAAAAGTGTGGTTATGCCGCAGCAGATGATTAAATTCGCTTTTCGTTCGATATCATATATTGCTCGAATGTGGTATAAGTTCACACGTTATAGCCATTCGTATATGCTTCCTTCTGAGTTGCTGCAGTCTAAAATTGCATGCGGTTGGCACAGAGAGCAGTGGTAGCGTTGTGCATATACTGCATGCATATATATACCATACCAATATAACCATCCAGTTATGTAAGTTTGAATTAAACTAAAATAAACGATTGCAACCATTGGTAAGGTATGATTTCAAATGATGGTATTCCTTAGGAATTGAAAGAAACAAAGTCTGTTCGATTTGAATCATAAAATGGAATTATTGCTATTATAGCGCCTCCATGATAGAGTCATGTCGTTAGCCAGTTTGCAGTGAAAAACACAAATTCTTGAAGTTACTTAGTTCGAAGTTACTAACTTGCACTTTATTGCACTCGTTGTTCGTTCAAACATCAAATTGTCATGTCAACTTGACAATTCTTTAGCGCAATTAAATTGCTTGGAGTTAAGATCCAGATTGCTTCGCGTGTGACGAAAAATTCTGTCCACATGACTTCACATAATTTGATATTAGGTAATCGGGTGCAAGTAAGCATCGCATTATAACGAAGTACAAGTATAATGCAGCTTTATGGCTTGATAATGTAATGATGGTGCAACAATCTGTCTAGTGTCATGATGTACATAAAAAAAAATCATATCAAAGAAGAAGTCAAAGTCGTTATGAATGAAATTCTAATTAGTTGTCAAAGTCAGCTTTGTTTTATTTTATATGTACATATCGTTTGGTTGTTGAAATGCAAATTCAAGCCTGGATAAGTGCAAACGTCATGTCATTTTTATTGACATTTACATAATTTTTTTTTTTTATTTTTACAGCCAGTGGTTTAGTAAATTATGATTGTATATTGATTTGCCGATGCAATAGTTCCATTTGTTCGATATTTCAAGGTTAAATGTCTGATTGAAATTATTATAGACTTGCGCTGTCAATCAGATGTACAAAATGTACAAATATATTTCTTTAATTGTTTATGTGGTGACTTTTGTAAATAATTTGACATTTGAAATAGGTGTTGTAAATCAAAGGAGTTTTGTTAGTTAGATCGCTTTACTCAAGAGTTAACAATAGTTCACTTTTTGTTTCATTTTAGTTGTGGCGAAGTGAAGTTTTCTTTTATTGCAACAACCAAAATATCCTTTCCGTTGGTCTTTTTTAGTGATTTTAAATCATCGTGAAATCTAAAGCAATTCTTTATGTTTGATTTGATTCCAATTGAGAATAATTGCTCTATTCATCTATATTTAACATAATTTCAAAAATAGAGAAAAAAGGTTTCATTTCATTTCCGATTGGATAAATCTCAAAAATAATACAAAATTTTAAACAGTTTATCAATTATTAAAAAAATATTTTAAGATTGTTTGTAGAAAATTATATGTTGTTCAAGTTTGCTAAACAACATTTAGTTCTAAGATAAAGAGTATGCGAGTAATTTGGGAAAATTTAAATTCATATTAAAACAAGATGGCGGCCATATGATACTAGCAAGGTTGAGTTGTGAAATTTTGGTTTGTTTATATTGCATAGACTTCAGTGTCGTTTTGTCAAAAAAATACCATCTAGTGACAGTAACTTTTGACGTTTAGTGATTCAGGTACAAATCCGAAATGATAAGTAGGCTTGGTTTTTCCCAAGTGCGAAAAATCAGACCTATTACAGATTCACATTTTGCGTCACATCTTGGATTTTTGTTTTATGTCTTTTTCGTTTGGCAGTGCAGAATTACTACTCTTTGACTCCTATTCCTTCAAAACCCTTCAATTCGCTATTCTGAAAGTGTTTTCATATCATATAAAGAAGTAGAACTATCCCAAAATCTAATCGAAAACGATATAAATATTTTTGATTTTTATAAATTCACAAAAAAAATTGTACCTAATATATAAAATGTTAAGAATTAAATTTCCTATTTTGTTGTTGAAAGATTTGTTGGCTTTATAAACTGCTGGGTCATCCATCAAAACAATTTATAAATGCACGGAACTATTTTTATATTTCGATATGACGCCAAGAATAAGTTCATTGAAAACGACTCTCTATCATAGAAGTTAATGAATGTAAATCGAGAATTTTATTTAAGCCAAATGTCACGGTTCTCAACTTTGCTATATCTATACAAAATACACAAATGACATTGAGGATTTAGTTTCATCGAAGACCTGAAATTATTGCTAAAGAACTTTTAAAAAGAACCGGCTTTTAAATATGAGACATCTTTAAAGTTTCAATACATATTGTATTTATAATGTCGTTAGACTTTTGCGGTGAACCCCACAGGTGGAGCCTTAAGGTGAGGCAGTAAAGTGAGAGAATGTTGGTCACATTCAAAATGTTAAAAGAATAAAAAAACAACAAAGAAGACTTTAGTGGCTTTTAGAATTAACTTAAATCAAATAATGAAAATCATTGAGATTATATAAAATTAAAAAAATCTAGATTTTCTTATTGGAGTGCTTCTTATATCCGTAAAATATTGTACCACTTTAGAAATAAAATATTGTTCTGGCGCTTATTAAAATTATTAAAATCAAATTATTTAACACTCTGGGTCAGTGGAAAAATCCAATAAATGGGAATGTGTTTAGAGTATAATTAATAATATTAATTAATAATAATTTCCAGAAAATAAAAGAAGCTCACAAGGTCAAGCTAAAAAAAAAGCTTATATCTTTATTATAATTAAAACAGAAAAGCCTATCTTAGCGACTTGAAAACTTAATTTGTAAACTCATCAATCGACACGCTTTTGTTAAAGTATAAAGACAATCAGACAACCTTGTCATCGAAAGGTCGAAAGGTCATTCGATCAAAAGATATAGGTATTATTATATTCTTCAAAGTAGTATTTAATTAATCATTTTTTAAATAAATCAGATTAATCTCTTCAATGTTTTAAACTTTTTTTTAAATTTTCAAAGAAAATAAACGAACAAAATGTGATAAATTAAAATAAAGACATAATATCCGATAAATATGCAAAGTAAATGTGACTCCCATGAAATATACCACTTCCAGATCTATCTTGTATTTTGTATACGCTTAAATATCTTTTAAGCTAAAATTAAAATAGATTGTGAAAATGGATACTGAATTGGTCGGATTTTGTTGCTCATATTTTGGTTAAACTCTTTTATCATGGCTGAGAAAAAACTTGACAGTTAATATCTTTAGTTTGACATTTAGGTGAAATTGATGTTTTCTTTTATTATACGACGATGTCAAAACCAGTTTATATTATTAGATGTCTGTGAGACCCTTCAACATCTAATTTAAATTAATTAGGTGTCACTCTAGCGCATATGACAGCTGTCATATTTTTTGACTTTCAAACTTTAATGAAAGAATGAAAGGTATGTTTGACTTTAATTTCTTAGTTTCCATCCTGACAATTTTTATGCATAATATCTTACTTGTTCATAGAAGTAAAACAATATACTATATATATTTATATCAATTTTTTTTTAAATAAATTTAAAATTTGTGCCAAGAATTTAAAATCTTAAAATTTGCAAAATTTTATTTTTAACTTTAATTTGCAATTTTTTTTTAGAAAACTTACAAAAATTTAAAATAGATAAGAGTTTATTCTAAAGTTATAGGAAAAACTACATATTTTTAAGGAATCCAATGTATGACCTTTAAAAAATATATCGAATATATGTTACAAAACGAAAAAATTTGTAGGTATGTACATATATACATTTTATACAAATAAATATACCTAATTATGTATCTCATTTGTTATTTTAAATTTAATGGAAGAAACGTTTTTTTTTATTTATATTTTATTCAATCAATATAGGTATAGGTATATGTAAATTAGCATGGAAATAACAAATTATAGTTGGAACGCTTGGCATAATTTGCATTAAATTGATCATTTATTGTATGGCGCTTTAAAAAGTGGCTGCAATAAATATCTTAACACTCATCTTAATGGTTAATAATAATTACTACTTAAATGCTTCTATGATGAGTATGAAATAAAATAATCAAACAAATACAGTTAAGTAATTAAAATGAAGAAACTTTAAAAAAAAATATCCAGAAACTAGTTTATTTCAATTTATTCGGTATTTGACCAGTTACAATTTTGGGGTTTGAGAAAGTAGATATTATTGTTGGATTAGCAATTGAACTGAAAAATAAATGTAATCTTGAATTACTATCTAGTTTTTACTTTTTTATGTTAAAACTGAAAAAGCGTTAACCAACTTGCAAACAAATTACCAAACAAATTACCAACAGAAATAAAAAATATTATAAAAATCAACGGCAACACTCACAAGTTACAATTATTACAGTCTTTATTTTTAAAAGTTGACTATATGACTATATTTATGGGGAATATTTTATGCTGAAATGGGGAAGCAATTTCTTTGGCTCCATTTTATAGGAAGATAACGGTTTTTGAATATATACGTTTATAAATCGATTAGTAGATTTTTCAGAAAATCAACCATTGCGTTTAGAAAATAACAAAATCTTTGGTCACTTTGGGTGGACTCTAATGATGGCAGTGAAAAAATTGTTGACAAATTTCCTTGATTTCATTTTATTGTCTACGTTTCGTTGCTTAATATTGTATTTTCTGACTCAAACATGTCTTTTGAGGGTCCGAACGTATAAATTCGGACTTATACATTTCCCTAAAAAGCTGAATCGCTTTTGCTAATGAAGTGAGTTGAGTCGGCGAATAAGGTGAGTCAAATCATTTCATTCACCAGAATAGATAAATAGCAAAGTGCGACGAAAGGGAAAGGATTGTCACAAGTCAATTTTTAAGAAAAAAAGGGGTCTGGAGGAATTTGTAATTTCCTTAATTTTCTATACAAAAAATAGATTTAGTGAAAAAAACTTTGTCTCACTAGTGGGAAAAATTTTGAACATTTTTTTAAACACTTAGTTCATATACATTTTTAACAAATATAAAATATTCAACAACTCAAGGTTTTACATCATTGCAAGTATACATATCTCCGAAATTCCCCAAAAATCCGAAAAGTTGAGCCTGAAAATAAAGCTTATTCCGAAGTCCTCGAATATTTTATTTGAATTACCTGTTTTAAAAAGCAAAACATTAGCATGGTGCTGAAAACATTACCGTTGTTTTTTAATAGTGTTATTTTGATGTAAATAATTTCATGGAAACTAGAGGAGAAATATAAAATAAGTTGCTCTTTTGGTGATAATTACTGCTTATTATAGCTAACACATTAGCGCATATTATGTCCATCTTAAAATTTGGAGACAAATGTGAATCTGAGCAATCTTTCCATTTTTCTTTTTTAGGGCGAAACAAAATTTGGGTATTTTGCCACAATAATAACATGATTTGTTAAACCAGTGCGTCTTATCAAACTTTCTTCATTTAGTGACGTTAAAGATTCCTAAAGAGCAGAAAACACAATTTTGTTAAATAGAATTTTTTTTAAGGAATCGAATTTAGAAATAAAAAAAAATGGTAAAAGCGTGTTTACTACATTTGGAAAATTTTTCTAAAATTGGTTCTGTTTAATCACTTATTTCTTTTTATATATAACTAACAGAGTTTTGAGACGATTTTAGTTTTGTTGGGTTGAAAATTTCGTCAGAAATCTAAAAATAACGTATCTATTTCTATAATTTGACGAAATGGCAATTGACACAACACTTACAGCCATGCCAAATTTTGCATTGTTGAATACTCCAGGGGAAACACAGTATTATTTCAAATTTCTTTGTCTTTATGCCAGCTGTTATATCTTTTAAAGTCCAGTAATAAAAAAAAAACAAAAGTAAATCGGTTATCTAATTAAGTTTACTGCTGTTGAAAGAGTAAAACAATAAATCCAATCTAATTGCCGTTATAGTTAAGGGTCACTTAAACAAAATTACATCTTCCAATATTTCCTATAATTTCCACTTTAAGTAATTTTTACTAATAAATTTTTTTTTTTAATTTACAGTATTTTGTTGTTAACAAAGAAAAAAAAACCACTCAACCTTAATTAAGTCTATAATAAACGTTACTATATCCCTCAACATAAGATAATTCGACTTTTGGGCCTATAATCTGGAAATGCACTAATTATTTGTTCAATTTCAAAACTCCAAAAATAAATGAGCGTGCGCGTTAAAACAGAGCAACTGTGCTTTGTTGTTTTATTTGTTCATTATTTATTATCAAGGTCGAATATAAAATGTCTGCACATAAGTCTGTGTCCGGTTGGGATGCATTTTGTTTCAAAAACATCAACAACCGGCGACCTTGACCGTTTCTATATACCCAAACGTACACGATTGGATTTTTTCTTTTATATTATTCCGAACTCAATTATTATTATTATTTCAAATAAATTACACAACCGCACGAAAAAAATAATCAACTTTATTTTTAGTGTTTTTTTGTTCGAGATTTTTTGAGATACAAAAACTAACGAGTTGTGTACTTTGGTTGAAAACGTGATAAGTTTCGATCCCATTTGTCTTTTTCCAGAAATCAAAACTGTAAACGACCCCAAAAGTACCTTGGGCCAATATATGTTATGAATATGACTGGAACGAGAATCATCCTCCTAGATTAATAAAAACCAGACATCCATTATGATTACCATGATTGACTTCTTTATAGCTTCTTCGGAGTCGTTGAACAGAGCTTTGTTATGGTTTTGGCTTTTGTCTACTTCTTTCCCACCATCATCATCATCATCATCTACCACCATGTTTTACCACCACCGACCGGCAGTGGTGGCAAACTATTACACTATACAATGCGCCACAGCTGATTTAAGCCATGCATGATGGTAGGAGAATGGAAAATAAACTATCTGTATATATAGCAGCCAAGTCTTGGAAATTGAATCAGTAACAACTTGGATCTCGTTTTGGTTTAGACAGTTTCCCTATCATAGTATAACCACATTTCGTGCAATAAACAAAAGCTCAACATGCGAATGGTAATAATAATAGCCTCCTTGGTTCCTTGCCAAATTGTGTGATATTTATAATAATATATTAAGCTAGTGTTTCAATAGCGGGGAAAAACCACCATCTTTTCTATCTAACATACGAGTACGAATATAAAAGTGTTCAAATTACAATCTTGCATGAAACTCACAAAGTGTAGCAAAAACGAGTGCAATGCATCGAAAGTGAAATTGCAAAACGTGAAAGTGAATGATGAATTGGATTACCGCATCGTTCAACCAGTTCAAAGAGTTTTGCAATAAATATATAGAAAGGATATAATATCAAACCATTAACAACAACAACAACAACAACAACATCAATAGACGTGTATACCTTCTCGCTTTTGTTTTGTTTTCTTTCCGTGTTTACACTGCATAATTAATAGTTGCTTTGTTCCTTGTCTTTGCAAATTGTATTGTATTCAAATGTTGATTCATTTTTACTTTTTCTTTGCAGTTCATTATACCTTGTCTCGCTTTGTGCGTGGCATTGGCTAGCGGATCAGCTGACAAAACAGCTGCAGCTGCCCCTGAAGCCGACACTAAGTCAGCAGCAGCAGCTGAAGTCGCTCCCAATGAGGATTCCAAGAACGTGGAAAAACGTGGATTATATCTCGGAGACTATGGTCATTCCTATGGTGGACATCATCATCATCATGAACATCAGGAACACATCAAGACCATTACCATTGAAAAGAAGGTTCCTGTTCCATACACTGTCACTAAGCATATTCCTTATACTGTGGAAAAGAAGGTGCCCTATGAGGTCAAAGTTCATGTTCCACAACCCTACTACGTAGAGAAAAAGGTGCCAGTACATGTTAAGGAATACGTTAAAGTACCAGTACATGTGCCCAAACCATACATTGTCGAGAAGAAAGTACCCTACGAAGTCAAATACCCCGTAGACAAACCCTACGAAGTCAAGGTGCACGTACCTCAACCCTACGAAGTGATCAAGAAGATTCCATATGAAGTCAAAGTACCAGTTCCCCAACCCTACGAAGTCATCAAGAAGATCCCATATGAAGTTAAAGTAGAGGTTCCAGTGCCAAAACCATATGAAGTCATCAAGAAGGTACCATATGAAGTCAAGGTTGCCGTTGAGAAGCCATACCCCGTTGAGGTGCCAAAACCATACCCAGTCGAAGTTGAGAAACCATATCCAGTGGTTGTTGAAAAGAAGGTCCCCTATGAGGTGAAAGTTCCCGTTGATAGGCCATACAAGGTCTACGTTGAGAAACCATATCCCGTTCATGTAAAGGTTCCAGTTCCACAGCCGTATGCCGTCGAGAAGAAGGTTCCATATACTGTTGAAAAGCCAGTCCCATATGAAGTCAAAGTTCCAATCGATAAGCCTTATCCAGTCTATTCGGAAGTAAAGGTTCCCATTCACAAAGAAATCCCCATTGCTGAGAAATATCCAGTTGAAGTGCCAATTTTCAAAAAAGAAGAACACCATTCCTATCATTCCCATGGACACCATGAATAGTGAGTTACCAAAAAAATAAAAAAAAAATTAGGACGAAGGGCGACTGATTAAAAAAAAATCAAAAAATTTTTCAAAAACAAAAACCTAAGATTTCCAATATTCTTTTCTCTTTTTTTTGTTTCTCCCATTTTTTTTTGTTTTTTTCCTCCAAATAGCCCTTCATACTCTCATTCCTCCTACTACCATTAACAAACAAAGAATCCTATCTCATAACAAAAAAAAAACCTAATTCGATTAAGAATGATGAAATTCTGTCCCGGAAGTGGGGCACTTGATGTGCGCGCAGTATATTATAAAAAAAAAATGTTACTTCCATTCGACGTTGAGCTGACTTTAAGTGGTTTTGTTTTATAAAACAAGATTTTTTTTTTATAAATTTATAAAACAAATACCATGATCTGTATTATAAACCAAATGTGTTATACTTTTATATAAAATTATTATGTATTTAACGAGATGATAAATGAAAAAAAAAGAAAACTATTATAATTTTTTATATAGATTAAAAAAAAATTATTAAATTAAAAAATGATTTTTTATTTTTATTTATAAGAAAATCAATTTTCAATGAAGAGGAAGAAAATAGTGTAAGTAAAAATAAAGGTAAGTAAATTCAATTAAATTAAAAGAATTATCAAAAATTTGACACTTAAAAAATTTTCAAAAAACTCAAATATTTTCGAACTGAAGTTTTATGATCATTTTTCGAAATCATAATTTAGCTTTGAAGTACATTTTTAAATTTATTTTAAAAAAATAGAAGTTCTAAATTTTCGAATTTTTAGCAATTTCAAAAAATTCGAACATAAAACTTCAATGCAAAAATTAAGGTTTGCAGATTTTTTTGATAGAGGCAAATATTAAGTGGGTTTATTCGAATTCACGTGACTTAAATACAATTCTTCTTGACCATTATAATTGTTCACCATATTTTACACTTTTTATAAGTACATACATACATACATATTTCGAACTTAAATTTTTTTTTTTAAATATTTTAAAAACAAAATCACAAGCGTCTTAAATCACAAAATACTCTGTTATTTGTCTCTTCTTCATGAAATTGCAAAACAACGAAATTTACAAAAACTCGAAAAAATATTCGAAACATTTTAAACTTTTCGAATAGTAAAAAAAGTAATTCATGAAATAACTCAAGAGTTCGAATTTAATAATAAAGGTTGTATGTAACGTTACGAAATTTTCAAAACATTAAAACACCGAATTCGAAAAACCATTTCTAAGAGAATAAAACATTAAAATAGGTACTGAATTCGAAAAATTCCAATGTTCGAAAAAATTTCAAAGTATTCACACTTTAAGAAAACTTTTTAATTTTTAGTACATTATTAAGTACATTCTTACTAAATTTTAAACTTAAATTTCCAGTCTTTTGCAACATTTCATTTTGCAACATTTTTTCGAACTTCGAAACATTGTGTAAATTGACTTTTAATACGTTTTTCGATATTGTAATACTACCTATCTATGGATCAATTAATAAAGCTTGTTCAGAACAAATCAAGCAATAATTGACTCATCAAATCGACCATCTACAAAATAGAAGATCAATTCTTATGCAATGAGGTCACAAATTACCCATCACAACATGGCTAATTTGTAATTTTGCTGCAACACACAGTTGGTACAGTGGTGCCCCAGAAACAAAAAAAAACCAGTCCAATAGCAGGAAGCATGTTACTTACACGAAACTAGTTGTTAGTTGTTGTTAATTTTATTCGCCACCGAACTTAGTTGGTTATTTTCCTCTTTTATTAAGATGGTGAAAGTGAATCTTATGGTCTCTGAAGTTTAACAGTTTGCCTCTTCTCTTTCTCTATGAAGGAAGTCAAATCAAAAGCAACAACTTGCGCTCTTGAGCTAGCTGCAATTAATTGTGACGATAGCCCGGTCCAGCCGCATGTGGTGATTATTCTCATTTTTTGATTATGCAATTTTTAAGCCGCTGCTGCTGCTAGACGAAAGTTGCATCACACTAAGCGGTTTTGATGTAAAGAAAGAAAGAAAGACAACAAAAATGGATAAAAACAATAAGATGAACGAACGAAAAGGGGAAAACCAAGTGAGAAACACTATAAAAAAAATCGAAACAATAATGTTTTGCTATTTTTTTGTTACCCTTCCTTCGTCTCCCTTCATCTTAATTTTTTAGTCTATCGCGTCTTTGCAGCAATTTAAATCAGCACCGAAGATGATTGAGGTGTCGTCGTATATACTGTATGTACATATGGCACGCGTTGATAAATTATTCAGGTTGCATCACCAAAATGTCTTTGACAATAATATAGTTGTTGGTAATGACAGGTTTATTGTTAGTTTTGTTTGACACTTAAATTACTCAAATAACTGCGCTGTTTGTTGTTTTGCGAAAATAACAGTGAAGTGTCGCTTTGGATGACATGATGCTGTCAAGAGATATGAAAATTGTCATTGCAAAATTATTACTTGACGCAATAATGTTTTGATTTAGCAAGAATTTGTTTCCATAAAATTTGAGTCGAAAGGCGGTCATTTGATGAAACGAAACTTTAATATTTAAGTTCTCCATAAGAGCCTGTGTGACAGTCGTCTACGCTGAGGAAAAAGCGCTTAGTTGAACATAAATTTTCAAAGTTTCGTTTCACAACAAACGACTCCAAGTGTACTATTGATAAGGTATACAATGTGCGGTAGGGATTTTTGGATTTTTGATAGAAAATCATTCAGAGCATGAAGACAAATAATAAAGTTGCGCCAGATTAAACACTACTTACTTGTGGCTGAAATATTAATTATTGCTGATTATGAATGCGGAACGGATTTAATTATATTAACAAACTTTTTAGTGTTTTTTTTTGTCTTAAGGGTACCTCTACATTTTTACAAAAAATTAACAACCCGAGACAAGAATCTGTTTAGTTAATAATAATGAGTTATTTGCGGTACTAATGTAGTTGTTATGTTAAACAATAAGTTATTGAAATGTTATCAACCGTTAGCTTGCAAATGAAAGTGTTATGTTTGGAAATTTTAAAAGGGTTATCGATATGAATGTCAGATTAGGTAATCGACAACTTTTAGCTAAGCATCTGAGGATAGATAGAACGTTATTTGCTGATACAAAATGCTTCTGTTCTGTAATCGGCTACATCTGCATGTGAAAATACAAAAGTTAAGAAACAAACAAAAACAGTTTTTATTTATCGTAAAAACTACTCGACATCAGCCACACTAAAAAATAAACATCAAAATAATACTGATATATTCTTTTTTTCATAACATGCAAAAAAAGTGCAAACTTCTCCAAAAATATGTTAATTGATTTGTTGTTAATTTTTATGGGAGATATTACTACTGGAGTGATTTTCTTCAAACCTTTGAGTTCAAAATTTAAGACTTTTTAAGTTTTAAAAATAACGTTACTTGAAAGATAATCCTTAAAAAAAAACATTTTTATCTAAAAACGGATTCGTAAATAAAATCGAGCACGAGGTATTAATCAGACCTTACATTACAATGATAAAGAATACGAAAAGAATTCGCATTCTGTCTGTCTGTTTGTACCTCAATCTAAGACTTAAAGTACTGAAACGACTTTCTTCAATTTTGGAACTTAAGGAAGGTAATACTAGACTCGAAATTGAACTTTTTTTTTGTATTCTTAGAACTACAATATAAATTTTGATGAACCAAAATATTTTTTTTCACAACATTTTTTGAAACTTTAAGTAATTATTGGAACTTAAAGCCTTGTTTTAACCTGAGGCACAAAAAAAAAAGTTAAGGTTCAGTGAGGCAATATGACGTTAAGTGGATAAGCAGGGAAGTCTCATTAAACAAACAAAAAACTACTTCTTTTTAAAATTCAGGTTCACAGTTCAGCTCTTTCGTTTAAAAATTTAAACTCAATTTTTCAAATTCAAACTGTCATTTTTATATCAGCTATCTGTAAAAACATTCTTCGAATAAACATTTTAAACCTTCTCATAAAACAAACTAAATATTAATTCAGGTTCGCACTTCAGCTCTTTCGTTTAAAAAATTTTATTTCAATTTATCAATGAATATCAAACCAAAAAGACCTCAAATATGTGTCAGTTGACAACATTTTTTGAATCAACACCTCAGTTAACTATCTTCTGTGTACGGTTGCGGTTACTTTAAATCTTTTTGATCTGTGCAAAACCAGCAGAATACAACAACTGATAAAATGCAATGTTTTCTTTCTCGTTGAGACGCCCTTCTTGTTCCACAAATTAACTGCATACTTCTTGAAGTGTCGCTTAAAAGTATACTTCTATTTCTTTTGATGACTATTTGAAGTAAACAGTGAATTAGTAGATTCAATATTCATTTTCGTTGTTTCTTGTTCTTTTTCGATGAGCATTCAATCCACAAATCACTATAGCTGAATTTACCATTCGTTTTCAAAATTAAGCATTTAAATTGTTTGTATTCGCTGAAGTTGACTTTTATTTTGTATGATAAGAATGAATAAGATACACACAAACAACATTGCCACTTTGTTTGCAATAAATTTCTTTTTAACGATGCTTCTCTGTTATCTGTTCATTGGCATTATTATCATTAATTTGAATTTAAAATCATCGATCGCTTAGCATTATTATCCAATAAAATCGTAAATATATTTTTAAACATGTCTCACTTACTTAAACGCCATTACAATTATGTCATGCTTATGCGCATTTATATCGATGTTTATCTTGCCAGTTGATTGATCCACCATGTGAATTAAACGATGATTGTACCATCAGACATAACCCAAGCTAAACCAAAAAACTATAATCATCCTTTAGATCGAATGTTCTTGGTGCACAATATTACGCGTAATATTACTAATATACATGCATCGATTTGGCTGGATGCATCATCATCATCAGCAGCTGTCATTATCCATTTTGGACACAAAATCCTCGAAGACTTCCAAAAAAAAAGGCTGAACTGCAAACTGATATTTAAAGATGATGGCTCGAGCACCTTCGCATGTCTTCGTAAAATAAAAGCGAACACAATTTGTATACATAAAGGAAGGCTAATCGTTGATTTATCAGCTCCTTACAAATGCAACGAACAAATTGCATTTCCGTTTAAAATAAAATCGCCGTTGCCATCGCGTCGTGCGTTTGCCACGTTTGGCGCGTCCGTCGTCTTTGTTGTTCTTCAATTTCATCTTGGGGCTTCTGAGTAGATATGATGGATGTATGGATGGATGGATACAGAGCTCAAATGGAGTGTGGATCATGTGCCGATCATAATCAATGCCATCGAGATGTCTAATTAAAACACGAGTAGTCTGGCGTGCGTTTTGATTCCTTTTCATTTTCTTTGCGCGTCTAACAACGTGAAATGCGTCTTTCTGCTCAAGGGGTGTCCATCATCCAAGCCGTGTTTTTGAATTGTATATTTTTTTGTGGGGTTAGATGACCATGATGCAATTAGGGAATAACACCGCCCCAGGGCGCCTCAAGGTAAATGCTTATTGTTTGTAGTTTTCTGATTTAAAACAAAAGTGAAGTCGATGTTGAGCCATGCAAGGATTTTATTTGTGTTTTTTTTTTAGTAATAAATTGCAGAAGGTACAAATTTAAATTTTGATTGATACGACGAAAAAATATTTTTTCATGCGAGGTGAGGTGGGCCATGCGTTGGTGTAGAAAATTTGATTCTTCGAATGCAAAATATTATGGGAATAATGGGAATGAGTGAACTGTTGAGATTTGTTAGAGGATGAAAACTGTAACCGTACATATAAAAGGAGGAACTAGTAACCTTCGGAGGAAGATCATTTAGGTATATTAAAAGAAAAAATGAAGTGGTCCTAAAATTGAACCCTGAGGTACTCTTTTTGTGATCAATAGGAAACTTGAAATAGTATTACCGACTGAAACTGCGTGGTTTATATCCTGAAGACAACAAAAGAACTGCACAGACGGTGAAAAGTCCTAAAAGGATGCCTTCAAAATGTGTCAGCATGCCTGGTATTATCAAAAACATAAATGACGGCGGTGGTACAACTATGTTTCATTTCATTTCATTTAATGCCAACAATTAAAGTACTTTTTGAATGCTTTTAAAACGAAATTGCTCCAATGTTAAACCACAAAGTATATAGAATAAATATACTCGTAAAAAACATGCAGTGTATTCCAAAGTAAAGTGCCGTAAAAGGGATTTTTTAGGGCGTAATCGCATGTTTATATCAAAGACCACAGATTAAAATAAGATATGTAAAATGTTATTTTTACGAAATTTAAATTTTGTCTACCCGAATTTGATTTTGCTTATGATGGATTTATAGTATCTTAGGGCGAATCTTAAATATTTATGTTCAACCTAAGCGCTTATGTTCTACTTTTTCCTCTGGGTAAACTGTCACATAAGAGTTTATGTGGAACATAAGTATTTATGTTCTGTATCAGCAAATGGGTTAATCTTTTAGATTAGCATTCAATATATAAAAATATCTTCTCATTCTTTAATTAAAAAAAAATAATAAATAATAAAGTTTTCAAGTATCAATGTATCTATTGAATTGTTTCTCAAAAAAAAGGGTCACACCAACTATTATACTACACCACGATTAACAACCTATTTATTCCTGTTTATTATTCCTTCCACTTGTCATCGCCTCTTCCAGAGGGGTTCCCAAAATGTTGTAACTCTCTTCTGAAAATCATAAATACATTATTTTCATGAGTATGATAATAAATTTATTTTTAATAATGCTATCACACAAACAAAACACAGTTACGAAACAGGGAAAATCAGGGAGTTCAAATACAACCATTTCTCTGACACTTCTGTGTGGCACATTAGAAAAGGGTCAGGGTAGAAAGGTAATGTTGCGTAACACACCAAAACAAAACCCAAAAACTCTATACTACGGATCAACCAAAATCATAAAAATACCATATCAACCCTTGTTATTACCTCGAACAATATAAATTGAATCCGAAAACAAACTTATACAAATGTTGATTCTGGATTGTGTTATTTAAATGCACAGAAGAATCCTGCTGAGCTTGTCACCACTTCACAACAATAATAAAAGAATGATAATAATTTATCTCGACCAACGTAATTACTGTAACATATGTGGCAGTACTGGTCATGGTCCATGATCTTGCCAATATCTACCCAAGCATGAAAAGCCACAAAATGTTGTCATCCTCTCTATACCTATTATGGATGATTCAATGTGAAGAAGAAGATATTCGAATTGGAATCATGACACAAACAAACATTCTGTCAACAAACTGTTATTTGTGTAATTAATTCAAAGAATTATAAAGATGGTAGCATTGGGCGCCATTTTATATATATTCAAAGGGTGATTTAAAATTCTCTCAAGATATTTATTTTTTTGCTTTTATACTGTGTAAATATGGATTAACCATACAACTTAGTTTTATCACTTTTATGGAAATTGGTATATATTTTTTTTTTGGATTTGAAAACCCACCAGCCACCACGAAAAAGATAACTAATTAAATTACCATTAACGATAAAAAAAAGAATATAATCAAAATATTATAAAGAGTTAGGTGTCCCGCGGGTGTTATATACGATGACGTCGTCGCCGTCCGTCGTCGTCGGTCGCAGCGCCGGAAAAGGATGACATTCTGGAAGTTATTTTATTTATTTTTAAATCTGACATTAAGATTAATTACGGAAACATATTATAGATATTTTGTAGAATGGTGGTCATTTTGATGATCCATCAAATTTTTTGGACTCGAATTTCACGGTTAAATTCTGAGATTTTACTCGTATATTTAAAAAAAAGGATAAATAAAAAAAGAACATTAAATAGTGTAACAAGTTCCACAAAAACACATAGAACTGTGTTTTTTTTTTTAAATATGAAAATCCCTGTAGGTATGGTGAGACAAAAGACGAAGAACCGTTTTCAATAAAAATTTATAAGCTACGGCTTGAGATGTCGTCGTCGTCGTCGTTGTGGCATCATGATGGGTGTGTATCAAATTTGAAATTTTCCAAAATTTAGTTTTGTTTTTTCTTTTTTTATTGCAATGGCAATAAAGAACCAAAATTACTCTTGTAATGTGATATATTTAACATTGATGAGGGTTTCATTGTTAGGTACTCTGGTGTTGGCTTTTTATTTGAATCCTTAAATTTGTGTGTAAATAATAACGACGACGGGAAAGGATTTGATGAGCTGTTTTCAAAGGGGACTCTGTGGTGTAAGGTTGTTAATGGAATTGAGTATTTGTAGAGAATATTTTTTTGTTGTTGTTAAACCATGAAGTGTGGACAGGAAAGAAGTGGACAAATATCATGCAGTTTAACGTGAATTTAATGTTGTTACCAATAAATAAGTGTGTGAAGTTAAATTTAAATTGTATTTAATCAAAATAAGAAAAATTATTGATTTTCATATTTTTGAAATAATAGTTTTCTTTGTAAAAACAAAAATGTGTTTTTGTTAAATGTGTGCTCAATTAAATCGGAGCGAGGCGAAATTCTTGTTTCATAATTCCGATTTAAAAAAAATCGGCTTCCACACAAAAATACTAATTTACTATATTGTGAATTTTTTCCATTCCGTTAATCCTATTTTTTTTTCAAAGCTTGCCGTGTCTTATATCTATGTCCCTTTATAATTCACATTATTTTGTTCGTTGTCATATTTGTTGGACACACTAGTATTGGCCACGTTCACAAAGTTATCTAAAGCAATCCAGATTGGTTTGTGTTGTTGTAATCTCTTGAGAAAAAACAGCTGATTATAAAACATCTCAAAATAAAAATCTCAACCGATCTAAAAAATTCTCGTATATTCAGCTATCTGAAGAGAAATGTCAAAAACAGCTGACTTGAATTCAAATCAAACAGCTAAATTAACCTATTAGGTTTTAGTCGTTCACAAACATATACGGATACTCGAGTATCTGAGATAGCATATCTCAGCGCAATGTGAACGCGGCCATTTACTCAATAACATGATGTTAGTGTTATGCCTGAACAATATGTAATGAGTAAACAAGCGGCTCAACAATGATCAATGATAATGGAACAAAAACATGATATAGAACTACGGCAGGGATCGAACCTGTGACCATGAAGTTGACAGGCGACCACGCAAACCATCGCGCCACGACCAACCCCTATAAATAATACTCAATACCAACATTTAATGTTTCGAAAATGACTTTGTTCATTTTACAAAATTTTTCATCTGACGGTTCTTAACACTATCTGCAATATTTTCGACAAACAATAATATAAGATTAAAAAATAAAGGTACCTACCATTAAGGTACTCATAGTATGTATTAAATTTTAAAAAATCTTTAAAACAAATCTTAAATTTCTCGTAAGCTCTTCCAAGAACTTTCATACGAAATTGTGGGCTAACTTGGGTACCACCTGTCATTGGACAGCAAACAATTTCAAATAAGACAAAATGGTTAAATAAACAGAGTTCTAGTGATTTTAATTCTTAAGTGGCGAATTAAGAATTAAAATTCGAAAAAAAGTTTTTTTTTGTTAACTTCACGCAGCAAGGACGTTTTTGAGAAAAAGAGCTCTGAGCATATTCTTTTATACTTAAAATCATGTGTTATAATGTTCCTGATGGGTTTTGGAAAGAGTTCTTAAAATTTTATTATAACCTTTCATTCTAAAACTGATTTCCGATAACTATTCTCCTTTTATAGTTTTTTCTTCATTTCGAAATTTGCGAATAATTAAAAAAAAAGAAACTACCTGATTTATAAAAAATTATTAGGAAAATGTTTAAAACTCTTTGTTTGCTCTCGATAGCATTTTTTTTTTGGATTTTGGATGCGCGGATTCTTGACTACAGGATTTTGGTTTGTGGATTAAAAAAAGGTGTGAGGCATTTGAATTTGTGTACTTTAAATTTGAGAGTTTTGTCCATATCCCAAAAAGTAAATTTAACTAAAAAAAATACACCAATTTAAAATATATTTCTCTACGCACATACTTCCTCAAAATAAAAAATCACACACAAAAGAAAGGAAAAGGAAACTACGATGATTGAAAACCTTTTAATAAAAGCTTATACTCTCCCATATATTATACCTACCATTTAACCGACCATAACTAAGAAATTAATTCAAAATTTAAAAAAAAGAGAAGATATGGAGCAATCTTTCGTTCCAGCGGCATTTTTAATTTCATTTTATTTATAAAATCCAAATTAAGTCTTCCAATCGATAAAAAAGAAAAGAAAAAAAAAAACTGAGAAAGAAGAAAACAACAAAACCAAAAAGGTTTACAAATCTTCTTTTGTGGGAAGCAAAAATTAAGACACCACCAGAAGCAATAGCATAAATCAGAAGAAGCTCATTTATCATGCAAATGAGATCGATTGTCGCCATTAAAGTTCATCAGCTAATTAGTGAGTGAATAAATGAAGAAGCAAGTGGACAAAGTAAATATCAGTCTTAGCCACGCTAAAGGCATCATTTGAGCCAATAACAATTAACCGAGACACACTTTGATGGTGTCCTGATGGTCCAGCTCCAGCACCACAACAGCACACGATATACATAGGTGATGTGTAAAACAACCACAGCGCGATGCCTGTTCAGGTTTTGTTGTTGATTGATGGTGCATGTTGATGCAAATTATGTCTCCTCCCCAAGCTGAAAACAAAATAATAAACAATCTTCACTAATAATAGTGATTTAATGCCAACATGAGTACATAGCGATCCTTTTTTTTTTTCATCCAAGATGAAAACACCACTTGGGTACCTACTTATGAGCAACTGTAATTTTATGAGGTGACCATCAGAAGAGATACGCTTGCTAGCAAATTGCTCGTAACTGGCTTTGAACGTGTGGCTGTCATGTGCCGATGACATTGTCGTGAGAAAGTAAACACACCAAAATCAAAAGCGTTTCGAAAAAAAAAATTCTAGTCACCATTTGGAAGGCCTCGTATAATGATCGTTTGAACGATAATATTGCCACTGCGACTGAAGATGCTACAGGCAGTAAAGTCCTCCGGGCGATGAAAGAAAGACATCATTTCTTCCTTCCGCCACATAAAGAGTTGGAACTGAAAACAAAGAGTTTTCAACAGGAAGGTGCAGTCCAGAGCTTAAACAAGAAACGTTTCTATGTCACAAATATGTCCTATTTTTGATGATTTGCACTGTTCGGACAGTTCACATGATTTCACCTGTTTACTTCTTTTTTCATTGATTTTTGTTGTGAAGTCATGGCTTATGACTTATAAGAATAAGATTCTTTGACCTATCAAACTCATTCACCAGACGTTGCATGGAGCCACTGATCCTACGGGCCCGGTGGAGGGATGATTGTTCGAGTGGGACAAGGGAAGGACCACACCTTTAAGAAGGGCGTCGCCCTTTCCCCATCCAGGTGATTGTGTAACGACAGACATTTCTTCAATAACTAAGAAATACCGTATGACACTTTGGGCTATTGCCTGCTGAAACTCATCAACACCCGTTACGGGCGTGACTGTCTTGGGATTTTTCATAGGTTTCTTTTCATGGGGGTCTTAATCCCCAGGGTATCGCAATGGATCTACAATGATCTAAGTGTGACGGACTGTCAGCCCATTAACCTAACCTCACCTAGACTCTTTGAAAAGAAAAGAACGCCAGAACTTGCCGCGGAACAAAAAGCATCCAAGAAAATTAAAGAACCGTTTTGTGAAATTAACATATGTATATGTGTCAAATATTACTCATTAACTTATTTATTTAGACCTAAGATCCATGAGTCTCTTCTTGCATGGGCCCGCACTACTTCTATGCGCTCAAAATTGTATGTCAAAGATATTGAAAATTTTCTCAACTGTTTGTCCAAAAATATTTACTTGAGCTGATGAAGAAGTTCCAAGGCTGAACCACTAAATTCCTTCGTTTGCCGTCGCCAAAGCTGTGTGCATCACATCACCAATAACCAATAGAAACAGTATTGGTGACAGAATACAGCCTTGTCTAATACCATTTTGGATTTCCAACACCTCTGACAATTTTACATTTCTATCCGTCACATGTAGCCTTTATAATAGCAATCAATTTATCTGGGATGCACCTCCTGCGCAAAGCGAGTCATATAAATTTAATTTGTTGAATGCTTTTTCGAAGTCAAAGTGAAGTAGTGATCGATATTCAAAGCAATCTTAAATGATCCGCAAGGTGTAGTTCACACAAGAAGTGAAAAAAACGTACTTTTTCTTGCCAATGAGCCATAACCCAAAATAGAATGTTAATTATTTTTGAAATTTTCGAATTTAAAGCGAAAACTCAGAATTACTGGATTTGACGCAAGTCCTTCTTCCTACTAAACGACAAATTTAATGGACAATAAATAATTTTTGTAGCCTGAATTAAAAATTGAACTAAATTTTAAAAAATCATGAAACGGTGATATGACAACTTGAAATGAGCATACCATAATTTCAAAACCCCCAGAATTTTGATAATTTTGAAAAAATAAAAAAACTAATGCAGATTATTTTCAAAAATATAAATGTTATTTTTAAAAAAGGAAAATATAAATAAGTCCATCGTTTTTTGGTATGAACTGTCACCATCATTATAGCCAGGTAGGTTACCAAAAATATTTAAGCTGTCCAAAATTTGATAGCTATATATTTGAATGCAAATTGTTTAGCTGACTTCAAAATGGTAATGGACGGTAGATATGCAGAGGCAGCCGAAAGATATATTAAGCTATAAAATTGAATTCTAATTTGAAAAATGTTTATGAAAATGACCCTTCAAGCTAAATATTACACCGAAAGTGTATTCACGTGTCCGCTGTTCGGCACACGAGAGCATCATCATGGCTGTTTGCATAGCACTGTAATTATTTGTCATCATCAATTTTGAAGCACATCACTGAAATCTGTGTCGTTAATTTAGTTAATAAGGCGCAAATTTAAACGCCAACAAAAGTCCGCTTTTGACCACCAAAAACTGGTAGATAGAATATAACAACGTGAATAATATATGCAACATACTCGATAGCTATATAACATAAAATTGTGAAAATGAATTTCATCAAAAATTGACAAATTGCTGATAAAATTCAAATTAACCATATTGAAAGGAACAGTGAGGTCCGTGCGATGATGGCTAAGGCTGGGATACAAACAAACCTCCAAGGGTGATGATGATTTTGCTTGCTTGCGTTCGTGTTGGTCGTCGAGGACACAATGCACGTTGAAACCATTAAAATCCGTATAATTAAAAGTGCATCAGTGCGCACCCATCACAGGAATCCATCCAAATGGCAACACGTACCAAACGGAGAGCTCCGTTGCCGCCGAAAGGTGCAAAGACACCGCGCACAAAGATTTCGGCAGGTATGCATAAGGGAAAATTACATAAGGGAGCACGCATCCTGAGGGCTGCCTGACTGCAATTCCAATTCACTACAGTTGATTTCGCTAATGTTCTATAGTCTATGGACGCAGGTGTATGGCTGCTGCTGCTGCAGGATTCAGGGATTAATAGTTGTTGCTTCTGTTTATCAGCAAAAGATATCTCTAACAGGAAATATCGATGGATTAGATTTATACTATACCAACACTTCAAGGCTCCAATCAAAGCTATTAAAATGACAGATACGTGACGCGCTAGAATTTGCACTTGACGCGCGGCCAGCGTAAAAAAGGCCAAAATGACTACGACACGATCATGCATCATCTGCTGGTTTTTGCTCATGCTATTGATTTTTTAGCAAAGACAGATTTTTTGGCCAAAAACGAACAAACCATCAAGACATGTATTGAAGAACGCAAAAACGCACGGCCAGGAATCCAAAGGTGGTCATTACGCCACCAACCCTTTTTGAGCTCAGACGTACAGAGAGCGCATGCGCAACCAGCTCAGCAACACAACTCAGAGGCGCGGTGAACACATGTGCAATTATTGTGTGTGCAATTATTTGAAAGGGAAATTGCTGAGCTCGTGTAAGTTTACAAGACGGACTGATGATGGGAAGACGACAAGCATCAGCACTCTTAAGAACGATATATACATATAGTGAGTGACGAATAAAAACCAACGGCACGCGCCGATAATCACAAAGTAATTTGTAGCGCGATGTACGTCACTTTCGCGAGCCAGCGCAATGTAAACACGAATTAAGTTGTGTCTTTAAGGACACTTAAGTCCATTTGTGTCAGTTGATAATGTGAAGAGGGCGCTGGAATCAACATTGGGGAGTATTTTTTTTTTCGTATGATGGTTGATTTAATTAATGGCGGGAGTTCTTAATCATTTTTGTGTGTCTTAATGATGTCCATATGCCAGGTGGAAATCGCAAAGTGAATTCGTCAAGTGCCAAGATCTTCTGATTCGACACAGCCAATCAATATTATATTTTGTATGGTATTATTCAATGAGCGGTTGTGGAATTAAAGCGTGGATCCTTCTTATTTTTTTTTTTCGTTTTGGGAATTCGGGAAATGAAATGTTTTTTTCTTACGAGATTAACACTTAAGAGGTTGTGAAGGAAGTAGATCAATTAAAAATTATTTTTAGTGAATGCGGTGCCGAGAGATAAATGAAGTACGGACCTTTATCGATGCTATGAAAGATTTACATGGTTTGGTTAGTTCAGGACATTGGTTGGCATTTATAACTTGTTGGTTAGATACCCGTAAATTTACAATCTTTTATTTCTTCTCTTTTTTAACAACGACGTGATGTTGTGAACTGACTTTTCTTTTTGTTAAAGTAACTAGTTTCTTTATGAAAATAAATCGTATTTTACATTTTTGACTTAAGTGACCTGAGCTGTGCAGACTGAAATCATGACCAGAAGCAGATACGAGTGATAAATGCAAGATTTTTCGATCTCGTATTCCATAAATTGCACATTCCCGGCGGTCAGTATTTGAAGAGATATATCTTGGTTCATGCAACTCAGTTCACTAAAGATGGCCGAAAAAACAGCGTACAAAATTGCGACAAACTAACAATTGTATAGTGCGATGCAGTACCTACAACGACACCGAATATAATAATAAAATACAAATCGTCTTTTACTAACTCCACTTCTATTTTTACCATATTTTTAATTATTTTCAAAATTGCTTAAAAAATATTACCAATAAATGTAAGGACTTTAAAAAAATAATTTCCTCTAATTTTGGATTTGTCATAGACATTGGCGATACTTTTATTTTTCACTTATTCGTAAAATATGCAATAAGTGAGTTAGCAGTTTATCACTCGAAGCCGACGAAATTGTCTATTTGTGATATTGTTTGGAATCAAGTTTTATAAGAAAAAAAATTGTCAGTAAGGCCCTGAATGAGAGGAGTTAACTCTTATCTCGCACTGAAAAAATGCGTCTTAGAGCTGTTTACTTCTACGAAACTTTACTCTTTACATATGTTCTACTTTTATTCTTGGGATCTACTTTTTCCTCCTCTAAACCTAAATATTTAAATTTCGTCTCAGCAAATTGCTTTTAAGCCTAGAACCTTTATATTTGTTTTCTGTTTTTTTCAAGAACGGTTCATATGATTTTAATAAAAAACTTTATACCGAAGCACATTATTATTAGAAAAAATTGTATCCAGTGCCAGAATTTTTTAATTTAAATTTTTTGGAGTTCGAGAAAAAAATTTTATTCTTTTGAAAATTCAAATTGTACAGTGACTCCAATGCAAAATCGGACAATGATTTCTTAAATTTATAAAGTGCTGAGAACTTAGGAAAAATGTGCTAACTATAAATTTTGTTCGCTTTTATTTGAAGTAATACACTTAATTATCTTAATAACATAAAAGAAATAACAGCTTTTAAAGTAATGAATTTGAATTTCAAGAGAAAAGCCAAGTAAGTATTGGGAAATTATATCAACTTATAATCGGACAAAGCAAAAAAGTTAATGAAAAATTGAGATATTCAGAATTGAAAAGCCAAAAATCCATCGTTGAGTCCTTGGTGGCAAATCCTTTGTTGTCCAGAAAGGCTTGTAAGCGTTTTGGAACAAATTTACCCAATTTTGGCATTCTTCTGGCTCTATAGAGTTCCACGCTTCAAGTAAGACTTCCTCTAACTGATTTAACGTGTTAAATTTTTTTTCTTCCCAGCGATGTTTAATAACATTAAGGTCTATGCTCTGCACTGGTATTTCAATAAGTTTGGGACAATTATGACTCAAGCAAAGAAGGTCACGGAAAAGTTTTAAGCGACAGAAAATGAAATTGAAATGTCCAACAGTTTGGTGCATATTTTCAATATTTGGCACAAAATGGTTTCAATATTATATACCTTGACACAAATTATTCCTATAGGAAACATTTCAATATCTGCTTGTCTTATAGCCAATATTTAACAGTAACTTAAAATTTAGATAGCATATCACTCATTCTTTAGATATCGCCCTTTTCCTTTATTTCTGTGATAGATTTACTGATAATTGAAAAATTGGCTCTTTATGAACTTTAGAAGCAAAAATTAAAAATGAAAGCTCTTTTCATCATAATATTTTATTGTAACCAGTTAAGCCATATTCATAACGCTAACCCCTTTTTCTGAAATTATGTATAGGATCGCTATCAGCACTTTTTTAAAACTGTTTATTAAATTAACATCAATTTTGCAAAGAAAACAAACAAAAAAAAGGTTCCGTTTCGTTCTTTACACGCACTTCCCGGAAAGAATAAAGCCTATCTTTATCCGAACGATGAACTTTATTGTTGATTACACACGAAATGCGTTCCATAAATTCCACATGTCAAACTTATAAAGAATAAAAACAAAATAAAACAAAAATGTTTACAACCTTTATATCAAACAAAAAAAAAGAACCTGCGAAAAAGGAATCCTTCAATGAGCCACCTGTATAATACGTCCCTCTCTTTGACTAATATTGTTTAATTGGTCACTGGATTCACTTCACTCTAAGATGGAAGCACCCAGATAACATCGACTGTCAGTAATTACGACATTAAAGAATTTCTCACATTGGGTCCCCTTAAATGGAATGGAACTGCTATGCACAAGGATATCAAGAACGCACGACATCACCATCTCCATCAGCAAAAAAAAAATTGATACAATCTGTAAATAGGGATCTCACTCTTAATAGTCCTAATAGCGGTATTACAACAATGTGGCAGTTGTATAGGATTGTTTTGCGTCATTCCTGCAATACGTCTCACCCGACTCAGGGAGGAACAAACAACCCCCGACGGCTCTCGTGACCTTTTACTGCTTTGCCGATTGTTTTATATTATGACACAAAAAAGTTTGCGTGTTCTTGATGGTTTCTCTATTTCTGTTATACGAGTATATGCCTGGGACCCCGCAGGCTTCGTTTGTCGTCCTTGTTGTCGTCTTTTGGTTCTCAGCTATATAAATTAAGTGACTGACATAATTATTAAACAAGAGTGGTGATGGTGATCATCATCGAATAGCAATAGCAGGTTCCGTCTTCGTTGTCGGGTCGTAGCTCAAAAAGACCCACCAACTTGGGGTCATATAAGCTTCACATATTATTTGAACAAACACAGGTAAATGGAGCCAACACGAAACCATGATGCCCGAAACTTCGGTGTCAGAGTCTTCTTCCATCCTCCACGCCGCCGCGCCGCAGCAAATAAGAAAAAATAAACTCTAACCAAACATAGCCAGCCATTGGGCATGTTGATGAGTGCAGTGCGCTGGCCGCCGCCGAAGGAGATTGATAGTTTCTCGCAACCCATCATTTATTTTGAGTGGATGGGTTGCTGGTGGTTGCCCTTTCATCATCCACATCGTCATCATTAGCCGTGGTATTATGGTGTAGCCGCCACAGCTTGGTGTTGACGGCCGCATGTCATTTTTTGGGCAGCATATCCTATAGTCATCGCCTTCGTTCGTCTTCGGTCGGTGTACCGTGTGCATTGTGCGTCTCTTCGACTTCTACCGAAAAAAAATTCTCTTGCATCGCGCACGACTGCGCAGTGCGCACAGGGCCAAATAATTGCAGTCACACGACGACGACAAGAACGAAGATATCAAGATCAGAAGTGGGCTGATAGTAATTTTCGAAGAGTTGCCCATTTTGGAGAGCATCCAGCGATCGATTGATCGGAATAAGGGTCTAATTGAAGGCAATTGCGCTTAATTAATCAGTGAATGATGTGAGGTGCAGCCGCACAACACTTTATGTAATGATAATGCTCGCCTTTTAGTTGGGTTGATGTGAAAGCCCCCAGGGCTTTGACATTTAGGGAAGCAGCTTGGATTTATATAAGATGGCCCTCGCCCCGATCATCATTTCTGAATTTGATATAGTCCATTGGCCTCGGCTAAGGCTAAGGCTAATGGCTTCAACATAGCTCACTTCAAATCGATGCCCCATCAATGTCAATCACTTTGGGGGCTCCACACCGTCTATGATGCTATGTGGAGTCTAGAAGAAGGAAGGAATGATATTTTAAATGGGAAATTACTCAACAGTAGCAGCAGAATTAATTACCGACTGTAAATCGCTTGTAAAATAGCAAAAATTAATTTTACTGGAACGCTTGCAGGCGTCGTAAAATTGTTAAACACTTGATGGGAGTCCAACTCATTCATATGCCATTGCTTCAAGAATCCTGATGAACTTAGAGTTGCTATTCTGCGCAGAGGTATTTACGTAGCATAAGTTTGGTAGGTATATGGGGTATATATGCACTGCATGCATGAATCAGTGGTACTGAAATAATTTTTATGATATTATGCCACTTGAGGAATGATTTAAAGGGGTCTCACCTTGGGTGAGTTTCTTATTTTCCTTCTTTTTTTTTTATCTTCTTAGAGCCGTGAGTTTGGTTACAATTAGTGTTGGTTCGGAAGAGCTGCCGACATAGAATTATTTTTCGCCATAACTTTGAAATGGGTTATTTAAATGTTTCCGCGTTTTTTTAACTGCTATTTTGATGGCAGAAGAAAAATGTTGTAAATCTGTACAGGAATTTTTATTGTCTTATGTTTAGGGGATCATTAAAAATGAACTTTCTTTGTTTTTAAAAAACCAAAAGACGAAATTAAGTAAAACTTTGTTTTGACATAGTTAAAGAATTTTACTACTGCGAAAGTTTCGGTAACTTAGTTGATCAAGCTTTTGTTATAATCGAATGTAAGTTAAGATCACAGTGAGTTAACAATGCACTTTAGATAGTGTTCACAATCCATGATGAACTACGAACTCAACCAACAAGCTGCTTCCAGTTGCTTACTCCAAGTGCCATCCAAGGTGGGGTCTTCCCAGCAAGTCTTTCAGAACCGGTTGAGCTAGTTCATTGGTGCCCAAGTATATGGAACACAGATTATATAAATCACCAGCACGTGGGTCACCGAAGTTAATGCTTCTATTGGGACACCTTGCTGTATACACTGGTAATTTTAATAGACAAAGTACCCCGATATACCCGGAATGACTCAAACGGTTTTAAACTATAATAGAAGGGTCCGATGTATCTGAATCTCGTTTTTGATACAAAGGATGCAGGGAACTTCCTCTCGAGGCAAAGGAGTTACAATCCAGATGTTTTCAAAAGTTATTAAACGAACTCACAAAGCTAGCCAGTTGAAAATACCGACTTCTTTCATTCAAACCTGGAGTCTCGTTTGAAAATTGGGCACCTTCAACTAGCTATAACACAATTCCTTTTCAATTTTTAATATCTTGGAAGTATTGTCCCTACTGACGCAGACCCTAACTAGATAATAACAGCCAAATCGGGAGAACAAAAACGGCGTTCGGAATGATGTCCAAAATATGGATACCCAACTCTGTAAGCTTAAAGAGCAAGATACGACTCTTCAACGTTCAACTTCATATAGTTGAGTTCATGCTTCTTCACTGTCACAATGAAGCTGCAAACGTAAACGTGTCTCTAAACCGATGACCTGCATACGAGAACCGGTCAGGAACCCATTGACCCTATCATATGAGGATCAGGATGTGTTGTGGCATTTTGGAAAATAAACATATTGGACTGGTGCATTTAAAGGCGTCCGTTTATATTCCAGAATCTTGGTCTTTAGAAATTGGAAGTTGGTGATCACGCTCATTTGACGTGGTACCTCATACACGTGATGTCAATTTAGCAGCAGAAATTGCTTTTTGCGACTTAAATACGTTTATTACTAACTGTGTTTGGGTTACATTTGCTAAGGTTACCTTGGCTTTAACATTAGCTTAGTTTTAAAGAGCCTGTATTTAACAAACTAGATGACATTGCTTTGATCGAAAGACTGATAAAATTACTCTAATTTGTATTAAGCTTACGCTTTATGTAATATTTTCAAAGTTGGAAATATTGTAAAAATGGAATTGCAACCAAACAAATATTGTTCGATGTGTTTTTCATGTCCTTATAATGTTTGTGGGAAACAATAAAAAACTATACACAATCATAACATTTAATTCCCAAGGATTTTTATCTTCAACAGTGCAGAATGACAAAACCCATCATCGTCATCATCATTGAAATCATAACCACCTTTTTCTGGAACTGATACCAAAACGATTCAATTGTGAAATTAAATTAAATCAATGCCCTAGCGGTGCTGTGTCCTTTTCGTGCTATATCCTCTCTCAATGTCACCCTCGTCTGATTAGCTCACAATACTGTGTGTGGCTGGAAATGGGCTGTTAACACAGCGCTAACGAACGCTTGCTTTTTCAATTTTGTCATTGTAATCCACTTATAAAGTGTTTTGCCAACACGACCATTATGTAACGATTACACCAGGGATTACCAGTTCTTCACACAACTGCGAAGGGATGCGTGCGCTGTGCAATGCCATAATAATAAAATCCAAAGGAAGAGGGTTGCCTTGTTGCTACAGCAAGTTCGGTGCTTCGATGCTCTATTAAACCAAGCACCCCTGTTCCCGATTGATGGTGTGCCGTTGTGGGGATGATGAAATCTAGGTGGTGTGGGTAATTGTTTCCTTATCCGATAAAGGGAGCTTAAAGAAGTCAAAATATAATCCCATTGTCAAGTGGAGAGTTCCGAGAGTTGGTTTGGCTTTGGCTTTGGCGATGTTGTGCTCGAAGAATAAACAACAACGACGACAACGACGACGGCAAAAGTAACGTTAAGGGAGGTGTTTATATGGTACATCACTTGAACTCAAATGGCGAATGGGCTTTTCTGACAGGCAGAAGCTTCATTTCTGACAAGAGACTACAGCAGAGGTGTGTATGCACACGAGAGAGACATAATTTGATCTTATTTGACGCTTCGATGGATGGGAAAAGTCCTTTACTGAAGCTAAAGTCCTATTGTGTTGACTGTTTTATCTTAACTTTGCAGAGATTCCTCGGGGCCAACAAATGGAATTTTTACTTTCTCACCGTCCATGTTAAGGCGTGATTTGGGCGTGCTGAGAGAAAAAAAAAAACGTGAAGCACGAGGTTGGTTATTCGTGAGGGCGAGATATTCGTTGTGGTTTTTGGGTTTAGCAAATTCACAGAATATGCAAATGTTTTTTGGTTAAAGTAGAACTTGTTAGAAGGCTTTGTCCTTCCGTATGGCGCCGTGATTACAATCCTTTGCGAAATATTTTTTTTTATTTTTTTGGAAAGGAAAAGTGGAAAAGTATACGCGTGACATGTCAAGTCAACGTTGAATTTAGTATATGGCATATGGTTTAGGATGTGCGAGTGATTTGGTAAGATTTGTTAACATGACCCGAGTGAAGATGAAGGAATTTACCTATATTATGTTTTTTTTTTTAAATTTTGTTTCTATAAACTACCAACGGGTATGGATGCTGTAGGAATTTTGTTCTCCTTTTGCAATTATCTAGCCTACAATAAAAATTAGATTTCTTGACTCCACTGAGACTATATTTTATAACAAAAATTTTGGTGGACAATTTGGGTTCAGGTGTATCCAACCTGCGTTTAGCGCCCCAAAGATAAATCTAGAAAGATCGGTTTGATTGCGTTCCTTTGTCCACAGGCAGGTAAAAGAAAAAGTCACCCAAGCCCATTAAAATTATATTTAAGGGACTCAGGAAAAAAAGTTATTCAATGGAATTTTCGAAGAACGAAGTGAATTTTGTACAAATTTCCACCCGCAATTCAAATTATTCAGTTTTCAAAATTCGCACTGGCATTGAATAACTTATAAAATGGTCTGAAGCTGAATTGTCCACCCGTCATTCTTGCTCTAAGATAAACTTCCAACCTCATAAGAATTTTTACTTGCGACTGTAGGTACCATAGGGCAAGTTTTGGATTCCTGCAAAAAATCGAGCTTGAGATATTAATCAGACCTTACATTACGCGAAAAAAGTGGGTCCCGCAATTCTATCTGTCTGTCTGTTGACCTAAAGCCTAAGCTATTGAAGAGATTTTTTTCAAACTTTGGACATAAGGTTTTGGGGAGATTGCCTAGAGGGAAACCGAAATTTTTTTTTTAGCTCCAAAAATAACGGTACCTGTCATAGTTCCGTTTAGGCAAAACATTTTTATTTCGAAAACGGCTCTAACGATTTTAATGAAATTTTTTAAATCGGGTTTGTTAAGTAACCTTAATAATTTAGTCGGTACTTGCCATAGAACCAAATTTTTGGTTTTCGGTTTTCTCGTAAACTATTGGATCTTAATAATATTGCGTTTCAAAATTTTCAAAAAAATATTTTTGTATTTAAAAAAAATCATTTTTTTTTGAAAACTCAATATTTTGAAAACTAATAAATATTTTTTTTTTTTTTCAAATTGGTTTTAAGTGTACCTATGTTATTAAATGCGCATGTAAAGCGTTTGTTAGTAGGTACGTCCCTAAGAAAAAGTTTCAAAATAACCTCAAAATAATTCTGAAGGAACAAAATTAATTTTGTGCATTTTTCCATCACTCAATTTAACAAATTCATAAAAAAATATAAATTTAAAGATTGGCACTGAGAAAATTTAAAATTCAAAATCAGGGAATTTACAGTTTGCCAATTTTTTTGACCAGTTACTTAGGCCGAAATAAAAATTTGAACATAAACTGGAAACCCTATATGTACTTAAAATACTTCTTTAAAAGTCTTTTTGTGAAATGAGTTTAAAAATTTGCTAAAAGATAAAGGATTAATTTTTGGATGTAAACGAAAAGACTTCGATAGTTAGTTATACTCTGCAATACATACATATGTTTCATGTTTTAGAAATTAAAAACTTTGTCAATTGGTCAATAGTCAGAAAATTAAACTGAACTTAAGCACATGCTCGCATTAAACAAATTTTCTCTAACTGTATTCTACGACTATCTCCATCAAAGATAAATTAATAATTTAATAGATTTCAAATTCAATTAAATAATAAGTAGCCCAATAAAATGCATACTCAAAAGAGTCTAACATTTTAGTCAAATATCAAAATAATGAATTTTAATAAAAATTCTTAAACTATTGTGTTTATTATTATGTTTTTCTTAATAAGCTACTTTTAAGTATAGTCTATAATTCTATAGTTTAACGACTTTCGCAATAAAGTGTCAATGATTAGCATAAGCCGCTCAAATCTTTTCATCAAAGCGCCTAGCCGAGCCGACTCAAAATACCGCCACCTGTCTTGATTTTGTTTTTGATACCCTTTTCCCATTGCTCTTTATTGCCAATTTTATATCAACATATGCGATTTATGGTCACAGTTGAATGTGCGCTCAGCTCACATAAAATAGATGAAGTCGTTCAAGCGTGAAAATTTGCCAAATAAAAATTTGTTGAATTGTGTAATAGGTTTTTTTTTTTGTATATAATGATTGATTAATCAGATTTGTGGATTGTCGTCAATTGGTAAACAAATATTGAAGTTTATCAATTCAAATAAGGCCACAGAATCAACGTATCAGGTTTTTGAAACCATAGCAATATTGAAATGCTGAATAATGTTCAATAAGAATAATGTTGACTGCTAATAAATGTTAACACATGTTTTTGAAGTATTTTGTGATATTGCTTTGGTCTTTTTTTCTGATTCAACAACAATGTGGCAGAATATAAGTTTTGAGGCTCCAAACACACACTCCATACCCTGTCATTTATTCAATAATCACAGACTTATGATCCCATTGTACCTCAAGTCCTATTACCTCCCTAATTTGCATACACATACATTATATTCACGTCCTACGCGCCGAAGTACCGCCGAATTGAAGCTTGAACAACAACAAAACAAAACAAAAAATAAAAATAATAAAGTGGCAAGAATGCCCTGAATCCTAAAATAAAATGCTATGCCACGCTGGCAGCTACCTAGAGCACGCTTGCGTACGCGTGCGTGATTCGATGCAATTAGTCGTGAGCTCCTTGCTTTAGATCCATCATGGTCGTCTCTTTAGTCTCTTTAAATAACATCGCAGGGTTTTTTGGTTTTTGCCCGCATTTTGTGTGAGCTGCGATGTGCTCTTCAATTGCCAGTGCCACTGGAGGCTACTGCGCTGATGGCTGCACCAAAAAATGCATTAGATGCGGATTTTTGGTGGTGAATCGAAAAAATTTGTGGCTTAATTTGCGAAGATGAATATAATGTAGGTATAGATGATTTGATGGACTGTGTGAGCTCTGCGGAATGGCCAAACATTTCATGGTCATTAAATGGATTTGCAGTGTACAAGTGGGTGGAATGATTGCAGTGTGCCTTAGGCACACGCCGGATGATTTTTTTTTTGGTTAGGTTTTGGGTTCATCCTACTTAGGACCAGGGAACTTAAATTGGCTTACCTTGATCAGATCAATGAACCTGCTTGTACCACGTCATCCGTCGCGTCGATGATGTTTTCGTCAAATTGCATCTATTATTTCCGCTAATTTTTTGTTGTTGTTTTTTTTTGGACATGGTTTTGAGAAGAGAACTATTGCGTTGCGCAACCAAAGAAAGACTATAATTTATATCCCAAAAAGAGGAAGGTTTGTTTGGTGAATAGAAATCTAATGTCCCGTGTCCATCAAAAGATCGAGCAGGTGCCCACACATCCAAGTCCACGGTGTTTAGGGTGGATCTTCATCAAATTGACATAACTACGACGAAGCGCCGCCGCGCCGCATCGCTTAGATATCTACCTGATTGCAGAGAGATAAAGATACGTTACGCAGATACAATTAGAAATGTTTAGAGATTTCTTTATGATCATAACACAAATGGAGGAAAAAAATTTGGCACACGAACAGGTATAGGTATAAAAGTTGATTGGATGCTATTATAAGAGTCACGTATAGGTAGGTATATATCTAATGAGGATTGTCGATTTTAGGACCTCATCATCATCAGGTGTCCCGCTGCACCTTTTGCGAGAACATGCAAGTTATCGGATCGCCAACACTAGGTACCTACGAGAAATTTTTATTTGACAGGGGGCTAGCACCGGAATTATGTTTGTCGTGTGTCACGTTGCAAGCAAATAGGGACAACAACTAAACAATTATATGAAATTGGATTGTTCTTCTTAGATAGAAAAAAAAGTTGTTATCTTGATAGTTTTACGAGTTAAAATGATGTTCAAATGAATTTATTGCGATAATTTATTTAGGTTGATAAAATTTATTATATTGCTCATTTTCTTCAATATAGAAAAATGATATAAGGATGTGTCGTAAGTATTTTGTCAATTTTGATTGTTTTATGAGAGAAGGAAGATTGTAAATATTTCAATAGAAGATGAGACATGTTTTGGTATGAAAAATTCTCTTAGAAATCATTAATTTTTTTTTTCTAAAAAGAAGACATGAAAGAGGGCGCCAAATTAGTATTCGAGGACGATTCTGTTTTCTGTGAAATTTTAATTAAACCAAAAAGCTCTGAACTCTAAAATTTGTTGCATTAACAAATTTGGTTCTAAGAAAGTATTTTTTTAACGCAAAATTCAGAACTTTCTTTAAAAAAAAATAATTTGTAAATTTATTGTAGCATAAGTTAGTTTTGGTTAAAAACACTCAAAAATTTAATGTGGTTTCAATTTTCAAAGATTAAATTGATACGCAATCGTGAGTAGCGCTGAATAAGCGCCTAAAGTTTACTTTACAAAGAGAAAAAAGTACGACAGAAAAAACTGGAAAAACTATAAGATTTCCATATGATTTTCATCTATGAAGAAGGCCATATCAAAACAATGAAGAAAATATTTTTGATTTTTTAGTTTAAAATTTAGCTTTATTACTATCCAAAGAATGATTCCTTCTTTTTTGAGTACCTTCAGTTTTTATAACTTTTTTTGACAAAGTTTTAAATTTCGCTTATTTTTTTCCGTAGCATGAGGGAGGGAAATTTTGTCATTTATGAAGGTACGCGTTCACTTAAATTCCAAGTTTATTAACTCTTTTTATGAAGTTTAAAAGACTTCAAAATTTTATTGACTTTTTTTATGGTGAACTTTGCAATATAGGTAGGTAACTAATATATTTAAAATGTATGGGATATGAGATATTACAAAATCTAATTTTTTCTACAGCAATATATTCTTTACTGTAGAAAGTCTATGTAATTAACAAGAAAATCATAATTTTATCCCATGCACAAAAATCGTCCTGACCTGCTCTTGTTCAAATGGTGCACTTGAGCGTATACGCACTTTTTTTCGATTGTTGTTTTAACAACCTAAAAAATTAAACCTATACATTTCTGCAGTTGTTAGAAATGAAAACATTCAAAAAACGTTTTTGGGATAAGACTGAAGAAAATTGTAGGGTATCCAGCAGAATTAGAACGAAGAGAAACACAATAAGAGATAGAGGGCAGATCACAAGGCGAGATTTAAGAAGTCTCGTCTTGGTTTCGTCAAAAGCGAAAAATTTCAGTATGCTTTCGATCTTACATCGGTCTAGTATTACTGAGTCTCGCCTCGGTCTCGTTCTAGCAACAACTAATAATTTCTTCGTTTCAGCCATTTTTTCTGAGGAAAATGAGAAACAACGAATTTATTCCAGACACCTACTGTATAATATTTACATTGAAATAATCAATTAAATATATAAAATAAAACTAGCCCTGTTTCCAGTGTTTCGGAGCTTTATTTCTTTGGCGAAAAGATGTTTCTTACTTTCTTTTCATTATTTCTTCCAATTTACAACTTTAACCGGTCATATTACCAACGTTCCATTTCATCACTCTTAAATTTTATCCAAAATTTGGCACTACTTTGCTAAGCCTTGGGATCCGACTAGGTCATTTCTTATCGGTTCAGGATCAGTACCATGCATAGCAGTTAAAAAACTTCCGAGGTAGTGTCTCTTGTACAAGCAACTACTTCCATAATGCTCTAAATTTTTCGAAAAATTAAAAAAACTGAGAAATGTGTCCGCTAATTTCCCACATTCTCATGCTCCTGTTTTTGTTGTTTGATCATTTTCTTTTACAACACCGATGCTCTCCAGTCACATTAACCCAAGGACCTGAATGCACGATTTATGGAAAACTTCAAGATGTTAAAGGATGTCGCTAGACCCCCTTGATGTTATTTACATAGGTATGATTTATCTCTTAGTCGCCTACTCTTACAAAAAGCAAGACTCACCCATGCTGAATTATTCAAAGTTCCAGCGCGGATGTACCTACAAAATTCATGACGGCTCAAAAACCTTAAATTTTTCTAATGGTCCTCTTTAAAATATGAAAAGTTCAGCTTACCTGTATTTGTTCCACCAAATCGGGTATCGGGAATGTTTTGTCAAATTTGCATCAGCTACTGTCTTACGTTTAGTACCTAATTAATAGTAGATATTCAACTTCCGTTCATTTCCAGAATTTCTTGCTTCCCATGATCAAAGCCTAGTTTACCTTTTACTTTAGAAAGGAAATATAAATAAACAAATTATCAAAATTAGTTGATTTTTTTTTTGAAATTCGATATTGATGATCCAACAATCAACTACCATTATAATATTATGATATATTCACAAAAAAATTACTTTCTAAAGTTCGCTGCTCAACTCTTTTGTTTCATCGAACTCGTAATTAAAAAACTTCACTAAAACTGTTCTGTTTAGCCCTTTTGCTTATTTTGTTTAAACATCATCGTGAAAAAGGTATAATGGAAGGTGGTACATACATACATATACCTATACCTACCTACATAGGTAATTGAATTTTAAAAATACATAAATTCACAACTTTATGTGTAACCACATTTAAATACAAAGCGATTATTTTACCAAAACTCATTTATACGAAAAATAATATCCCTTGGCATTTCATCAATTAACTTCAGATAAAAAAGGCCAAATATCCTTATCAGGGTTAAGGTTTACTTTTGACGTATTTTTAATTAATATTCAAATACTGGATGAACTGCGAGCATATCTGCTTCATACACATCGCAACAAAAATTCAATACAGTCTTTTACAATCCCCACCCTTCCTTATAGAAAACAATTCAACTGTATCTAACCAATGCCACCTTCCTCGCCTTGAAGGTCCTCATTTTAATTAAACGTAGAGGTACACCGTTTTGGTTCTTGATTGCATTCGCGTGCCATTACCATTGCCATTGCGATTGGCCGGAAACCGAGAATGTGTCTGTGACGGTTACGCCACGTCTTCGCGTCGCGTCGTCGTTCACTGTGGCAGAATGAACTGGAAAACGTATCGCTATTCCACTTCGTCACACACAGTCTCACAGCCGATACGATATACCTATCTCTCGGATTCGGATTCAGATCAAGAACTCTGATGGTACATTCAATTTGTGTGCTGCTTTTGCCTCGCCATCCAGCATGCGTAACAAAGAGCCGACATTTTTCTGCTGCCGTGCTACACTCTACACACCAAACCAGCACCACTACTTGCAAACAAAATCATCAGGTAACGCCTCTTAGTTCATCGCAACTGTAAACCGAATGAACACCAGACGGTATGAAAGAATGAACTGTTAGTGGTAGACAGCCTATCGTATGACTCCGTTTGTCTGGTGCCGTCATGCTCCGTACTTGTTTCTGGTTGGATAATGGTTCTGTCTCTCTGGTGGTTGTTGTTGTGCTGTATAATGAACAACTGTAGATGGCGCTGGCCGTGGCCAGTTAGTCACTGGTATTGCTATAATGCCGTTGCCGTTGTGTCTATCTATCATCGCCGCGCCGTGGAAGAAGGTGTGTTATAACTTCCCACTCTTTGCTGTGACTATGATGGGTTTCGGTTCGAAATGGTTGTTTCACAGACCACGGGCCAGAAAGAGATAGATACGCACCACCACAACAACAAAAAAAAAATAACAGAAACCCAAAAAAGCGCGACCGACGAAGACGAGGAGGTTAGTGGAACGTTTCTATACGGCCCCGTCTCGATTCGGATTCAGTTGTTAGTTTGTTTTTGGTAGTGGTCAAGCCATAGCACGCGTTCTCTAAATTTTTGGCTACCGAATTCTATACCAACCGAATTATATCTGAAAAAAAAGAACTTTGAACTTTTGTCGGCATAAAGTCAAATCTATATATCTACCTACCTACCTACGTATTTTCAAGTCGCGGTTAATGTTTTGATTTTTGATAAGTGAATTGGATAATTGGTTTTTAGTGAATTAACGGTGACATTTTTTGGTGAATTAACCTTACAACGGAATGGACTGATTTGCATGTGTTTTATAATTATACTCCAACAGTTTTGCAGTTTTTAAAACAAAATAATTCTATAAATTCAGTGCTGTGGGATATTAAAACATTTTTAGCAGTTTAGGTGAGCCATCAAAAATTATTTTACTTTTTGAAAGTGTTAATAAAATTTTGTACCCACGTCTTTTAATTTTTAAGATTGACCCAACTTTGTTTTGATTAAAACAAAAATTGAAATCCATGATGTTTATAAATAAAGCCATCCAAATTTAAGTTAATTTGGCAGAATACCTAATTTAAGTTTAATTTTAATCGTGAATGAACTGATGACCCTTTTATATGAAGTGGTGAATTGAGGTTAAAGTGAAGATTCATTTTGGCGAAGGAATACATTTGTGGGCATTGTTATGAAGAATGTTCTAATAATAAAATATTCATTAAAATTTTGAGAGTTAAAAAATCTATACAATAGTCTTTTGGCAATAGTTAAGCCTTGAAAAAAAATTATTACTATTGAGCGAACCTTTTAAGCGAACCCGAAAGTCAAAGGATGATTTTTTAAAAAGTGATCTTGTGAATTCAAATTAAGTTATGAGAAGTAGGTATTAGTTTGGAAAAATCCAAAATATAGGTACCTACAAATTAAATTACAAATCAAAGTATTAGGTATCTCCCACCGAAAAATAAAAAAAGGTTCTTTTTTAAGAACCCGAACAGTCCTTGAATCATAATGGCTCCTAGTTTATAAAAGAAAATGGCGTTTTCTTTCCGGCGCAGCGCAGTCATGATTTGACGAATTTTGAAGGAAAAACGATTTCTTATGCCAATTCTTAACGGTTAGGTACGGATTAATTCAGGATTCTACTACTGAAAAGAATATGCTCTGGATTTTATTTGCGAATGGAGCTTAGAATTGCTCAGCTAAATTATGAAGTATAAGCAAAATGTTTGTAATAAAATTTTTACAGAAGGAATTTGAGAAAAGGCTACAAATTGATGCGTTGTACCTATGGTGAAGAAAATTGGAAATTTAGAAATTTAGCAATGTCACGAAAACTTCAGAATAGAGTGTTTGTATATAGCGTGTCGTGTGTAGAATAGCTTCAGAGTTCTTGAAGTGTTTACATCGCTGAAGTGCGGTGCATATGCCAAAGACTTTTCTCTTAAATATTTGACGTTTCCTTATGTAGGTAGCTGTTTTGGAGATGATCAACCGAATTGGAGAACTGAAGCTGATGGTCTCAGACTTAGACAAATTTTCTTTTTCATCAACGGATGTAAGCTATGGAGGTGATAGTTCACATTTATTAGGCAGTTCATGAGTGTTGAATAATTGCCAGCATCTTTTTGAAGTTGAAGTTCATGATATAATGGTTCCGCCTGTAAGTGATAACTACTACTAAGTACCTACTCAAACAGATTGTCGATGTGGGGTTCAGCTTTTCGGACAGCTATATCACAATCACTGTTTGTAGTAAATTGTCTTGTGTGCTATGCAAGCGACCAATAAAGCCCTTGTGTCGTTGCCTCTTATAGAATGGTTATAAAATAGATAGCGATCCCTGTTCTTATAACTTCTCGAAATCACTTGGAGCACTCGTAGTACAAAAAAAGAATTGAATACTCGCATAACTATTTTACCAGCAGTTGCAAAGATTCTGGAGCACACGTTGTGATCCAGGTGCCAAGATCATATGAATATGAAAATGGATCAGGTTAACTATTTCAGCGCCACTATTCCATGAAGTAGGTTACATTGTTAGATTCTTATAATTGTTCCACATTTGAAGTGCATTGCAATCAGTCTATCTCTTTGAGAATGCCAAACATATGCATTTATAATCTGATCCATCAGTTTTTGTCTCCCCCCATTTTATTCCCATCGGAAGGATTAGATATGCATCGAAAATCAACTTTTTCCAAAAAAAAACTTATCACAAATTTGAGAAAATTTCTTTATAAATTTAACTTTGAATTGAATTGTGTTGGCTTGTAACTTTTCAATACTAAGAAGATCGAAAAAAATAATGCTATTAACAATAAGGCTGGCATTCACAACTTGTTCAAAACTACCTGAACGGGAAATTTGTAAGGAAATTTGCAAGGGAAATTTGTATGAGTTAGTGAGATAAGATTTGTTGTGTTATGAGCGTTTGGAGAATACCAGCCTAAAAATATAAAATTAAATTCTCTTCTTTATTATATTTCACATAACTTCGTGTGAGATTATCAGAAACCGAGATATTTAATAAAAACTAAAACTTAATATGGCGGCCAGAATTGGGGGAAGAATTCCGATCCATCCTCCTTCTAATCAGACAAAAAAATGTTTCTGACGCCTTAAAATAATTAGGTTTGACCTTCTACACGCTTGTCTTTCATATTATGACATATCAAACAGAAAAAATATTTTTCTACAGCTTTAAAAAAAACTTCACTTCTAACAACTTTCCTTGTCACATCAAATAGGTAAATACACCAAGCGATTTTGTTTCCGTATTCCGTCATAACACACTATAATGCGTCCTCGTCCCAAATATAACGAAAAGAAATAAACAATTCAAAGTGATTATACGGTTCTTCTGGATTTATTAATCCTTAAACCACATAGCGTGTGCGTCGCATAGTCTTGCATAATTTTATAACCCACCCGCCACAAATAGAAACCAGAAGTAGCAAATAATAAAAATTCGCTCATCTCAAAACCAAAACCCCAAAATCTAACCCTCACTTTTCAGGTGATTTTCTAAGTCGTTTTCCATGCCATGCACGTTGGTGGGTTAATATCCTAGCCCTCTTATAACCTCATATTTTATATTATGGAAATCACCAGAAATCAGAAACTAAAATGGTCAAGCAAAACAAAATATAAGAGAAAAACTATGAATACTAATCAGGGACATAACTAATCCTTATCTCTGCCTTAATTGGCTTAAAGGTATTTTCCTTTGATTTATAAACTGAAACTAAAAGGTAAGAAAAGAATCGCTCCCAAGAATGCGAGTCCCGAAAAAATGTCCTTGCCACTCTATTAGACTCAGTCCGTGCCACATAGGTACAACTCAATTTAAGTTCCACCGTCATCCAGCCAACCAGAAAATAAATACCTACCTAAATAAAATTAAAATAAAAAAAAAAAAAAACGCGACGCTGCTTACCCCCAAATAAAAGGATCACTTTCATCAGGTTGTAAATTTCAGGACCAATTTGCATTTGAATAGGAATTAAAGCTTATACTTGGAGTCGTGTACCTATACTGTCAACAAGGCTTAGGTTTTAATTCTGGTGGTCATATAAAAGTTCAAAGGGTGTAAGACTGGAAGAGTGGACTGACGGACGTTAAGGGCGAATATTAGCATAAAATACATATAGCTAAGGTCGTTTATTGAATATGCGTAAGAGTATAACCTACGTGAAAAAATCTTAAGCGTGTGCTCATGGAACCATTGAGCTTTATGCTGTGTGGTCACAGCCGATAAATATCACTCATGCTATACTCCAGGTATACCGACTATTAGGTACAGTAGCGTACAGGTCTTGAATTAATTTTATGGTCTGCTTTATGTGAGTCGGGATTTTTTTTTTGTTCAAATTTGAGTAGTTGAGGACGTTTAAATTTGGTTTTATTGGTATTCGACATGCAATTATTTTGAATTGTACCATTTTTTTGAATAGGCTTGGATCAAATTCATATTTTTGTATATTTTTATATGAATAACTAATTTATTATACTTAATACATAATGAAAATTTATTTTTTTTGGATATAGAGTTGCTATATGGGATAGTAATAAATTATATAGTTTGTAAAAGTTTCATATTAATCATATTCAAAGGAAATCCAAAAAATACAATTTATGATTATGGAATAAAGAATGCTCTGATAATGGCTTTTTATCCACTTCCGTTTTGCTAAATTTTTACGGAAATCATTATAATACCAAAATTGAAAAAGAAAAAAACAATTAGAATTAAAGCCATTCAAATAAATGGCCTCCGTCTTGAAAGTAAAACTTTCGATTTGAATATAAGTCCATTTGAATGAGATAACAATAAAAACAATTTTTCCTGACCAATTTTATTTTTGAAATTTATAAATGAGGAGAAAAAACGAATTGCAAAAAAAAGGATTATTTTTTTCTCAAGTTTTCTAAAATGAAAATTTGTTTTGTAGATTACAGAATAAAAATCGATGAAATATAGTTTTCAAACTTCAGATTTGGCGCTTAGTGAATAAAAAGGTGATACACATTTGAAAGAGTAAAACCGGAAGTCTACCTAGACCGGAGCCAAAATGTATGCCCCAAACAAAGTATAGTTATATGATAAGGTTAAAAAGCAATCTAGCAACAACTCAAAGGACAATGAACAGAGTTACTCACTTTGAAAATAGGAAGATTTCAGCAAATAAAAGAAATGTCAACCTACGTAGATCGACAGGTTTTGAAGATGTCAGTTGGAAAACCAAAAATCTGAAATGGCATTGAGAAGGACATGTAATTCGTAATATGTTTGATAAGTGCTCTAAAGAATGTACGCTCTAAAGTATACGACACGTTATTATAAGTTATCACTCCGCTGGCGCTGTAGATACACAGAGAAAAAAATATCACAAAACAATAAGATTTCCTTATTGAGCTACCTTACTTTGAAGTATTATTCAAAGCAACAAAAAAAAATAGTCATTTCAAAAATTACTGAAAAGAATTTGGATTTATTCAAAAACGAAAAACTTATTTAAATTCAATAAGATTTTAGTATTATTTTCAGTAGAATATCAAAATAGGTATGCGTACCTATGCATCAATAATGCGAACAACTTATTGCGTCTTATAAAGTTTGGGTGCTTATTGCAATTGCAATGTTTATGCTTCGGAATTTTATTTTGCGTATTGGCACAGAGGTGGAGTGTCTGCTTGAAATCGGAAGACCCAAGCTTTAATAATCAGAAGAAAAAATGTCAATATTAAATGCCAAAGTAATACAATAATTTTGTGTAAGTACCTTCTTTTGATTAGAAAATAGCAATGTTGAAAGTTAATCACGTTAAACGACATAAAAAAAAAACAGTTCTCTGGTCTGTACCTGAACTTCTCATTTACATTTGTAAGGGTTGTATTTTAATTAGAATTTTTTTTGTTGGTGCGGTTTGTTTTTTTTAAATAATAGGACAATCGTATTAAATTTCAATAATATTTATGAAAAATCGCAAAAAAATTGTAATATTTATAGCTAAAGTTGAACTTGAAAAAAAAATCAAAATTAGCTAAGCCGGTAATGAGAAACTGAAAAACTAAACTTAACTGTTCTTTGAGAACACCTCTCAATCAATTATGTTTACATTTAATTTTATTGATGTTTCTCGTAATTGACGGGTCGTACTTATTTTCCATACAATTATTTTTTGAAATTCTTGGAAGTTGGTGCTTTAGAGAAATTAGAATTTTTTTTTTTCAAAAAATTTTGCCGAAAATGTTTAACACAGCTATAAAATATAAAAAAAAAAACACTGAAATGTCTCTCCATTTTCAAAATATTAAATTTTTAATTTGTGTTTTTTATTTTAAATTCCAAAAATTTTTTTATTTCAAAATCTTTGAATTTAATATTATTTTTAAAGTAGAATCGTTTAGCATAAAATATGATCAATATCATACCTATACCTAGGTATAAAATTGGTTATAAACCGTTTTTAGAAAACATTTTTTTTAAACAACAATTTTTTAAAGATTAGTCAACATAAAAAAAATTATTTTATACTTTTCAGAAAAACCGATGAACATTTTTGCGAAAACTACAAAAATCCCAACAAAAAAATTTTATGACAGCCCCTTCAAGATATGTAAATTTTGATCAAAATTTCGTGTTCCATTTTAACAAATTCAAGTCTTGCCCTAATAAGTACCAAATCATTTTAGTCGTAAGTTAAAAATGCTTGAGTTTCAAATTGTGTTTGCTTAAAGAAATATCGAATACAACTCTCCCAAAGTTGATAGTATACAAAGCAAATATTATCAGGATCGTCCCTAACACTTTTAAACATAATGTAACATAAAATCGTATACATATCTAACTCAAGTTGGCCCAGTTTACAAACTCAGTCGAAAATGTCAAACTTGACCCGCTTCTGTTTATTTTTGGCAATCTCATTATAAAACACCTCATCACATTTCACATACTTTCTAAGCCCATCGCGCACAGGAAATCGACATAAATTTAAAAAAAAACACACACAAAACTGTTTTGCGTTGCGTGAGAAACTTATTTCTGTGGCTTCCATTTTTTTTTTTAATTAGCCATGTAAACGAGTCCAAAAAAACAAAAACAAAAAACAATATTCGCGTCCAATTAACTCAAATTTCAATATTCATATTCTGTAAGCTGTGTGTTGTGTTGCCCATTCCCTATAGCCGATCGATGTTGCGATGATCGGCGGCGCTCAACCTCAAGTCAAAAAACCAATAAATTACCCGATCACAGCGGAAGTCCTCCCTTTCACCACTCTCTTACTTAAATATGTAATATCCAAAAACAAAAAGAGCTTCCAATTTGAGAACCAAGTTAACCCGCAGATAAATTGATTTTTCCTCTTCATAACGATAAAAAAAACCGTCGCATCACATCATTTACGACTCGAATCGAATATACCTATACAATAAATGCAAATTGTGTGGTGATACGAATATTTTCCGGTTTGGTTGTGGGAATCTGTCGGCGGTCTATCACTATCACTTCACCTGTGGCTGTAACTTCGTACCTTCTGTTACCCGCTTTCGATGGCGATGGCGGTGCGGTGGCGGCGCAGCGACGCAGCGGCAGAGATGCATAATATGCATAAGTCGGGAGCTGTAGATTTGACTTTTTGTTGACTTTTCACTTAATTTTTCCTGTCACACGAGACACAAACCCTGAAACACAACTCGATACGATGATTGAATTAATTAAGACTTATAATGAAGATCAACTGTGACGAGTGAATGAGAATGCGACTCTATAATTCGGGGTTAATCGCTTGCCAATCGCGCTGGTTTCATCTTTCATCTGTAAAATTGTCATTTTGGCTACCAGAAAAAAAAAGTTTCCTAATCATATCACTTAGAAGAGAGAGACTTAATTTGATTCGCTTGGGAATTATGGATAATCGTTTTGAGTGCGGACCGTGGGAACGTTTTGTTGTTTTGATAATTTAATTCATTTTTTTTTCTTCAATTTTTTTTTGTGTGACAACACCTGATGCTGATACTCGTGCTGATGCGAATTGGGCCATGCAAATGTGGCCGAAACATCAATATAATTAGCAACAAAACAAAAGTTTAATTTTATAATATAAATTATACACAATCAATAACCAGTTGGCGATTGGAACAAATTAGGCGAACACAAAAAGCCACTGATTTGGTAATTTATTTTTGTTTTTTTTTGTTTGGGTTTTATTGATATTCTTCAAATTTAATTAGTGATCCATCTAAAACAACTGGATTTAATTTATATAATTTATTTTATTGAATTTTTTATTGTCATATAGCAAATATGGATATTCATAGCGGAGATACATATATATATTTGTGAATATTAATTTAAATCAATCTGGTTTAGGTAATAATTTAAGCTATAGTTATGGCAATGGCTATGCTACTTTGTCAAAACAAAATAAAACAACCGATTGAATTATGAGATATGAAGAAGATAAATGGAAGTTTTTGTTGTTGTTCTCTAGATATTAAAAGTTAATGTGTTATTTAATTTTGGTTTAAATATCAAAGAGCAAAAATAAAAAATACAGGGTGAATTGCATAGTTGCAAAAAACGCACTGTAGACAAAATTAGGCTGTTTCTAAGACTTACGCGAACCAATGCGAGACATTACGTTTATGATACGACGATGAATTGACAACAACACGTTGCTATTGTCTATTGTTTTTTTCGTCGTCACGATTATGTTTCACTCTGGTTTGGGTAAGCCTTAAATCTGTACAACTTTATTGTCTTTCAAAATAATCTCATAAAAAATTTTGCACACATAATTTTGAATATATTTTACCTTAATCAACATACTCGTAAGTTAAGTATTCACCATGAAAAGGTACCGTTATTTAATAACTAAAAATTATTCAAAGTGGTACAATTTAAAGCAGAGAGATAAATTTTACTCAATAAAATTCCAATATTTTCAAAAAAAAAAATTGTTTTTTTTTTCAAAGATCTAAAAAAAAAAAATTGTTTGAAAATGTTGATATCTATACAATATTATTAAGATTACATTGGACATGTTCATTATATATGAAATCTATAGTACTCTTATCAGCACGTTCCACGCAGCTTTGTGATGTGGTCGTTTGAAGGCGCACTTGTTTATACACAGAAACAGCAACCAAAAAATTAGTAAGTGATGTGTTCGCTTGGGGGTCAACGCGACGTGTGGAACGTGCTGATGATAGGACTATGCAAATTTATATACAATGGACAGTTTTAATTTGATCGCAATCCGTCAAATTAGAACCGTTTTTTGAGATCAATAAGTTGTGTCTTAACGGTTATGACACAGGTACCGTTACTTTTAGAGCTAAAAAGAAGAATTCAAGAATTCTCACTAAGAAATCTCTTTAAAACCAAACTCCAAAGTTTGAAGAAAATTCTTCCAGTATAGTTTACGGTGTAGCTCGAGGTACAGACAGATAGGCCGACAGAAAGAATTGTGGGACGCACTTGTTCGTGTTTTCTATCGCCGTAATGTCAGGTCTGTAGTTTTTGAGATATCTCGGACCACATTTATAAAAAAATGATAGCTTCAAGTTATAATTAAAAAAAATTAAGCAAAAAGCAGAAAAAGTTAATTTCCTTTTAGAAAAATTTCATCCCCAAAAATAAAATAATAAATTTGGTAGCGTAACAGTCCATGAAGAACTAGGGCCTAAGTGCAACTTACAACTCTCAACCATTCCTGTGTGCGTGATATTGTATGAATGGAAGAGACCGAAAGAAAGGGAAACGGCTGAGGTGAGAAGTACTCTATTTGGAGGATTTGTCAATTTCTTCCAGCAGTCTATTTTTTAAATGGACGAAGCTGGGAATCGAACTCATACCCCGGCACGATAGTCCTATCTTACTTTGGCGATAGAAGGGTTAATGGCCGTAAAATTCAAAAACGACAATCTTGCACTCCAATTCGAAGGATTAGGTCTTATTTCAGTGAAAATATGTAAGTTGCTTTATTTATTAAAAGAGCAAATCTTTATATTTAATTTATTAGCAGAAATACTTGTTTTTAACAAATTCGAATTAACTACAAATGCCAAAACACATAGAATAAATTTCTCTGGATTAATAGTTTTTTTTTTTTTTTTTTTTTTTGCATAATTTCTTAGAGTTGTCTTAAGGCACAATCAAAGATAACTTGGGTTTTGGGTAGATGTGTCCATCTGGCTAGTTATAATTAACATCTTTGTTTATTGGCTGTATCGCGTCGCAGGTGCCAAATGATATGAAATGATTTCTTAGATAAGCCTATTGTTCTCCTTCTGTCCCCTCTCCCGTCTATTTTCTATGCATAAATGGTTACAAATCATGTAATTCGTCTCATTCTATTTTGATTTTGTTACAAATACATAATTTAAAAACTTGTTTGTTTTTCCCTCTATAAAATAAAATTTTGTTCGTTTATTTTTTTCAGAGTGATTCTTTATTCGGAGAAATCGCTTACGCATCACACAACTAGCCCCATATAAACCGCACAACAATAAACAATCTATCTATGTATATCAGCTTCGCCTTAAATAGTCAATAACAATAAATCGGAGCGCGCATAAAATCCACAAAAATTCTTTTTATTACTATACTACACACACGTCTGATTGAAGTGGAAAGATTACTTACTTACGCTCGCAAGTCATCATCGCATCGCTCAGCAGCTATAGCTATCAGCAATAAAATCACATCAAAAGGGAGTAGTGAGAGCGCAACATAGGTCAACTGTCCGTTGCCGCCCTAAGAAAACCATGCCACATACAGGTGAGTGAATGTTTCGGTCCTTAAATTAAATAAAAAAAAAAATAAATAAAAATAAAAAGTTTTAAAATATCACTTTAATTGGTATTTTATATGTTTTTTTGTTTTTTGTTACAAATTAAGTTTGTTTACACTGACTGAGGGGCTATATACATAGCTGCCGCGAGAATCATTAGTTCAGGTTTTCGGTCCATCATCATCATCATTATCATTATTTGGTCAACACCTTTAAAATTTGAGAGATTCCTTATCATCGCAACCAAGAATTTCTCGGCCACAATTCTATATAGTGGAACCGCAAAGTCTGTTCTTTTAGATGTTCTGTTATCTTCAGGGTCTTTTTTTCTAGGAAATCCCATATAGTCCAAGAACTCATTACTCCCTAATGGCCGTTGGTTGGTGGTTGCGTTAGACTTTCATCATCATTTCCGTATCGAAGTCGATCGGTTTTTAACGATTTTAACGACTTTATCGTGAAGGCATTAAAAACAAAATCCCAAATGAAGAAGACCAAAGAAATCGTGTTTGTTGATGTGTTGGCGCAGCTTACATCAGCCCCTGTTCTTTTATTTTTTTTTGTTTAATGATTTTTACACGAACCCAAGAAGAAGATGGCTGGGTGGCCCTGGCCGTCCGCGTCCGTTCGTCCCACTTCTGACACCTTGAGTCTGTGTTTCTTTTCTTTATTTCGCGCGCTGCCGCCGCTCCGCAATCCTTTTAATTGTATTTTAAATATCGAAGCCTGTAATTCGCACGCTATAAGCCATAAAACCATAATATTCGAGAGTGAGCTGGAAATTCACGATGCCTAGTCATACTCATTCTTTGGGGCACAACAATTATCCAACACCTTAAAATTACCCCAAAGATGCCCTGAATGCAACCTTTCACGGTTATTATTTTTATTGACCGTATTCGGTTGTCTGGCAGTACTTTGGGTAATAAAATCGAACGCTTTGCACCATTCCGCCGTTGAAAGAAAAAAAAAATAAAGAAGGAAAATGCAGATGCTACTGATGTGTCCTGATGGAACCAGGTTAAGTCTGACGTAGAGTTTCATATGTGGCAATAAAAATTTACGAAATCCCACAATTAGCGGGCAAAAACCAAAAAGTGCCAAAAACACTTAACACCATTTCGTTTAGTCGAAAGTGCATGCCGTTGCGCTGTGTGTTCGCTGGCCGTATGTCTGCTATTTGTTGGCTGGCCAGCCGACGACCTGGTCAACATATTTCCGGAACACAAAAACATCGATTCACCATCGATCGACGACGGATGGATGTGCCGAAGAAGCGAGGCATCATATATATGACGACAACATGGATGGATTGTAGATGGACGTATGGTTGCCTCTGGTTGCACGCAGTGATTCCTGTTTTTTGTTTGTCTTCAGCAATGTCTGGGACGAAGATCGGTCATTAATATTTCGAGCGCGACCGTGTAGAAATATTCTGTTTTGAGATATGCTCCACAAGAGGGTTGCGGAGGAATAACTTCGATGATGGAAATCTTTGGCTTGGAGATCTCGCGAGATATTCTGGCGATGGTGTAAGATAGTTACATTCCTGTCGTCACCATCCAGTGTTTTCCGTTCTTTCTTTCATGGGGATTATTTTTTTTTTAAGGTTTTTCTTCGTCTTTCGAGTTCTTTTTATTTGTTTTTATTTCTGTTGGGTTATTTTGGTTTGGTATAGGTACCTATGATGGAAGCTGATGGTGGTACCTACACTTTGATTTGGGATGCCATTACAAAGATGGAAATAGCTGAATTAATGACTTGAATCTTTGAGTGCGGAGAAACGATAGTTGTGTGGTGATTCGAGTGCATTGGGAAATCAGGATCAGGATCCGTAGTTATTGGCTTGATGAGAAGAAGATTCGTATTGTTTTTTTTTTTAATTTCTTTTTCAAGTCTTTCTTTTAACAATCTGTCTGGTAGTAAATCACTATAGTTGAATGCATATTGAATGGAAGTTTATGCGGGAATTCAATTTTCAGCGCTCACCTCATTTGCATATATTGTTATGTTTTTTTTTGTTGTGCTTTTTGAAAGTGAAGGGCTTGATTTGGAATACGTTGTAGGGTATATGTATGTTTATAAAGGTTTTGTGTTATAATTAGATCAGTTTTTATGACATTTGAAAGTTGAAGAGTTCGATATGAAAAGAAACTGGTAGTATATCAAGAAGCATTGTGGGACTTTGTTCATTGTCAAACTTCGCACTCTAATTGCTGAATTATATATTTATTTCTTACACATGTTACATTCGATTTATTTTTTATTTTCAATGAGTTTGTAAAAGTTGTGGATTTTGAAAAATACTAATTTTTGTATTTCCTGGTAGATTATGCTAAGTAACTTTAATATTTGACCTTTACAGATTTTATTTAAATAAAATATTTTTTGGTTAAGAATCTAATGGCATTTTTAGAATATTGCATAAATTTTACTATTTTCATAAAAGTTTAATTAAAATAATGAAATTCGGAATTAATTGAATGTCTCAATAGTTCTTTATAAAGCATGTAAAACGTTTAATGTAATGAGGTAATTTCGTTTATAATTTCCAAATTAGCTATCAAATTATTTTATTTCTTACAAAAATTCGCATTTCCTAATCAGATAATTAAAACCAAATTTACTTACTTACTTACTTAGGTCCTCAGACCGTTTACGTCCGTGGTGTTCCCCTTGCGGGGCCTAGGGCCTCCACTACTCCTACGCGCCATCGTGTTCGGTTTCTGGAGATGTACTTCAGCTCTCTCCAACTCTTCCCCAGTTGTGCTGATTCCTCTTCGACCGTTCTTCGCCAAGTACTTCTAGGTCGGCCCACTCCTCTGCCTTGCTGCGTGAGAGGGTTCCATTGCATCGCTTGACCCGCAATGCACTCGTGGCCTTTTCGAAGCGTATGTCCAATCCACTGCCACTTACGTTTTCGTATTATAGAGTCAATGGGTTCCTGACCTGTCCTCGCATGAAGTTCATCATTGGAGATACGGTTAGGCCAGAAAATCCGCAAGATGTTTCGCAGACATCTATTCACGAACGTGAAACCAAATTTGGCAAAAATTTATCTTAAAAATCAGGTCAATACAATCAGACGCGCCTAATTAAATTGAAATTTGTCTATGAAATAGAATAAAAACGGAACTAGCCCATTTGGGCTCTAATGAATACGCTTTTTTACGACAAAACAAGATCTGAGGGTTTTCGAGCTATGATATATGTAGGTATAGGAATTTCGAGTTTTATCTAAAATTAGTTTTCAAATTTTGAGTTTTTTTTCGATATGACCAAAATATGTATAAATAATACTAACAGTCGTCCAATTAAGAAGTGACTTATTGTCAACTCTTCCTATTTTTTGCGCAAAATTTAAATGGACGTTTTTCTTTATTAGTTCCGAATAGCGCTTCCGATTTATTTAAGAAAAACACTTCATCAGCTGTCACCTTTTTCATTTGTCATTCACAGTTGTCATTTGCCTCATCCGCCATTTTTTGTGTTTGGAGGTTTTTTTTCCGGCTTCGAGTATGTTCGATAAATCTAATTAAAATACATGTGTTTATATCTGTTGATCCTTTTCATAAAATTTCACTGTTATGTTATCGGCATTTTGAATATTTTTTATTTGCTCGATGCACACATCATTTTAATAAAATAATAAAAAGACACACAATTATTGTAAGTTGTTCTTGTATGTTTCATGAAAACTACATAAATTCTTGTATAACGGCTCCTGAGAAAAATTATGTATGTAGGTTACCTACACAAACAAAATTCTTAAAAATTTAAACTACATATTTAATTTTAACTATAAACTCGAGATAATAAAATAAATTCTCACGCCCAAATATATTTGCTCTACCATCTTCATCAGAACCAGTGAATTCCTAGCCTTCATCTGAACCACTTTGAAATTTATGTGGCATACATAATATGATGTGCTTAAATTATATATATGTATTTTCAAAGTGTGTCTCTTTTCCACCTACACGCCAACATTTATAAAATCACTAACTTAAAATATTCCCAAAATAAAAATAATATATATTCATCGCGCTATTAACAATTGCTTAAACACACATCTTGTCGAAAGATACTAATAGCTACAATTTAGCTACTGTAGCTCCAATTTATATTCCCTACCATAATAAAACCAATAGAAAATACAACAAAATGCACTCACTATACTTCCTATTGTTAACCAACATTTTAATTCACCTCAAAATTGAATGCATATCGCGCGGCGTTATCTCAAAGCCCCTTCTTGGATGCATCTCTTTTTTTCAGAAAGCCAATCAATAAAAAAATTAACATATCAATTAGGCTAAAAGACTATCGAATTCAATTTTGTATCTTTTGATTGTTTTTTTTTTTCTAAATTTGTTTTTTTTTTTTTTAATTTCAGGACAGGCCGGTGTGAATCAATTGGGCGGCGTTTTTGTCAACGGACGCCCACTGCCAGACTGTGTTCGTCGGCGTATTGTTGAATTAGCTTTAATGGGTGTTCGACCATGCGATATATCACGGCAATTACTGGTTTCGCACGGTGAGTTGACTTCTTTTCTTCAAACAAAAAAATTTAAATTTTAAATTTATAACATTGTTCATATACAGTAGTTGTATATGGACGTACCTGCATTTATCTTTAAAAAAAAAACGACTGTATCAATTAATATGTTTGACATTTATGGATTTATATGTTTTTTTTCTTCTTCTTGTTCTCCCCTCTTGTTGCTGCCACAGGTTGTGTATCGAAGATTTTGACGCGATTCTATGAAACTGGTTCTATTAGACCCGGATCGATTGGTGGCAGTAAAACAAAGGTGAGTTTGAGTTAATCAACATTTATCATTTGACCATGTCCTGAGATTATCAGATAATGTCAAACAAAACGATTTGGAAGGAATTTATGCATGCACAAAATTTTAAATGAGTTCACATAGCGACAAAACTACTTAACCTCGCACAAACTCATTTTCTGTTCGAACTCACCACACTGGTATGTTCCTGCAGCTGTCACCTGATGGGAGCGTTCACACGATGTGACTGTGTAATCTGTGCCATAAAACACCTAATTACAACATTATACCAATAAATACATAGTGCGTATATGAAGCCCTTCCGTCCCGCTGCTGTCCCGATCTTATCTAACCATTTTTTTTTGTCGATGTTCCATCGGGACGCAAGTAAAAACAGGTTATAGTTTGGTGGATCTGTCAAACTCAATCCAATGTGTTTAGATAGTAAAAAACCATGAGTGTTTTCACCGATATAATCAATCACTTCAGGTGAAACATGAAATTACCCTCGAATAGCGCTGATTAGGGGTGCACAGACAAGAGAGATAAAAAGGACAACTAATATGAGCATTATTTAGTCCGTCCGAAACAGAGGGGTTGTTATGCATTTTTAATGAATTGCCTCGTCACACGTCACAGTGAATATAGAGGTTATTATAGTTTGTATAGTTTTGTGTGGTGTGGCCCCCGTCAAAAGGGTAAACACTTAAACACCAGCTAAATACAGCCTTTTCATAGAGATAACAGCGTTCTGATTGTTTTATTTTGCTGGCTCCCTATTTACATAGTTTGGTGTTTTTTTTTTATTCTGACGTTTAACCTGTCAAGTGCAAATAAAAGTGAAGTGGCAGCTTCTGTTTGCGAACAATGTAGGTACAATGTACGTATCTATGTATATAAAGATATTGTATACATAATGTGTGGTGACTCGACACGTAGGTTGTAGAGTGACTTTATAGATTATTGCGTGCATGCAAATATACGAGTATTGCAAAAGAAAATTGTGAAATTTCACGGTATTTAATTTGACATTTATTCTTGTATGTCATTGCAGCAAGTGGCGACACCAACTGTGGTAAAGAAGATTTTACGATTCAAGCAAGAGAACCCAGGGATGTTTGCATGGGAGATTCGAGACCAATTGCTGCAGCAGAGAATTTGTGATCCTAGTTCGATTCCCTCGGTCAGTTCGGTCAATAGGATTCTTCGAAATGGTGGACTCTGGACGGATGAGATGACTTCGAACGAACAGAATGCCATAATGCATGAAAGTTACTTAAAGCAGCATATTTATGCGACGAATGGAAGCACCGTGACAGCTGATCCAAGTGCAGTTGTGGCAGCAGCTGTTGCAACTACGACTTCGTTAACACACCCGTCTGTTTCGTGGCGAGTTGGTGCCCGAAATGAACTTCCTATCAAACCTGCAGCAACACTTCCAGTCTCGAGTTCCAACAGTGGCACGTCACCTCAACTCTCAGCGCAGGATCTAACATACGTCCAACAGCAGCAACAGCAGATCTCATCGTTTCCCAAACACTGGCTGTGGAATCCATCGCTTCTCTATTCAACCCAACGCATGCATGAAGCGGGATTCTTTCCTTATGCCCATGCCCAGTTTCCAGGGTATTTCCATGGAAGTGGTGGCGTCACAAAGTCAGAGAGTTCAATTGATTTGACAACTGGAAGTGGTGGCGGAAGTGATCCACTGAGTGATTGTGATTCGGGGAAATCATCACCATCAACATCGACCATAAGTACACCTGTGATGATGATGATAAATGGAAGCACTAAGTTAAATTCGCGAAAGAGAAATCCCTATTCGATAGAAGAGCTTTTGAAGAAACCGGAAAAGAGGCTTAAATTGATGGAGGCAGATGCAGCGAAGAGTGAAGAATTTGTGGTGGCGGTTGTTGATGAAGAAGACGAAGATCGAGTGAAGATAGAGGAGAATGTTGAAGTTGTCAACTGAGAGTTGATGTGTTTCGCCCAATGGCCAGTGAGATAGATATGATATATAGTTGTAATTAAACCTATTTATTTATATGTAAAGTAAAATATAATTTGTATATAGTGAAATTATTGTTTATAGTTTTAGGTTATATTAAGAGTAATTTTCTGTTCTCAAAGAAATAAAAGTGAAGAAAATTAGATGAAAAATATGAAATGATGTTTTTTTCGTTTTTTTTTTTTGGTGAACAAAATTTGCAAAATAAGTAAGTACCTAAATATTTAATAAGACACCGTTAAACAAATTTAATAACCCGATAGTTTGCTTGGATACTTTTTATTTTTGTATTTTGGAGGGACAGTTCAAAAACATGAAATTGACAAAATCTATATCGGCTATTGAATGATAAATCTAAGTCATCCCGTTAGAATTGATTTTTATTGGCACAGATGATTGAGAAACAAAGTTGTAATTATCTTATTAAATCTCACAGGTGGCGTTCTTTTGACTGATGGGTCTCGAACCCACACATCTAACTTAGCAGTCAAACACTTCTTCGACTGCGCAATTATCACTCGAATTCGTTTCGATTTTTCAAAGACGGGATATTTTTGAGGGATGTTTTGATTAGGATGGGCTCAGTTGAATATCAACTTGTTATACGTTAATGGAAAGGCCCTCACAAATCTTTTTTGTGTAGAATTAAATTACAATTCAAAAAAACTTATTGTTTTCTAGTAAATCGAAAACAAAAAAAAAAAAAATTGACTGAAAGGGAAAAATTGGGCCACATTCGTGTAGTGCGGTTAAAATAAAAATTTCTAAACAATACGTCCGAAATGGGGCTTTAGGGTAAGCTGATGGGCATTCCCAGCGGTGCGAATTGTTTAAGGGGAGCAATGCAACTGGCTACTTCATTAGCTGTAGAATAGTGTTAAACCAGAAACATTGCGGCGGTTGTCGAGAGATACAAATGTGCCTTTTATGATAGATGTTAGTTATACTCAAGGTTTGGACATGTAAAGACCTTCTAGATTTTGCCAGATAGGAAGGGGAAAACTGTTTCTTGCATCGACAAAGAAAATTTAAACACTTAGGAGCTTTGATAACTGCTCGGTTTCTTTGATACATGTGCCGCTATGAAAAGTGGCATCGGTGGTGAGTTCCATTTTTCTAATTCTACATCCGAAGGATTCTACGGTCTTAGGCAAAACAATTTAATATGGAGTAGAAGTTTTAGACAAAAAAAAAATTGATGAAAATAAAGAAAGGAGTTGGAGAAAAAACGGAACCCTGGGGCACGCCAGCATTTATTTCATGGTCCCCAGACTTGAAACCATTCAATACAACTTGCATTGAGCGGTCCGAAAGGTAATATCTAATCCAACAAAGAAGAGATTTACCGACACGAAATGCACGCATTTTCAATAAGAGATTCTATAAAACGCTTGGTGTGTTATACCTATTCCACATCATCAAATATCACATAATCTCTTATGTGGAACGTTGCTGATGATTATTGGCCTTAAGAGCCTCCAAAAGGTCAAATTGAATTCGTTACAAAAATTGAAATAAAAATTATTTTTATATGAGTATTTTAAGATTCTGCTCAATTAAATCAATAAAAATCTCATTATCGGCATAATTGGTGTAACCCGACAAACCAAAGCCATATAACGTTGGTTAAACTAATTAAGTCGTATTAATGGAATAAATAAATAACAAATGAATAACCTTGTTCTTCTGATATTGTTTGTCAGCTGATTGTGTAACATTGGTAACCACCAACGCCATTTCGATTATATTATTCACGTATTACGGTTTTCTGCATTTTTTGTGCCATTCTCCACCAGCATTGTTGTTGTTGGTGGTATAAATCTACAAAATACTCAAACTCACACCTCTTGATCGACTTGAGCATTTTAATTAACTACAGACTACAATTACTGGTTACTCCTGTGTAAACTAGGTACCTACTGCAAAATAAACTTACTTATTTACTAAACTACTATACTACCGCTGTTGATGTACTATAAGTATGTTGCTGTTGCAACTTTATAAGAAAATATCAACCCAACATATATCTAACTATTATGCCACATACCTATGCGAGAATAAAACCCAAACCACCAATCTTGCGACCAATTTGGTTTTGTGCGCGATCAGAGTACGTGCGTCGAATTTGCACGTCCATAAACTCTACGATCATCTATGTACTCTTGTACATATATCTATACACCGCGATATGGATTTGTCGCCATTTTTGGAACCCAACCATAAGCAAAAGAACCCCAGCCAGAGTCATCATCATGACCACAAATCGAAGCACCAGCATCCCAGCTTTAAGGTGCTATAAGTGAAGCATGTTTCTATATAGGTTCTATGGATTGCTTCAACACCAATGATCGGTATACGCACCAACGACTAACAGCACGCTACTGCTACATTGGTCGTCGTCGTCGCGCTGCATTGGGTAAAAACTTAATTTTCCCAGGCGATCGCGACGCGATGATTGCTTGTTTTTAGTTGTTTTTGGTTTTTCTGAACCGACCGATATGCGATCCGCGATCGTCCCTTGTTGAACATGTTTCTTTTACATTGGGGCCACGATCACCAACCGTACACAACACTCGCTACTGCTACTGCTGCTGGTTAACCAGGTGGATTTTTTTTGTCAACATAATGTTTGCTATTCTTTATTTTTTTTTTCATTATGAACTGAAGTTGGAGTAGGGTAAAGTGGATTTGTTCTAAAAAAACATAACACTTGAAATTCGCTGAGCGATTTTTAAATTGTTTTGTTGAGTTTTTTTTTGCGTGATTGGGCCAATTTTTTTTAGTTGGCGGAATTTAGTTGATTCGTCTGTTATTTTCTTGGACTCATCCGCTTGCTAATTAAATTCAAGTTCAATAGTGATTTGCTCAATTTCACAGTGTTTTTTACGGGCCAATTGCTAGTTAATCGGATTTGTATTTGATTTGTGAATTCTGGGGTGATTTTCCCTATTCATAATTATTCGCAAAATTGTTAGTGGCTCGTCTTTGATATTCCTGGATTTAACCTTTTTTTTGGAAACGATCGCAATTTTTCAAAATTCATTTGTGGTTTTTCTAATTCATCCATGAATCGACGTGTTTTGGGTGATTTTTTCGGAATCGTCGGTGATTTTCCTGAATTCAATGTTATTCTTGGTCCATCAGTGATTTTACCAGGTCTTCCGGTGATTTTGAAGTTCATTCGTAATTTGCAAAAAATTTGGATCCACGATTTTTCCATTTAGGTTATTCATTATTTAGCAGTGATTTTTCGGATTTTCAAAGATTTTCCCCTATTCTTCCATTTATTTGTTTGCCAAATTTATCCATAATTTGAAGGATTATTGCTGGGTTCGTTCCGGGGTTTGTTCACGAATTTCCTATTCGGGACTTAACTTTGATTTTCCCTGATTCTTCCATGATTTTCTTAACATTTTTTCATCAAAATGAACATGAATATTTTTACATCATAGGGTGCTACACAATACTCTCTAGAAAATTCAAGCTTTACTTTACTGTTTTTTTTTTGTTTTTTTATTTCTTTTTGTTCTACGAGAGTGTATCAGACAGATATGGACTACGAACAAGCTCTACAGCTTGTTCCACACAGCCAGCCGTGTGTGGCTAGGACATACATAGCTCCAGCAGAACAAACTGGACGACACATCCAGGGGGGAAGAGTCAGAAGAATTTATGGGGCGTTGAAGTCAATTTGCACCTCGGAATCAGTGGTGCGGACTTAAATGGATATTAATGGTTACCTACAGCACAGTGCCATGGATTTGCTCCGCGGTGGATTGGTTAGTTTAACGCACACTGATTGGACTCGGGAGAGAGGTGTCTGATGGGGACCTCCTGGTTAAATGTACGGATTCCAGTTCATTCCACCGCATAATTGCGTCGTGAGAATTTGCAATTGGTCTGATGCTGCTGCTGCAAGTTAATTTGAATTGATTTGCATTTATTTTTGCAAAGATTTCTCGGCTCTATGATGCGATGGTGTGATGGAATTGGGTGACAAAAAAAACATAACGAAATGCCCTTGGAACTAAAAAGAGGACTTTTTAAATATTCCATCAACGTTCTCGGTTGAAGATATAAAATATCTCTATATTTTTTGCTTTCCTCTCCCCATCAGTCAGTGTGATTCCAAACGGCTAAAGATTTCAAATTAACAAAAAGCTGCAATAATTGTATCACGTGCACGGTCTTCTTTGTGATGAGAAGGCAAACGGACCAGCAGCAGCAGCAGCAGCATCGAGTTCATAAAAATTGAAGCAGAAGTCAATTGCGTTGTGCGTTGCGAATGAAATTCCACATGACAGCAACATTGACGCTGATGCTGTGAGCTGTGCTTGCATCAGGAGCTCCTGAGCGGTGATGGTGTGGTATGGCATGCCATATGGGAGAGCACAAAAAGTGTCGCCCTCAAAGAAGAGCGCGCGATTGGTATCTGAAATCTTACACCATCTCTCTATGGACGCAGAGTAGCGCGGCCGATGATGATGATGATGATGATGATGATGACGATGAGTTTTTGGGCAGTTTTCTTCCTTGATGATTCTTCATCGATACAATATTCACTGAGAGGCTGACAGAGGCCAAGAAAAATATCTGAACGTGGATGACCAACAGAATATTTTTATACGGTCGCGATCGAAATATCAATGAGCAGCAACGAGCAGGCTTGATGGTTCCTGGCACCGTAAATCAAATCGCATAACGTAATTCTGCATCCAGGTTTTGCGCGCACTATGACGGGCTGGCTTTATAGGAAAAGAGAAGAGTGATGATGCGGACAAACGAATGAACGAATATGTGTCTTGGAGAAAAATGGGGCGATATAGATTTTTTCTGCTAGCACAGATGTCCTTTCTCGGAACGACATATCATGGCAGAAAATTTATTTTATGGCGGTAATGGTGTTATGTTTTACGCGATTAGCAATACGCGTCGGTTTGACATAGCCAACATACCCCAGAGTGCACAAATGTACGCTGTTCAACACAACACCACACACAACTTGACCATGGGATCCATTTCCATCCTATCTACCTACTCGTATATATTGATGGAGTCTTGCTTTATATTATTTGAAACACGTCGCAAAGCTTCGCGATCTGATTTCAATTTCGATTTGATTCCTCAAAGCAAAGCAATCCAACGATGATGATGATGGTGGTTATGTTGAAGAATTTTCTTGCAGAGCAGCAGTTAATATACAAGTGGAGCAGTTGCTATACTAGTCACGCTAGACATAATTATGTGGCACCACGTTTCTAGCATACCGTTTCTTCAACGTTCATATTCTCAGAATGAAGTTTGATTTTCTATCATGGTGGCAAAATAAAATTTTGTCACGTACAAGAAAAGGATACTATTTATTTAAACAATAGGGGTATTCATGCAACGGTGGAAAACTCGGATAAACCTCGGAAACCAGATAATTTTATCTCCGCAGAAACGAGCTGTCAAAATTTGTATGGGAAAAATATTCTGCAAACCAGATAAATTTATCTCACAGAATTGATGCAGAAAGCGAAGAAATAAACCTCATAAAGTTTCGAGAAATAATTTGTGACGTTTAGTTGTAACAGCTGATTATTTCTCACATTTATGCAAGAATTTTTATGGGGTGCTCATGCAAACGTAAAGCGAAAATTATATCTTTCTGCAAAGCGGAAAATTATCTCGTTGCATGAATACCTTTAATGCTTTTATGTGAGATAATATAATTTCCTAGATATGTTTGAGGGCGTTGAAAATGGAATTGTGAGGAAAAAAATTTTTTTAACAATCAGTAATTTTTAGGAGTATTTCTGAAATTGTGAAAAAAGTGTGCTCAAAAAACGTCTCGCTTACGTAGTAGTCAGGCTTGAAACTTCCAGAGAAGGCAAATGCGACCGATATCTGAATTCAGTTAGCCTCAGACATGGAACAATCCAAAACAAGGTGGCTACAGCTGTGCTCTTTAGTTTAACTTTCGATTTTGGTGTTGGGTTGGCTACAAAATGGACGCACTCTATTCTCACATAAAATTCATTTTTATCCTCACAGAACGGCGTGGGTTACAAATTTGTATTTTTTGTTGCATCACCTTTATAACTCATCATTGCAGGCGAAGTTGATTCTCCTGACTCAAATTTTCCGACCAATTTGAGACGCTCAAGGTGCTTAAGACGCACGAGACGCTCTAAAAGCCCAAGATCCCTTGAGCATTAAAGTCACAAAAAGTTCTCAAGACGATTGAATGCTTAAAACGCAGAGGACGCCCAAGACCCTCTAAATACCCTAGACGCATAAGATACTCAAGACACTTAATAAGATTAAGTCGTTCAAGATGCTCATGCTCAAGACGCAGACAGCTGTAGATGCAAGAGGCTCAAGAGGCACAAGCCTCTCTGTTTTTCAATAATTAATTTTGACTCTTTTCATATTAGGTAGGTATGTCCACAAAAATATTGCTCTAGAAAATCAACCGTCTATAACCGCTAAACCTATCGCATTCAAATGCTTATAACCACGCTGTTATCTATCTTTGTGGAATTTATTCTTTAATATTACATAAAAAAAAGATATTTAAAAATTGATTTTTCTCTTAAATTAAATAAAAATAAATAAAAAAATTCGAAAACAAAACTTAAAATTTTTTTCACTTGTTTAAATTTCTCTAATTTTCAACACCCTTATTAATTAATCTTTGTTTTATTTTTATATTCATATTGAAAACTAATTTTTCAAACACAATTTACTGAAACAATCTGACTTAAGCTAAGTATACACGATTGGAAGATCGTCCAATATTGGCCGAAATGTCAAAAGTCTTCCAATAGCAACCAATGAGCTGACAATTGGCAATTTTCTATCAAGTGAAAATTGTCCGTTTATACGGTTGGTTGATGTTCTCCAAAAATTAGGCAATTTATTGGTAGAAAATTTGTTGACAATTGCCGACAATTTTTTGTCTTCCAATAAAAAATTGTCTGTTTACACGGTTGGAAGACTTTAGAGAAAAAAAAAATTGGTTGGCTCATTGGAAGACAATTTTTTTGACAAATGGAAATATACATTATGTAGGTACATATGTATATGTAAATATAAAAAAGTTTTAGATTTTTGCTTATATCATTAAAAGTTTAAGTAATAGAACCTTCTGGTCTTCAACGTTTGACTTTAAATTGAAAAGAGTATGAAATATTGAAATTAAAAATTAAACTTAATAACGGTATATTTTGAAAATTTTCAGTTTGAACCAACAAAATTAAGGTTATCTTTTCAAAGTTTAAAAATTCGATAATGTTGTTGGCAAGAACATCATCCAATGAAAAAAAGAAAAATTTTGTGTTTAGACGAGTTCAAATGACTGCAAGAAGTCGGCCAATTTTTTGATAGAAAATTGGCAGACGATTGGCTGCCAATTTTGTTCCTGTCACTTTTGACAGATAAAATTGGATGTTTACATGATTGATAGAGAATTGGTGAAATTTTTTTGCAAGAAATCTGACAATATTGGATAATCTTCCAATCGCGTATACTTAGCTTTAGAAACAATATGAAAAACAAACTATTGGAAATGGCCGACAAGGTATTTAAAAAAAAAAGTCTACGATTTTATTTAATTAATAAATAGAAGCCACATAATTCAGTATTTTTATTTAAAAAAAAAAACATTTAACGCTGTGTATAATATTAGTGTTAATAATGTTTTTCTTTTTAATTTAACGTAAGTTCTATTTACTACCAAAAAACTGTGAGATATCTAACAAAATTCTTATTTAATCAACAAATCATCATAACCGACATTGATTATCATTATATTACATTTAAGCTCACTTAATTTATTGCCAATGACTAGCATGCCCATTTCCAAACTGTCATTTCTATGGATTAATGTCCACTTGTTTCTAATTGTTTTTTTTTTTCTTTCTTAGTGTACTGTCAACAATCGTGTTAATCTAATAAAATTTACGCGCTCGCAAATCACCGATCAACATACCTAACATAAATATATCCCGCCACTGATGCTTTTGCTTCCACATAATCTGCCATTTCCAATTGGAGACTTATTGATGTTTCTCTATACGCATTAATTGGTAATTAAGTCGATGGCTAACAATAGCCGTTTAGACAACTTCTGAAGAACAAACACCGACCGTAACAAATTTGTTGCGGCATCAAGCACCAAAGCCAAAGGCCGCACTCTCTTGAGACCCACACAGTGGCTCTAAGGTATCGGAACCGCTGCCTTTTGTCGCCAAGTTGTGTGCATACAAATTGCCCGGAATTAATTTCTCCAAATCGAACACGGATCCAATTAACCAAAAGGAAACTGGTATTGATCCATGGCACGAAAAGAGGTGCGTAGGGGTCCATCTGTCATGAGATATGAGACACGCACCTCCACAGTAGCTGCCTTTGTTATCCGAAGCTAATCTATATTGTGCGCATTCCAGATTTATCCATTTTCGAGGATTCACCGTCCCTCGACTGACATGGCTTAGTGTTGGCGGCTTCTCATCGCACAATCGTTTGATATTCAAATTAGCAAAATTGTTTGACAAGTATGTAAACGTTTGCTCCAATTAGAGTTTGAAGAAATCTCTCAATATTGTCTGCTACTGTCACCGCCGCAGCATCTACCACCATCACCTCCACCACCGAGCGTTTCAAATAATTATGTTAATCTTGTCGGTAGCTGATGATGGCCGCCGCCGCCGCCGCAGAATAAATTGGTCATTGGTTCTGTTCTGACATGTGTTTTTCACGACAGTTTTTCTTTCTTCAAATACAATAAAAGAAGCCGCGAACACAATTCTCCACTTACTTTGATCCATTCAAAAGTCCAGCGCCACAGCCGTCATCAGCTGCTGGATGGATTCCTATATGGGTTTACTTCTTTCTGCCAAGAAATTAAAATTATTGAAATGGTCCATAAAAAAAACTCCAGGTTTATGACGAGATGAAGATCTTTTAAATTTTGACGGTGTGATGATGGTTGTGCGTTTTGTTGAGCCAAATTTGCGTGTGAGACCGTGGAAGAAAGATTCACTTGATGGTTATGGTTTGAAGTTGTACATAATAAAATTGGTGGGCACTTACTTTATTCTTATGAAATTGTTAACCTCGTAATTAGGAACACTAATTGAGTGTCATACTTAGAAGATTTAATTTCAACATAACACGAACTTTATGTTTTTTTTAGAAAAAAAAAACTATGAGATTTGATAAAATCGTTGAATTGAAGCGAATTATGTAGATTTTAAGAAGAGACCTATTTCCATGAATAGGTCAATAAACAATCTCAAATCAAAGGCTGGGCTGTTATATATACGATTTAAAAGTAGACCTACGGTAGAGTTATTACAAAAAGGGGTCTCTTCTAGCGTTTTTATAAGGGGTACAAACTGTAACCTCGCATGGATACAATAAAGGATTTCAGCGTACTTCTGAGGTTGGAAATATAAAAAAAAATACACCCATGCTCGCACCTACCTTGCATCGTAAATCCTACGAGCACGAGAGCTGCAGGAGGCAGCTTGCCCCATATACAAAACTCACTGTTATCAATATGTTGGAAAAACCTGACGGATCGAAAATTGATGACGGAGCCTATCTTGTTTTCTTTCACGATTTCTGCAAAAGCTGTGTGGACTAGGGATAAGCAGAAACAATTACAATCTACTTTGTTCGTGCCCTGCTTTGTCCCAAAGACTTAAACTTCAGCTGGGAGAATATTTTTTTAAAGATCCCTGTGATCTTATGAACATAAACATCAGCATTCTCTCCAAGCAGTTAACGAGTGGGGAGAAAATTTTAAGATTCCTGTGGTATCACAATTCTCCAATCCTTACCTTATGTGTGTCAGTTCTGCTGACAGCCATGTCAACCTAACCTAACCTAAGGAAAAACTCTGTTTCGCGCTGACAACATCACCAGCGCCACGAAAATAGCTCGCTGGCCAGCAAATATTTCCCCAGCTCATTGCCAACAGGTCCAGCTACCAGCATCCTATATCGCAACGTACATGATGCTGGTCAAATCTAATTCAATCGAACGAAATAGTTCTAAAACAATGGCGGCTGCTGTTGTCGGTTCCGTTGCTGGTGCTGTTTCAATGTGTCTATAAGCCAAAAACTAAACAAAACAACCAGAGAATGAAAAAAAAAACATTTGACATTTCAAATTGAAAACATTTATTGGACCCTAGTTAAATTATCTGAAGTAGTATTTAGAATTGGGAATCACATCCTACGACAAGGTAGGATGATGATTCTCGAATTAAAAAAAAACTATACAAACAAGTGATTTTTAAATTTTTTGACTGAAAAAATTGAGGTTCGCATGGAAAATTGGAAGTGCTTCTTAATTATAAATTAATAAAGAGATCCCAATGATAACTGATAATTTAACCGCGTTTGTTAAGTTTAATGACTAATTAGGTGAATGATAGTCAGAACAAATTTAACTGCATGTAAAAAAAGGTCGACTAGTTGACCGCTTTAATATTTCATAACTAAAACGGAACACTCAGATCTATTTTCGACAACTTAGTAGACCGCACTAAAAATTTTGATTTTGTTATTTATAATTATTTATGTAATTTTTTGTACTAAACAGATTTTTTTTACATAAATATTCAGAAAAAATTCTTAATTAATGTTTCAATCATTTGTCAAATTGGCATTTGTTGTATTTCCATTTCCATTTTCATTTCATTCCATCACTCTGACAACTACTTCTTGCAATCCAAAGAATCTTCATCGCACGACAAAAAATGCAACAGCATTCTGCTGTCTAATTAGAATTACATGAGCTTTTTAAAATGGCCAATTATTGTTATCTGTCGCTGAACCATTATTTTTAGTTGCAGGTGCTACGATGACGTAATACTTTGGAATATAGATTTTTTCCAATGTTCATGCACATTTAAGATGCTAAAATCCTCTCGAAGCTCCTACATTTTCTTATTTGAATCCACCACACTTAACTTAAGATTGAAACGAGATTCAATCCTTAAGTGAATGTAAATTGCGTGAGTAACAATAAGCATCAAAATTTAAATTTAAAAAAAAAAAACAATGAGAAGCATATCACGCTGAGCTGAGTGCAACCAGGCTATCAAATGCTCGGTCATAAACTCAAAGATGACATGAAGCTCGAACACAGCTTTGCAATTAATCTCGACAATCATAACATAAATTTTCCTCCTTTTATGGTTTTGGTAGGTATAAGGCTCTTTAGGCACATTAAAACTGTCCACGTGAAAGAGTATGTTCATCAGTGGAAAACGTCTACGCAACCATCATCATCGTTGAGTAGTTTGTCAATATCATCGTGCTTATTGCCAATTTGAGTTGGCAAAGACGCTCAAGCGCACATATCTACATGGAAGCATCGCATCATTGATCGATGATGGATGATTTTAATCATCACCATAAGTTTGAGCCCGGGTGGATGAGAGTGTTCGAACCGGTAGGGAACACAGAAGCACTATAAAGCATTATAGAGGAAGCATCCAAGCTAGATGCCGCCACCACCGCCATAACAACCAACGCATATACCAGGCCAGGCCATAAGCACAAAGCACATCTTATACCCAAAGTTAATTAAATCATTGCATCTGAACATTAGTTTCGCGTTGCGCTCCCAAAATCGTTAAGACTGATACTAAAAAAAAAATCCACATATTTCCCTGCAACTGTCTTTAATTAACGCTTAATGGTTTATACAGAGAGGCACAGGTCTTAGTGTGTGGATCAGAGGTTTTATCTGTCCAGACTACACGATAGAAGCGACGGATGATGGTTCGTTGGACAGTAGTTGCTGCACTAAAGTAAAATCCGTTCCAGGTTTTTAAAGCGAACTTTATGGCTCTTAGTCGCGTCGCGTTGTTGGGATGTTCATCTTTGCGGCAATGCGGATGATGGAAGAAGGCCTCAAGTCGCGGAAAAGAACCCCAAGAGGTTTATGACGGTAATAAGAAAAGAATGTCATAACACAGAAGAGCAATTAACTATGAGAAATTAATTCAGTTCACCAAACGCGTTAAATAGATTCACCAACGTCAGGCGATGGACACGTTCGGGTCGCAAGAATAGGAACTCTCATACAGCATCTTCTTTAATTACTCTATTTAACTGTCATCATTTAAAAGTTGAATGCCCTCTTTGTGTTGGATGAGACAATGATGTCTAGAAAGTTGAAATGTCAAAAAGAGAAATGCAAGGGTCGACTGCACTTTTCTCTCAGATCACCACCTAACATACTCATCGAGTATTGCCCAAACAACAACTGTGTTCTTCTAAAAAGTCTCTGAGATTAGGCGAGTTGTCAAATTGAATGACTTGTCAAAAGAAGGGGAACGATTTTTTTGTTTTCCATTCAGTGAACAGAATCAAAATTGTGACACGCGTTCACGAACTAGGTAATGTGACTTCCTCGGTAGTCATTTCTATCTGAATCTATATCGTTGAAAAGGGGGACACAATTGAAAGAGGTGTGAAAAAATACTTCACGATGAACGTGTTGACGTGAAGTGTTTGTGTACAAGTTTCCTACGCCCATTTTAAGTAAGATACATATATGAAGATAGAGGCGTGCACAATATTGAAGTACTCATCTCGTCATGCACTCAATGCCATGATGGCCTCTAGATGATGGCTAAATCCTTTATAAGGCAATTTTGGGCGGCTCTAAACAAACCAGTACCAACATTGTTGTTGTCAATTTATAAGTCGAATGAAGAGCGTGGGATCAGGCAACTGCTGGAAGAAGGAAGAGTTTAAATTGTGGAAGATGTCGCAGTTAGCATAAAGATTTTTTGGTAGAACTTTGAAAATAGTTGATTGTTCATTTTCTTTTAAAATAAAATTTTGTAATTAAAAAAAACTTGGACAAATAGGTATAAAGAGTAGGTTTGATAAGAGAACTGTGCAAATGAAAATAATTAAATCTGCTCATATGTAGTTATATAATTGAAATTTTATTCTTTTTTAATCTAGAGGCTGTTTTGTACTAACTTTGAAATATTTAATTTTATGTTTTAAAAACTCACTTTGTGAATAAATGTCTTTACTGGAACATCACAGAGACTTATGGAGGGTGCGTAAACGCGGCCGTTCACGCATCCGCTTACGTGCAAGCGTTTTTGTGTCCGTTTATTTATGTGTTGATGGTCTTTTACCATTAATCCTTAAGTTAATTTTGTAAGTTTAAAAAACATTTCTTATTCGAAGTTCGACAAAAAACTAAGCGAATGCTATAGGTACCTACATATATGTACTTATACATACCTATTTCTTTAAAAGGACCAAAGTTAAGTAACCGATTATATCGAAAAGGAAAACGGCCCAGAAAAAAAAACTTTGTAATTTAGCGTTTTTGATTTTCCCATTAGATTAAAAAAAGATCCGACTTGACAAATTTTTTTGTTAAAATAAAACTTTTTGTGAATTTTTAAATTCTTCAAGTTGCATGTCAAGTCATTTTTTTGAATTTAAAACTTGTTTTTTTTAAATTAATTTTTTTTTTATATTTGGCAACTCTATGTTTTTTAATTCTCAAATAAAAATAAATTATAGATTAAAAAATTTCTACATAGCTCCAAGATTTTTTATAAAAAGTTTGTGTGATGTAGCAATTTTAATGGGTCATTTCTTCGATACAGAAGATTTTTCAAAAATATTCAAAAATAATTTTTTTTCAATTCGACTGTTTCAATTTTTCTGCATTCAATATCTTTAATTTTATATTAATATTAATGCTCTTATTTGGGGTACCAATTTTTGTTATTAATTTTTGTTAAAGAATTTGAGTGCAAATATTTATTTCCTTAAACAGATACCTGTTCTATTGTTTTATCTCATTATATACATATATATTTATGAAAGATTAAAAAAAAAAACTAATAACTTTCGATCTAATTAATGCATCGACTGATTTTGTTTTGTTTGAAATAAATTTAAAGCTCGACGAATTGTCTACACCCCAAAACATAATTTAAACCATGTGTTTGGTGAGTGACAGACTCCATGACTTACTATAGCTTCAGTATATCTTCTCATAATTATTTCTTTTTAAATCAAGTGTTGTTTTTAATCAGACTTTAAAAAGAGATGTAATCGCACCAAGTCTAAGAGTAAGTGTATCGAAAATAAAAGCAATTAAAAAGTTTTTCTTCATTCATTATCCATTTCGATATTTCTACATAATTGAAAGTTTAAGATCTTAGTTTTGCCTTCCTTTATCTCACCTATTTCCAAATTACTTTTGTGTCTTAGACGCATATTTCAAATCCATAGCGTTTTCAACAACTTTAAAATTAACTACGAGTAAGTACCTCGAACGATAGGCAACTTTCCACAAAATACAATCTTAGGACTTCAATGGAAAATATCTAAGTCTACTGATTTTAGTTCAAGTGCTTTCCTCTTTCATCAACTTCCTTTTACCAAGTTATACCTATCTATAGAAATCTAAACTCCAATTTTTGCTTCCTTTGCTTTATTGCAACGTCGTCGAAGACTACATCACAAAATTTACGTTAAATACTAAAATTATTCAAAAGTGTTAAAGGGTTTTTCTTACACTTGAGGTATTTTATTTTTTATTTTTGCAACATTACAAACTAACATAACTTACTGAAAGCGTGGGAGTGTCTGATTTTATCTAAATGGTTGGCACAAATCTTGATTGAGTCACGTCATTGGGATTACAATCAAAGCGCATTGTTTTAACCACCAAACATAACTCTATATAGCGGCGAAGAAAGAGCCCGGTGGAAATAATGAAATTCTTACATCCGGTGGCACCTAACATACCTACATTGTGGTAAGATGTATACCGAAATGATTTGCAACATTTGCATAAAAATGCAAATAAAGTTTTTTGAATTTTGAAAAGAAGGAAACAATTTGCAATCGCCACCTTCACTCTTTTAGTTTATGTTCGTTTTTTTGTAATTGACCGTACATGAGATTCAAGTTAACAGAAATTGTTAGGCGGGCGATTGGGTTAAAAAAAATTAGGTTCAATTTGTAGGCATTTTTAACAGAAACACAAACTGTCCGTAACATCTTTTATTCAATGTTACTAAAATTTCCCAGCCACAATATTGCTGTTAATGAACGAAAGGTGTGAGTCTTGACTAGGGACAATTTTCGCTGAATTTTAGCTAACATGCAGAGCACATAATCAAATACACAAACCTATAATAATAAATTCGATTTTAATGGTCGAAATGACCAAAGTGACCATCATGTGTGGAGTTCGGAGTTCGCAAATACAGTTTTGAAACCTTTGCATATAAAAACATATATTCTACCTTGCAAACTGAAAATAAAGCACAGAAGAAAAAAACTAAAAAATGAGAAAAATCAGAGTGAAGTAGATATGAATGTCAGACATATATTTTTTGCTCGCCAGCATGGAAAAGGCAAAAAAGAAAAACAGATGGCATTTTTTCTTATTTTCTTATTCTTTTTGACACTTCCTTTTAATTTTGCATTCCCCCAACCAAAGAAAATAGTATTGTCTTCTCGCTCCTACTCCCAATTGCCGTCATTCGAAAAATTCCCCTTAAAAAAGTCTACACCTAAAAAAAGAGCTGACAGCAGCACCACCAAAACAACCCCTAAAAAATATTCGCCATGATAGTACTATAGTTTCTATATACAAAGGTGAAATGTATCATCCTTATTCCTCCTTCTGAGGCAAAATCATTTGCATTTTCAAGAATAGACGCAAATTGGTCTTACCGATTTCTGGGGAAGATTAAACTGTGTCTACAGTGAAATATTACTTTTGAAGTGACCTAATAGAAGGTGCAGGTATAATATACTCACACTTAAACATTTCCATAAATCCTCAAAGTTCCAATTTTTACACTTTTATAGGATTTTTCGAAAATATTTATATTTTTGTAATTAAAAAACTATGCAATTGGATTTCGAAGGGGTTCTCTGTCTCTTTCAGCTTTCAAACAAAACAATTTTCAAAATTTTTGGTCAAAAATAAATTAAAAAGAAATAATAACATCATTATTTTTTTACCGATTCAGATATATCTAACTGCTCGAACTTGTTCCTATGTTTAGAATAAACAAATAATAAGTTACAAAAAAAAAGAATAATATTAGATAAAAATATGAAAAAAAAACATAAAATTTATTTGATAAATAAAGCCAGAAAAGAAGTTTGGGCTCAAAACTGAAGATGCCATCTTATCAATCATAAAAATTCGAAATTTTGAAAAAAAAATTCCAAAAATATTTTTTTGTAAAAAATTGTTTTATAGTATTGAAAAAATCGTATGCAAGTTATCAGTGTTTAATAATATACACTTAAAAACATAATTAAAAAAAATATTCACTGGTTTTCAAAAAATTATGATTTTTTTTTCTAAATCTTAAAATATTTTATTGAATATTTTGATATGAGACATTATTGAGATTATTTAGATGCTAGTTCAAACAATTTTTCCTCACAATCCTTCAGAATGTTTATGAGAAAATCAAAAACTAAAAATAGCAAGTAACGTTAAAGGTTTTTTTTTAAATAAATGTTTTACCAAATAATTTTTCTTTATGGGGTTTGAAAAAATATCATCAAAATCGTTTAAACCGTTGTCAGGGTCAATATGTTTTGTTTCAACCATTGAATGCTATGTATATACAATTATTTTTGTAGCTAACAAAAAATTTTTATTTTTGTGTCTGGGGATCTATTTAAAACCTTAAGTCCAACATTTGAAGAAAATCCCTCCTGAAGTTTAGACAAAATTGCGAGACTCACTTTTTTCCCGTTCTCTATATTCGTAAGTCTGATTAATATCTCCATCTCATTTTTTCCATAAATTGCACTATAGTACCTAAAGCCCCAAGTAAAAAGCTCATTTAATTAAGTGCTGACAGGACTTTAAAACTACAAGCTTCAAGATGTATCAAAAACAATTCAATTTTAGAATAAAAACCGTTCAAAAATGAGTTCTGAAACTTAAAAATTTAAAAAACCAAAACAAGTTCAAAGTAACATTTTGAAAACATTATTAAAATATAAAATTGGAAAAGAAACGCAAAATCATTTTTTTTTATTATTATTTTATTTTATATAAAAATCGATTTTCTTATTTTTGTTTTTTTTTGTTTTTAATTTTAAATTTACAATGCTATATACCTATTATATAAATATGTGAAAACAATTCTTTTTTTTTAAATTTTAAACAGTGTATACAATTTTTTATTGATCATTATTTGAATAATTATAAATTTACTTAAATTCTAAAACAATTTACAAATAGTCAAATGTATGTATGTATGTATATAAAATATAATTTTATTCTTATTTTTTTTTTATTCATGCAACATATTTTATAAAAATTTTGTGTATATATTTTTTTTGATTTTACTTCTGCATGCATAAAGAAGAATAAAAAATTAAAATAATTTTATATAAAATATTTCTTCCGTTGTTTGTTTTGTTTCATACAATTTTACTTAAAAAATATTTTGATTTTGTGCCAATAAATTAATTAGTACTTTTTTTTTGATATTTTCTTTTTCTTTTATCGATATGGATTTATGAAAAAAAGGAAGGCAAAAATGGCACACACACTACTAAGTATTTAAAAGAAAAGTACAATATATACAAATATCTTTAATAAAAAAAATTACATTGTTTTGAATTTCGCAGATCTGAGAAGAGTCAAGATCATTCATTTTGACATTTGTGAAAGATTTTTTTATTCGAACAAATGTCATGATGACAGTTTGACAAATATATCACTGGTAGAAAGTGTCTAGTTGGAGGAAGCTGTCAGAACGATTTAATATCTCCAAATTTTTCTTTAAATTCTCTCCACTCTCTAACAGAACAATATTCGATAAAACCAAAAAAATGCGTCATAAGAAAAATTTGATTGTCGTCGTCGCGTGTCGGTCGGGGCAGTTTGTGGCAATTCAAATTTTATTTTTTAAATAGAACAGAAAGCCACTACCCTCATTTAATTTATTTAAAAAAAAAAACTATATTTTATATAATTTATATTCTCTGGGCTCTCAGTTTTCTTATAAATATACAATGATGTACAACATATAAGGCAATTTTTTGTTTTTAGCTTAAAACTATATTTATCACAGTTTACCTTACATAACTAACAAAAAAAGGATGCTTATAATCTAAGGGGAAAATTAAATCAGTTTTTTTTTTAAATTAATTGTTAGTGTTATAGAACAAAAAATTATGCGTGATTCGAGTGTGGAAAGTGACATTTATATTATGACATTTTGTTGTGTGTTTTTTTTTTTAATTTTTTAACTTAGGTGTAAGTACTTAAGTCAAAAACTATTGTTTTATTTTGTTTTAATGTACAAATGACAGAAATAAAGGCACTTTCGATATAAAATAAAAATCTTACAATTCTATAACGGTCCTTACAGATTTACATATCTATGTATATATTTTTTTTTGTAATATAAATAGAGCCTAACGATTTCTAAAAACTAAAATATTATACAAGAAGCCTTTGTTTTTTTGTTTGTTTGTTTGTTTGACAACTACACAACACATGTGGCAAGTATATTTTGTATTTTATTTAAGGAAATTATGGTCACTCCTCGACTAAGTGAAGGCTTCACTTTATAACCTATCACACTCTAGTTTCGCTACGATGCAGTGGTTGCAGCTCCCTCTGTGTGTCATTGTAGTATTCATGATCGGAACTTGTTTGTTCACCTTCACCAATAATGCCACCATTGCTAGTGCCATTTGGCATTATGACGACTGGGATCCCGATAGTTTGTGTTGGGATAGGTGCATCGTTACTACTTAGCGTTTGACCATTCATCAAATACTCTGGATTATCCACACTGGCTGGCACTCCAATCAAGTCCATATAGCCACCGGGACCAGTGCCGATAGGATTGGCACTGGCTGATTGACAAGTAGGCATGAGATAGTCATCTTCATCTACTGGCAAGTCGAGACGAAGATTTCCCACACCTACTTCGCGGGCGTTGGAATCAGTCTCGTCATCCCCACCAGAGGACGACTTATTCATGGGATCCTTGCAGTAGCGATTGAGCTTGGTAGGCAGTTCATCGGACGTTTCATTGCTGGGTCCGGGTCTGGCAGCTTTTGGTTGAAGATAATCTTCAGCTTCGACAACAGGCTCAGGGCCTTCAAATGTCGGCGCCAGCTTGCGTATGAGATCTTTCTCATCTTGACTGGTGTATGATGGTAGGCGGGTGAATTTGTCTCCAGCAATGACCAAATACCGACCGGGATCACGTGCAAACTCGGCGAATACATTCACCAATTGCTTGAACGATGGCCTCATCTCGGCATCTAGATGCCAACAGGAAAGCAATGTGCAGTAGATATCCAACGAGCAGATCTCTGGTTGTTCCAACTTCAAACCCACTTCGATTAAGTCGGGGATATCTTTGGCAGGAATATTCTCATGTGGCCTCTGTCCGAAGGTAAGCAATTCCCAAATGGTCACACCGAAGGCCCACACATCAGATTTGCTGGTGAAGACCCGATGACGAATACATTCCAAAGCAAGCCATTTAATTGGCATCTTGCCTCCGGCAGCCTTATATTCATTCGAATCACTGGTCAAAAGCTTCGCAAGACCAAAATCTGTAATCTTCACACAAGACGGTGTCTGAACGAGCACGTTTCTTGCTGCCAAATCTCGATGAACAAGTCGCTTCTCTTCAAGATATGACATTCCCTTGGCAATTTGTGTTGACCAATTGAGTAAAGCCTTGGAACCGATTTTGTCCTTATTGTTTCTTACATAATCGAGGAGGCAACCTAGTGGCATGAGTTGAGTGATCAACATCATTTGTGACGTCATACACACAGCTAAAAGCTTTAGAAGATTTGGATGTTCAACCGAAGCCATAATGTAGGCTTCTCGCAAAAATTCTTCACTCGATTCAACTCCGGAAGACTTGAGCAGTTCTTTGATTGCAACTGGAATTTTGACATTTTCTCCTTCAGGCACCCAAACACCCTTGAACACTCGACCAAAAGCACCCATTCCTAGAACTCCTCCTTTACGAAGTTCGGCTTCTTTGACAATTCGTAATTTCGATAGATTTGCACCGATATTAGTTGGTCGCAGAGGTTCGGAATCCTCACATCCAGATAGAACCATAGTCATTTTGACAGCTTCCTTATTGGCTTTTGTCTTTTGACGGTATACATAAGTGATCACACTGAGGGTACATAGCAACATTATCAATGTACCTAAGGCTATGAGAGTGACGACATAATTATCTTGACCAGCATCGAGCATAGCAGTTCGGTGGGGAGGTGTGGCCGAACAATAACTGCCTATATTAAACGATTGATAGACGATGTGTGAGAAGTCTTCGGGACACTTTTTGGTGCAATTGAATGACGTCGAGTTATCACTGGGTTCACTGTCATTGAAGACTTTAAAATTGACACATGCTTCACAATTGTCAGAACCGGGACCTTTGCAGCCTTTGCATTCTGGATCACATTCGATGCATTGCCTTGTATCTTCGTCGGCAAAGTAGTCTGGTGGACATTCATCTTCGCATTGTTCTCCCCGTTTGTAGCCAGCACATTTTGAGCAAACCTGCTCATGAAAGCCATATCCTGTACACAGTTCACAGCGAGGATGACATTTTCTGCAGATCGCTTTGCCAGCTAAGGGCTTCAAACTTCCTTGTTCTTGAGGATTTACATACTCTCGATAATATCCAGCTGGACATTTTTCATTTTTCTTGAGACATCTATCTACAGTGGCGTCACTATTGATGATTGCCACATCGCAGGTCTTACAACCGCCAAATCCAACTGTGTTCTTAGGTCCGGTGCATCCTTCGCAGGTTTCATGACATTCCCGACAAATTCCATTTCTGTCAGCATATTTGTTATCCGGACACACAGTCACACATCTGTGTTCGTCACGAACATGAACACACTCATCACAATGATCGGCTCCTGGTCCAGAGCAAGTTCGACACTCAGCATCGCATTCTTTGCAAGTCTTGGCATCAAATTGATAGGCACTATAAAAAAGAGATTAGAATTGTTAGAAACTGCTAAAATTGAAAAGGGTCTCTCAAACTTACTTTGTAATATTTTTGCAATCGGCAATGCAAGTTCCATTATATGCAAAGTTCTTGCACTCCAAACACTGGTCAGATCCAGCTCCCCAACACCCAGCATTGTTACATTGATCCGAACATACCATTTTATCTTTTTCTAAAGAAGAAGAACGTAAAGGGAAATTTAGGATTCAGGACGTTTAGACGGTCGAACAAACTAAGTACTTACCACAATCAGCCTCATCTCGGTTTTTCGCTATCACAACTCCATGATCCAATGACTTTAGAATCTTTCCCCAAGCAATGCCATTCACGAAACACATTCGCTCATTCTGCTGAATAACCACAGCTCCCGAGTTTATACGTTTGAGGCTTCTCAGCTCCAAGCTCTCAAGTGACGATACCACAATCGACAGCGAGGCAAAGTAGTTCTCCATTAATTGACGCCCATGGATGACCTCGAGATTTCTGAAGTACGACAAGTTCTTGAAGTCCGGATGCATACCTTGAATATCCAGATAACCGGTGATTTCTTTGACGGTGGAAAAAACTTCAAGACGATTTGGATGCATGGACAAGTATCGTGGTCCCAAAGAATAATTCTTATGGACCGACTGATATCCTGTAAAGGATTGTTCAAGAATCCTTATAGATCCCTCGATCACTGTGCAGCCTTTGAACGATTCGATATTGCCAGAATCCAGAATTTCCTTGCCGGGACATGTTTTCGGGCATGGGCCATTGCACGGCACACACTCACCATTCTTAGCCATTTTGGTTGAGGGACATACTCGAACACAAGCTCCACTATCCTTCAACAAATGCTCGGGACAGTCTTTCACACAAGTTGCTCCATAGGCGTATTTGCCTTCTGGATTTGATTCCCACAAATAGTTGGTTGGGTTATATTTCTGCATTGGTGGACATTCCTCCTTGCAGATTCCTTCGTCATAAAAATTCTTACAAGCTATACACTCTTTCTGCGTCGGTCCAGTACATCCACCTGCGCAAAAAAGGTGACAGCACTCTCGAGGTCTAGGGCCAAAGCATCGTCCCTGAGCACACTGTGGCGAACAGTTGATCTTGGAGAATTTCTGGCAGTTCTTTGGTCCCTCTCCCCAACAACCATCCTGACAAGATTCATGACATTTCGGGCAATCCCTTTCGGGCAGAGTGAAATTATAGACATATCTGAAGCTGTCATTTGGCCCCGAAATAATCTCAGACCAATTGATAGTTTTGATATTGCAAAGATTGAAATTATTATAGAAGCCAACAGATCCTTCGAGAATATCCCGCAGCAGAGGCATCTCTAGTGTGTACATTTTTGAGTAAGTGGCAAATAGAGCAAACTCTTCATCCTGGACATTTAGCTTGAAAAGTGTTCGTCCACGGATAATTTGAAGTCTAAGAAAAAAAAAAAATAAATTGCTTAAAAAGGTCTCAAAATTTTTTTGAAGAACAACTTACCTTGGAAATATGACATTCTTTACATCCACATGACTGATGAGTATATAACCCGTCACCTCGCGGATATTCTCAAGAAAACTCAAATCAAAATTCGGATCTTGCAACCATGTTAATTCCAGATTACCATCCACATACGTACAATTATTATAGCGATCTCTTAGATTCCTATAGTGATGGTCCCGGTTCGATGGCACCGACAAACGTGCTTTAGTTCCAATACAAACTGCAAGAAAAAAAAAAGAAGAAGAAGAAGAGTTGTTAGATTTTGGCGCCACACATGTCAGACTTATAAATATATATAGAATCCTAATTCATATAATATACTATATCAATCTCAGGTTGTATTCCCCAATATGGTTATGACGCCACCACCATCGTCACCATCATCATCATCATTAGACTTGTGGACCAATAAAAGTGATCCAGTCAATTGTATAAATTCTATAGTGCGATCATGACCAAAAAAGTAATACATCGTCATCGATCTCTGGGCAACATGTTGAATCACATCTGAGAAAGAGATGTCGCGTTGTAATAATCTATAGTAGAAGTTGACCAAATAAGGCAAAAACCACCATCGATCGGGCCAACAACCAACGCAACGGTTTGAAATAAAAATAAACACCGCCACTAAGTTGGTCTTTACCTACCTATAAATATATGATTAGGCTTTGGGCGGTAAAATGGAATTAATTATTATCTGGATATTATGAAAGTTTTCTTTCTTAAAAAGAACTACGATTATAATTTTATGCCTGGGAACATGTTCCATAATAAGATAAAGAACAAGATCAAGTCTTTTCTTACTCAAATGATTTGGCGTCACCAATAAACAGATTTGTACTGGATTTTGCTTTCGATTCCAAAATTAAAGAGTTATCTGTAAGCGCTATAATCTTTCATAATGGAAATTTAAGTACAATCGTTACTGGAGCACTCGTACCTCCGATATTTATTGGAGTATTTGCTTTAGCATGTAAGAACCAGGAAGTATTTGCTTCGACAAGTGAACCGTATTAACATTTATAACACATTCTTCAGATATCATTACAGGAGTAAACACTGGTATAATCATTCTTCAGATAGTTTTATTGGAGTAAACGCTGATATAACATACAGTTTCAAACAAAAATTTACACAAAAAAGTCCGATAGTTCGATAGTCTTTTAACATCTTTTTAAGCATACTGAGAGCTTAAAATGCATGTTCCATCTTTGCGAGTTTGATTTCCTCAACAACAAAAAAAAAGTTTGCTACTCAGCTCTTTTGTTTTGACTGACAATAATACAAATATTTTTCATTCCCTCTCTCCACTGATTGCTGATTCGAATTAAACAGAATTGAGGTGAACTTTCTTGATATCTTAAAAAAAAAAATAAAAACGATCATTAAATTAAAATTGTCACTTCTTGGACTTGGACTCAATCGAGTGATCTGAAAAGTATTTTATTACAAACAAAACATTCATATCGATTTTCTTTTTCGCATCTACCAGTATGTTTGAATGCAGAAAGATATTATTACATTTTTATTTATTTTTTTTTCCTTAGAACGACGTGAGGCCAAAGAAAATTCCCCAATCAACAAAACCAAACTAACCCAACCTCATAGTTTCTATATACCAAGTCTATGGCGCGACATTTGGCATAGAGGCCAGCCATATTATTCTTGCAGATATACCTTCAGTTTATGCACAGATATATCTTTGGTCTATAGGTATTAGAGTTATATTAGAAGTATATTCCTGTGGAATTTTTGCAAGGCGACGTTAATCCGTAAATGTGGCCGTCCGTCGTTGTTGTCGTCGCCATAGCCACAGCCGCCACACGCTTGAGTCTTAAAAGAAACACAACATAACAGACAAAAAAAAAAAGAAATAAATATGTTCTATTACACTTGGACTTTAGACCTTTCGTGTGGCAGGCAGGCAGTTTTAGATTGAAACCGCGCAGTGAAAGAGTGAAAAGATATAATACAAGAGATTGGTAAAACCAGTCAAACAATTGCTCGCATTGCTTTTTAGTTAAGATTTTTATGAAACCAGGTATAGTATAGATAGATGTTAGAGAGTGGCTATGATCGTGAGGAGAGAACGCCAGGAAAATATATGGAGAAGACGATCGTTGGTACTGATCGTGTTGACGTTGCACACAATGATGAATGCATTTTTTTTTGTTTCTGACTGAAGACCGTTTTGAAAATTGGTTGCATCATAAAAAGAGAGAAAAAGAGAATGAATTTGAAGTAGAATAGATAATAATCTTTTTGGTATAGCATCGGGCCCAAGATGTACGTACATATATTTATATACAACATTGATGATCGTGCACCAAAAAGTTTTGAAATCTGTTATTTGCTATAACACAAGACACGATTTGTTCTTGAAAGAGAAGAAGAAACTGATGTTCATGATGATGATGGAGCAAATATATAAAAAAAAGAGTTTAAATGTGGTCCCGAATTGTTAAATGATCGTGATCGTTGATCGTGATTTTTATGTTTTATGCTTGCAATAGCCTTCTCTTAATAAACAACAACAAACAAAAAAAATGCAGGCCTATAAAGCTTTGAAATGACGGATAATCATATTTATAAAGTTTAGTTTTGTAATATACTCGTACAGTATTGTAAGGAGAAAAAATTTGTGATAAATTGCTTGATCGTGGTTTCCTTGAGGAGATTTTTTTTTATTTTGAAATTTAAGAACAATCGAAGTAGAAATATATGTAACTGAGGTTCATTTAATTCATCAATAGAAAAATACTTCCAAACAACATACAAAATTATGGAGTGAATTAAAATTTCTCATTTTCAATATTATTATATTGTGAGACCAAATAGTTGGTATAACTAGTTTCTGTCTTAACAAAACAGCCAAAAGCTTAAAATCATTCTCAGACAATTATTTTCTTTATTTGTTTTTTTTTTGTTTTGACAAAGTTCAACCAACTAAAAAATGTAATTAAATATTTCCAACCATAAATTAAAAAATATATTTAGCTTGGGGCTTAAATCAAGTTCGTTTCGCAGCTCTTTTATTTGTGTAAATTATTTCTTATGGAAATATTTAATTAATCTACCTAACAAATAAGACAAATATGTACTGACAATCAAAGGTTATAAAATAAACATACAGCATCATAAACAACAACAAAAAAAACTCAAATTGAATACACCAACAAACTTTCAACACTTTGTTTTTAATTAGTCTCACTTTGGCATCTTTCAACATTTTTCTTATGGACCATTAAATGTTTTTTTTTTTTTTCGTTCACTAATAGAAATCTTTGTTTTGACTTCTAAGTTATACAAATAATTACCATTTTTGGATTGATGATTATTATTATTTTTTGCATGAACTAAAAAATCAAATCTTTCTTTAGTATATGGCAGTGATTTGCAAAGTTCAATTTAGAAAAAAAAAAAAAAACAATACAAGTTTGGTGTTAAAGTCTTTTGTTCAAAATACCATGAAATTAAAATTACCTTTTTTGATTTAACTACATATTGATATTTCGATTAAATCGTAGAAGCAAAAAAAAAAAAATACATAAATTATAAAGTAAAAAAAAACTTCGCTGCTCAGCTCTTTTGTTTTACACTTCAGATTATTGGAATTTCCTTTTAAGGGAACACACGTCGATCTATAGAAGATTAATGGATGGTTGATTGTTCCTAAATGACCTTAGGCAGTATTAGATAAATGGAAACAGATAAAGATATTCGTGTATATAAGAGGATTATCTATATTTTCACGGAATTTTGTCTTCTTCGTTTTCTTTTTCTTTGAAAAAAAACAAAAAAAAAAAACATACTTAAATTCAAATCACTTGATTCCTATTCTCTTTTTACAAAAGAAATGAAACCCATTACACAGAAGATTTAACCACACACAACAAACACACTTATATGTTAATTAAGTGTCAAAAATGATGGTCTCTTGGGGACTGTCTTGATAGTTTGCTTGAAATCAGGGTTGCTAATATGTATCGGTTGTACTAATTATAGATGCACGGCAATTATGTGCAATTAGTATAAATGTTCGATAAAAAACGAAACGAACCAACGACAAAAAAAAAACAACAACATAAAACAACTTGACACACAAAAGTTCTTCGCCTGGCCATCTCACGTCATCACACAGAATTACAAAATAGTGTAAGGTTTGTGTTTTACATACGTCTTATTTTGCTGTTGTTTTTTTTTGTTCGTTCTCGAAGAATTCACGCAATAGCATTATAATTACTTGCGCTATATAGTTGAGTTCTCCTCTTTTCTTTTTTTAGATTAAAAAAAAAGAGGGTAGCCATATTTGTTTACGTATTGATTCTAGAGCTCGTGTTGTTTGTTTTATTTTTGGTATTTCAAAGAAAAATTATAGCAAGGTTAGGTATTACTTGTATCAGAATAAAACGTGTTTTTCTGTTCTTTTTTTTTCTTAATTTAAATTTAAATTTAAAATTTCTGAGAACTGAGATGGAAAAAAAATAAAATCAGCAAAACTGTGGATTGTGCTAATTGGTATTAAAATTACTAATAAACCAATCACGTTGGGTGATTTGAAATGGGGATTAACAACAAAAATAATATAAATATTCACAAATGAATGTGACCTGTGCTTTAATGTTAATTAGGGTGTTTTGCATACATATGTATGTATTTTTCTGTAGATATAGATATTTGAAACTTTAGAAGAAAACTTGATGTATGTCAAATTTAGTACTACATAGTTTTAAAAGGTTTTCCATAGAAAAATGTTAGAGACTGTAAAATTAAACTTTAAAATCTGTTTCAGAAATAAATTTAAAGGAATTTTAAAACTTTTTATTTCGTTGTTATTTTATCTTTGAATGATTTATTATTTTTACATAAAATAGCTTTTTTAGTTTTGAATTAATGTTCTTTGAAATCAACATATTAAACATTCTTAAACGTGTTTACAAAATTAACAAACTGTTGAATACGCATTTTAAATAAATATCAATAGTGACTAATATTTTTTTTTATTTTAAGGGTGTGCTCTGCGACACAAAAAATATCTCGTTTAGAGGGCATTGTACTTTAGAAAGTTTTTTTTGTTCTTGAAGAACGCTAAATAATCAAATTAGATATTCGAAACTCATCCATTTTTTTATCTTTAAAAATTGCTCAGTACTAAATAAAAATTCTGGATTATGATACAGTTCATAAGAAAATTGAATAATTTCTTTAAATCCATAAAACGTATTCGCTCTTGAAGTTTAAGTAAATCTTTATAACGTGGTTTCCTTTTTTATAAGTGGGAAAAGGCTAAACCTAAAGTAGTAAACTCTTTAGATTCTTTTTGTAAAAAGAAAAATAAAACACAATTTTTTTTTTGCAAATGAAGCTAAAGAATTCATTTCAAAAATCTCTGTTAAATGTGTATACCTATGTAAAATAAATAAATAAAACCATTATCGTTTTAAAATAATTTAAACGTGAACAAAGAAGACTTTTATGTATGTTATATACATATCCAATGAACGTATTGAAGACTCGTTTGATAACATTAAAATGCAATAAACACAATAATTTAATTATTTTATTTTTATTCCCTACGTGCTTTTATATAAATAGTTAAAGAAAAAAAAACGAATTTATTTTATTTTTGTTACTTATATGCTTTCCGACGTATTTATCTGATATACATTAATTGATTTATGCATAATTCAAATGCAATAATAAAAAGGTAGCTTTCCTTATAAAAAAAATTATGGATTTTTTACTATACACATTAAAAAACAGAACTCAAATCAGCTACCTACACAGAAATTTGAAATTAAAACATATTTATTTATGTCTCAATTTGGTATCAAACAAATTCTTCATGTATTAACAAAGCTTAATTAATGAAACCCAAAAAAAATCATTTCTTATTAGTTATTTTATTTATTTTGTTAATATAATTTACAAATTACCTATCAAATATTTTTATAATGCCAAGAAAATCCAATCATGTTAAAAAATGAAGTTCTCTACTCAGCTCTTTTGTTTGATTTTCACTAATTGAATGAATTTAAAAATAATTTAATTCGTAGATATGTATATATTATTAAAAAGATTAAAAAATATCACTAATTAGTGACACGCTATTTTACTATGAAAATTAATTTAACTTTCCACTTAATTAAATGTTAAATTTATAGAAATTTTATTCATAATTTAAACTTTTATAATATTTCTATAATTTAAAAAGCATAAAGAATGTTAATGTTTTTTTTTTATAGAATACAGAAGCATTATTCGTGTCAACGTTGTAATGATCTTAGTTGGAATTGATAATTCACTTGAAAACATAATGTTCAAATTCTGAAGTGTTTTTTTTTTGTTCTGTGAGAAGCAAACATAAGTATTTAAGCTTTATTATTTGATTCTTTAATCAACTCGTTCCTTAATCAACTCAGCTTTGTCTTTAATTCTTTTAAAATAAGCAAATCGATGTAATTTAAGCTTTGATTTGTTAAAGAACGAAAAATAATACTTTATGAATATTTTAAATTTTTAATTGTTGGTTTATGTAAATAAATCATTTAAGACCAAACCAAATATTTTAAACTTTAGATTGTTGAAAGAAATTACTAAAATGAATTTACATCTTAAATGATATTATCTATTTAAGGCATTTAAGGTTCTTTTTGATCAATTTAAGTTGGATGATAATTTAAAGTGATACATTTACAAAACTTGTATTAATGTTACTAGCTAATTATTTAACAGGCACTAAAATGACTTCTATTTATTGCTTTTTAAAAAGAATACCACAGAAAGAAACCACATTTTTTTTAATTGGTTGAAATTGAGTAGGTATAGAATCAAAATCTTGTTCGCTAATCAGTTCTTTTGTTTGATATTAAATATTTAAATGAAAATTTTTCGCTGATTAGTGCTTTTGTTTGACATTAAATATTTAAATATAAAGTTATGATTTTTCGATGGTTAATGAAATTGCTTCTGGGCTTTAAATTATGAATAGCAATAAATTCTAATTAAGTTGTCTTTAAATATTTAGAGAATCTGTCTACACCAGAAGCTACTTAAAATAATTACCAAGAATTTTCGTTATTATTTTTATTTGTGACTTGGAATTTGCACCAACCAAAATTCTTTTTTGATGTAATATTATTTTTTTTTGCAAAAATTCAACCAAATTCCTTTGATTGATCGTTAAAAACATGTCGATCAAGTCGAGAACAAAAACTTATTTTTGTCATTTCTAAATATTTAGAATGTCTGTTTGTTAAAATTAACAATGAAATATTTTTATGGATCGAAAATCTTCCCGCAGAATTTTGCGTCAAATATAAAACGAAAAAACACAAAAAAAAAAAAATATTTCAATTCAAAAACAAAAAATTCTTCGAAAATTGGGATCTCATTCTTTGTTTTTGTTTTCCTTCCTCTATATGTACTTCTACTTCTTTGTCATGTTCGATCTTTGCAAAGAATTCAATCGAAATTGCACGGTATATACAACCATTAAAGTCGGCTTCTCCAAATTGGGGACACACAATAAGATTCTTTCTTGTTTTGGAATATTTTGTTTGATGTTTTTTTTTTTTCATTTGTTTTAATATTTATTTGCTTTTGTTTTTTTTTTTAACTCAGCAGGAGGCGGGTTGTTTGAAATGAATTCTTAGAACATCAAAAATGGATAAAAATTCAATATAACATTAAATATTTTATAACCCTTAATTAATAATAACGTTTTTCAAATATAGGCATAGAAAAGATATATCGCTTGTAGGCATTTCTCTCTCCACTTAAACATTATAATGGTCATGGACGTTCAAAAGAACACAACAAATCCATCAAAAAGAATTTACAGGCCTACTATTTCATCTTTAAGAAATAAATTAACTTTTTTTTTGTCTTCTATTTGCCTTGCAGCTACAACAGAACCTTCTTTTTATGCTTTTTTCTTTTGGTTTTAATATTATTCAATTTTATATAGGTTTTGTTAAAAGAAAAGAAAGTATAGTTTTTTGTTGTTCAGTTTGATATAATAAATTCTAAAAAAAACCAAAAATGTGCCCACGAACAAAACGAGTTCCGTTATAATTTTTTATAGAAATGCACATTATTTAAATTTTGTATTCATCTATATGCAACATTAGTTCGATATAAAGACAATGCATTTTGAATTTATACGATGGCACACTTTTCACATCTAGAACGCCCACAAAAAAAAAAAAAAACAATAACATCAACATGAAAATAAATAAAAAAAAAACTTGGGGGAAGCCAGTGTGTATCCCTTTTTTTTTTATTATTATTGTTTTTAATTTCTATCACACAAAATTTAACATTGGAAAAATACCTGTTTCAATGTTTTTTGTGTCTGTCTGCTGGTTGTGGGCGATGATGCTTTTTTATACTTTTTTGTTGTGTATAATTTTATTTTTTGTTATATTTGCCTCGAGATTTATAGCAGCTAGCATTTTTATTTGTACCAACACAACATTTTATTACGAGTACGTAGGAATTGATGCAATTAATGTTTTTGAACCAAAAAGCACAAAATCCGAAAAGATATAATAAAAAAATGAATATTATTGAATGTACTCCCACTATGGAAGACTTATCAATAGTAATTTTATCTTATTGATTTAAATAAGTAGGAACGTAAATAAAAAAAAAGTTTTCTGCTCAGCTCTTTTGTTTTTTTTTTTCTTTTAAAGCTGAATTTAATTTATTTCAATCTAAGAAAATGCATAAGGCTAATTTAAATCAATATAAAAATATATTTTGTTCTCTGTCTGTTTGTCCAAGGATTTTTCATATCATCAAATACTCCTTAGAAAGTTGCAAAGGAAAAGAGAAGGGGAAACGATCGTTTAGATATCAAATTATCAAGAAAAAAATTTATATTAAATATGAAATATGTTAAAGTTTTTTGCCCTTTTCTAAAGATACATACATACATACATAATGTATACTATAGAATGTGGTTTATAAATAAAAAAAGACGTTAAAGAACTCTCTTTAACCGCAACTGCAATCTAACCACAGCACCATATAAAAATTGAATGAAGAATGCGCGTGCGGTGGTAGGTATACAACTTTCATTCGATGAGTTTAAATGTCAACGATTTTTCTGTTTTGATTTCACCAATCCTTCAATGCTGTCGGATGCATGTATCAAATTTCCAAATCATATTCCATATAATGACTTTTGTCTTGAGTTACAAAAAAAAATAAAAATATTTATTGATAGATGCCATCAACCTAGAAACATTTGCAAAAGATAATTATTCATGGAAATGTGTATTTTTCCTTTTCAGATGCCAATTTCATGATTGATGGCATCAAGCTTGGGAGTGTAGTATAACCTCAATATTGTTTTGTATGTTTAAATCTTTAAATAGCAAAAAAGTAGAAACTCTGAGCTTACCATCAGTTTGTGCCATTTATATCTTAGATATATTTGAAAATATTTGTTCAATAAAAACTTATAAATTGACAATTAATGAGTTGATGGAAGCCCACATATTCTTCGGAAAAAATTACCCCAAGCAAAAAAAAAATTATATAAACAATCATGTTGCAAACCGCATATTGACCAACTTCCTGTGTGTTTGTATTATGTTTTCAAATTGACAAAAAAAAAAAAACAAAAATTAAAAATATGAAAAGAAATTAACAACAACCTGTTCATTGAAGAGTCTAAAGTACATATATCCAAATCCAAATCCAACCCACATGCAAACATTTCGGAAGAAGCGACAACGACACACGATATAATTTTAGTGTGTCATCTTTGTCATTGTTTAAATTTAAATTTGACTACGTAATAAAAAAAAATCGGAAATCAGATTTAACCACACTAATTAATGCGTAGCAATTTATTTAGCATATAAATAAAGATGCGATAGCCGCAGCATCATCGATTACTTTCTTATAACTATCGCATTTTATACTCTCAACCCATATCTCATTTGCCCTACGCATATTCTTCAGGTGGTAAGAAGACATAAAACATACACCTACGAGTTGAATTTTTAATTTAATTCTAAGAAAGAAAAAAAAAATGCTGAATCTTTTATTTTTTCAGTGGAATATTTTTGAAATTAGGTGGGTGCAAGTTTCGTAGTAATATTTTTAACAGTGTCATTTGAGCTTTCATCGAGAAGATAGTGAGAGAGCCTATACTTTTTGAAAGTTATTGATGGATTTTAGACCTTCATTATTATCGGTAGGAGGAAGTTGATGGATTTTTTTTGTGGGTGGTCTGTTTTGACTGCGTTAAGTTAAATGTATCTTTAAGGTATGTATTCATTTTTTATAATTGTGTCCATTATGTCGGATGAAGATGATGTAAAGATGGCCATATGGTGCTTTGTGAATTGAAAATTTTATAGAAAGTCAGTCTTTTTTGTTTCTGTTTGTGCATTAAGAAGGTAAAACTTTATTTTTATGCATGGGCAGTGTTTTATTTTTTGTTTTTAAGTTTTGAAATGTAAGTGCATTTCAAAGGAAAAAAAAAATTATTGATGAATTTCTATGAAAACAAAATAGTTGACAAAAAACTGTAATATTTTAAAAATGCCTATAGGTAGTATAGGGTCTGTAAAACTATGCGAAGTTGCTCTGAGATCATCATGATACCATCAAAAACTGTTTTCCTAGGTTTTCTTCTCAATTTTTTTCATTCGTTATGTACTAATTCAGAGATTGTAATCTGGTAAGAACCAGATGCTTTATTATCTTCCTACTAAAAAAATCAGTCAAATCAGCAAAAATAAAATGTGTACCAGAATTCTGGCGGTCTGTTTTTCCGCTCATACCTCAATCAAATGCCTCCATTGTTGGTGGTGGTTAAATAATCATTTGTCTATTCTAGTTTTTGAATACAAATTTTATTTCAAAATAATCTTTGAAAATATAACAGAAAAACTGCAATAGTGCAACCAAACAAAAGAGTTGAGAAACAAACTCTATTTTAAAACTCATAAATATTCACAAATAATAGTACAATATTAACTTATGAGAAAAGCTGTTTTGTTTTAAAATACATACTACATATTCAACTATAATTTTACAAACTTTTAAATTTTCTTCTGGCCTTTAACTTAGCTGACAATTACAAGGGACTTAAAATGAACCATATTTCTTTATTCTATCTCAGAAACAAATCAACCAAAACAAAAATTCCTATAATTTCTTCGTATTTCTCCCGAACAACACAAATCACATTTATATATGTATGAACACAAAGCGAGAAAAAAAAAACGAATTAAGAATATATACCCCCTCAGGTGTGTAAGAAGAGAATCAGTCAGAACCAGAAGAAAGATGCTGAACCGGACTCTGGCGGACAACATTCTGGCTGTTTTAAACGGTTTTCGTGGAAAACGTTTTAAGAAAAAATCATAAAAAAAACACCTGGAATTGGAGTTTCTTCATAAAATAAAAAAAAAAATACATATATATATAAAAAAAGAAACCAAAGATAACAATATATATATAAAGAAGAAAATACTCAACTAAAAGACCAACAAAAAAAAAAAATAAACCTAAAGTTGGATGATCGGGTTTATGTTGGCTTATACCTGGAACCGTATGGGATAGCAACTTAGGGAGAGATATATGGCAGCGCAGCAGCAGCAGCAGTAAACAACAGCATCAAGCCAAAAACACCATTAAGATTTTAAGTAATAGATAAAATTGTCATAAAATTATTGTTATTATCTGTTTCTTTTATTATATGGAGAGAGAGAGACACACTCAACCTGGGATACTGTATTTTTTGGGGGATAAATCTTGGATTTCAGAGGCATAAATCAAAAGTCATTACACATAACAAATTGGACACAATTTGTGTGTTGAATTTATATTCTCAACCGCAAACATATAAAACAAAAGAGTTGACTGAGCAAACTCTGTTGAATAAAAAATCGCCTTTTCTATTATTGTACACACGCAGCTTAGATAAAACAAAAGACTTGACCAGCAAACTTTTTTTTGTTTTGTTTTATTATTATTTCAATTAATTTAGATTAAATGTTAAGTATACAGTTAGAACTGGTTTTGAATATGTTTTCTTTGAATTTTGCTTTTTGGAATTAATTTGTAGTGTATGTATGATGGTGAAAGTAAATCAAAGCACGTGCGGTGTTAACTCAAAGGAGACAGACACACGCGGCAGTCATTAACACTCACCAGACACTGCGATAAATAATTCATCGGAATTTTCATATGTACGACTATATAGTATACAATACAGTGTAGTCTGATGGCTGTTGTTACTGCTTAGAAGCTTAATAATTTCTTAACAGGAGACCTTTCTAGCATTAATCCCTCTCTTTAGCTATGGTTTAAAATAATAGATATAAGAATATCTTAAAGCAAAGGCATTTAAAGCATTCTAAATGAATTCTTCGGTGACTGTATTCTTTCATTTTTATTTTTTTTTTTTGCAACAATTATCTGTGGCGGCAATAAAATGCTGAACTGTTGCTGCTTTCGAAAGACAATTGAAAATATAAGTATATCTCTGCAAAGAGCGACGGCGCCATAAACTCGTTTGGCGGACGGACAGTCGAGAGGTCTGACAGCGCGGTGATGACGGGGACAAGAAAAAAAAAAAAACACATTCGAATGCGTGTGATGGAAGTTGCGTGATAATCTTGTAAACGAGTTAGCCCAACAGAAGTACACTACAAATAGGTAGCTGTGTTATTCTGCAGACACAATGGTCAGCCAAACCATAGAGTGTTGAATCTGTCGGCTTACTTAACCTGAAGAGTTTGGTATTTTTCATATCAAAAGTCGAGGAAGAAAAACGATGATGATGATGATGATCAAGAAGAAAAACGAATAAGAAAAATCGAACAAAACGAGCTTAATTATAGGGTTGAGGTATGTAAGCTGTGCCTTACAGGTATCTGTTGTTATGTTGTTGTTGTTGTTGTTGTTGGTACTGGATCTGGCTCACCCAACGATCATTTTTTTCTTTATTATTTTCAGCTGGGTAACTATTTAGGAGAGACAAAGTTCGCCTACGTTGTTTTCTTGCTATCTCACTTGTGTTGTTTATTTTTATCGATGTATTTGTGAGAGTTTATTTGTCTGTGTCTGCGTTGGATTTTCTTGTTTTGTGTTGTAAGTGAGTGCCTCAAGGAAAACCTGTATTGAGTATGAAAACTCAAAAGTCAAAACCAGGAATAAAAACTTAAATTTCTCACTTTTTTTTTATTTATTTTTATTGGATTGTAAAAGTGTGGTTGTATTTGTGTTGTAAATGTGAGTGGGCATGTAAAAAAAAAAAACATGTGTGGGGAGAAAATTTTTATCTGCAAATAGAATATATCTAACTCGTATTAGTTTTTGTTGTTGTTGTTATTTTTTTTTGTTGGATAAACGCTGGGTTATGTTGACATTTTATACTGAGGATAGAGTACTTTTCTTCTCGTGTGATTATTGCATTTAACATCATGCAATCGAGCATCATAAGGTGCGCGCGTGAATTCTACAGAGGCAATACAATATTGTTGTTGTTGTTGTTGTGTGAGCTGTTGTAGAAGAAGATGACGATGATGATGATGATGATAAAAGTGAATATAATGATGATAATAATGATGATGACGACCACTCGCTGTTATTTGAAGTGTTTTAAGTTTAGTTTTGTTGAGTTTGTCTCTGTTCTTGTCTTGTGATTAGTTTTTTTTTCAAATAAATTATTATCTGGTAGTTTAAGCCTACATGGATTTAATCAGAGACGAGGTCGTAGGGTGCTTTCTATGATGATGCAAAAAGTTGTTTTTACAGAATCGTGTATACATATATTGTATGTGGTTAGTTAGGGATTTGTTATTGTTTTATGTTATTGAAATCTTTATAAAGCGTGGGGTTCTTAAGCTGATGATCTATTTCGATGCCATTAAACTGACTGAAGATATAATAAAGATGAAGCAAATGAACTTCATCCTTGAATTGATGTTTTGAGATTTATAATTGATGTTGTTAGTATTTGTATGCACAAAAACCTACATGTATACAAGATTTCCTGTAATTAAAACAACAAATTAATTTAGCAAAGAGATTCTATAGAAAAAGATAATTAAACGAAAGAGCTGACATTCGAACTCTATTTTTAAAATTATTCCATAGGCTTCTTCTATAGATCGACAATTTCAGGTCTTTATTATAGACATACATAGCAGATTAAAAAAAATAATACAAAACTATAATTTTTGAATTTTCAAAAAAAAATGTAAAGTGGCGCCCAATGCGAAGAAGATTCTTTAAACATTTATATCTCAAATTTTTTAACTGGTTAGTTAAACTTTGTTCTGAACGGAATACTTAGTCAAGATAGCGACATATTTTAAATTTAGCATCTGTAAATGATGACAATTAACATGTCCGTAGTCAAAATCTGGAATGGAGCCGAACATGATACCCTAAGAACAGAGAATTTAGTAGAAAGCTAAGCATTTGTTCAATTCTCGAGGTCCTAGAAATATGAAAAATTTCAAAAAGCATTCCCTGATTCTTAATTTTGCTTTTAGGAAATTTCCTATAAATGGCGCCCAACATGAAACTTATTTAGTAATTACTATAATTATGTTATTGAAATATTTCAATGGATATAAATTTGAGACTTATGTTGTTTGAATTATTATTTTATTTAATGAAAATAAAATTCTTGAATGGCACCCATGTTATGCCATTTAACATTCAATTATTATCTATTTTAAGGAACCAAATAGAAATTATAATAAAATAATACTCGTATCATATTCATAAAACTTGCATCATTATTAAATAAATACTAAAAATAAAAGTCATTTGCATTACTATATGCTGTCTAATCAAAATCAAAGTTTTGAAGTGGCGCCCAACATGAAACCTCGGCTGATGTTTTCTATTATTTTTTTTTCTTTCCAAAGTCAGATCTTAAAATAGTTATAGACTTGAGATATGACTTAATTTCATATAAATTCATCTCTCTCTCTCTCTCTTTTTAAGATTCAAAAGATGTTTTCAAAACAAATTAACATCCACTCTGGGCTGTGACAGGTAGCACAAACGTCAAATTATAAACCACCCACTGATTGATTTCTCGTAGTAATTTCTCTTCTTTTTGTTTTATTTATATTCAAAAAATTTGTATTTGTAACTGTCTGTCTGAGAGACCTTTCTCTGGTGGTCATCCCACATCAGAGCGATTGCTGCGTTCCATAACAGATTTCGTCTGAAGCTGTCACAATTGGTGACATGGAATTCCAACTCGTCTCGTTTCTGCTCTCCCATCATTGTCACCATCATCACCATCATCGACCGATCGACGATGTCGCCGTTGTTTTGTTACACGTTTGCTGATTTTTGTTTTATTTTTTTTTTCTCTCTGGCCTTTTTCTTGACATTTTTATTCCTAGAATTTCAAAAAGAACCCAGAAAAGAAAAAAAAAAAACAAAAGAAGTAGAAAAAGTAGAAGAAACAAAAAAAAAAAAAAAAATATTGCAATGAGGCTCGTTTGTTGTGTTGAGACTCACCATATCGATTGTCATGCAACACCATGCGCCCATAGTTCACTCTGGTTTATACGTGCCATGCATAATTTTACGCAAATGCGACACTTTTCCAGAGCTCACATGTTATTTGCATGTAATGCTCTGAGACAATCCGTGTCCATGACAACGAGCGACGAAGACAACGACGACGACGGTTGGTTTTTTGGTTTGAATTTGTTTTTGTAGAATTTTTTCTTTTTATCTTTAAGATACCTATTTTTTTTCTTCTGTATGCTGTTTTTTTATGTTTGTTTGAAGTTTAAATTTGAAAGTGTTGACTATACATAAAAATGCATATCTAGCTTATCTGGTTTTCAATGTTGATTTCGAAACTGCTTTTTTTTTTTTCCATATCTTATCTGTCAGAATTCGAAGGGCTCAACATGTCACAAACTAGTGCACACCACAGAATTGTGGGTTGTGTGCACTGCACACACAACATGCATCTTTTCGTGTGACTTTGTCAATAATGTAATCGAAAAAAAACACGCGTATAATCAAATAATATATATGGAGGCCTTAAATTATAAACGTTTTTTTTTCGTGATCTGGAACATTTTTAAAAGAACAAAGTGCAGAAGGAAAGGTTTAAATTCCAGGTGAATAATTTTTATTGACATAAAACTTCATATCTACGAGTTTGTTGTGGTTGTTGTTTTTTTTTTGTTTTTCAAAATCGACAGAAACCCAGAGAACTCATGTAATTGGGTCTCTCAGACAGACAGACAATGTGAACACGATCAAGAGACTTCGACTCAATCGTAAAACCTAAGATTGATGGCACATCGAAGCAATACTCGTTTCCTTGGCAAAACAAAAATTTAAAAAAAAAAGTGAAGGGGTCTCGATTCGAATTCTTCGAATATAATACAAACAAAATGCTTGACAAATCGATTCTTATATTTACTTAAAAAAAAAAAAAAAAAAATGTTACTTTTGCTCTGTAGCAAATATTTAATAAAAGTAAATTTATAAATACCTTTTAGATACACCAAAGATATAAGATAAAAAATACAAATTATTATCTCTCGTAAATTTATTAGTGTTTGACGATCAGACAACGAGGAAGATTTTTATGCAAAAATTTTGTCATTCAATCTTGTGGCTTTCATAAAACTTCTATTGAAGCATATAACACAGCGTATATAGAAATCAATATTAATATAACATCCACTTACATTAGCATATCATATTAATTAGTTGATTAAAACAATAAAAAAAAAATTACAACAAAAAAAATAAAACAAAGAAATCGAATGTTTAATTAATTGACTCTTCTTATTTATTATTATTCTTTTTTTTTTCAATTTTTGTTGTTGTCTTTTTTACCGAAAAAAAGATCTAAGTTAAGTTGATAAGAGAGACAAGAGTAGGTATATTGTTTTATGCATAGTAGCGTATTTTATGATATTTGATTTTTATTTAATTATAATGGTTATATTGCAAAAAAAAAAAAAATTTGAATAAAGAAACAATGTTAAATAATTTTATTCAATTAAAAAATGGCATGAGTCAGATTGTTGACTTTTAACTAAGTTTTTTTTTGGATACGTTTATAAATAGTAAATGGAAAAGAAAAAAATAAAAAAAACTTTGCTAAAACTAAATGTTGCTAATTGATAGCTGGTTTTTACCACACCCTAATTTTTTATTTTTTTTTTCATTATATTTATAGATATCTGTTTTAAATTAGAAAACTTTAATGATATTTTATGATTTTAGTAAATATCAGTATCAGATTTCTTGTGGCATTTTATATAATTTAAAGATTTGTTTTACCATGTTTTTCTAGGTTACTGACTGAATAAGTTTAATTTTTATTTTGTCAGTGAACTTTCAGAAGAGTAAAGATGATAAAATAACACACTCAGCAAAATTTGATGAAAATTGTAATCTTCCACTTAGGAATTAGATACAAAAAAAAAACTAAATGGCGCCCAACGTGAAGTTATTTTTTTTTAAAACAGGTACCTATTAAATTTTTATCGGAAACAATAACTAGATAACATTTCATAAATAATATTCTAAAATTATATAATAAAATATCATAGAAAATACTAAATGGGGCCCAACGTGAAATTAAAAAAAAAATATTTTCCTTTATTTAAAATTTTAAATTAATAAGCAGATAACTGCTCAAAATACACCTTATTATATAATTATATTCCCTACATTCATAGTGCTAGTCTCGATTAAAATAATATAGAAAATATTAAATGGCGCCCAACGTGGTACTTCTTGTTAATATTTGGCTTTCTTCAAAAATACCAATACCTTCAAAATTCTTACTTATATATGAAAGTTTTTGCTTTTTTATACTTTTCAAAAAAAATGAATTCAAATTTTGAATGGCGCCCAATATGAAACAGGAAAAAAATATATGGTGAATTTGTTAAGTTCAGAGACGACATGGAAACAGAAATCAACAAATTCATTAATTTATGATTTCATACTTCTATGGAAAATGTACAGTGAACGTAAATCAACGAACTTCTTAGATTCAAAAACACCAAGCTACGTATAAGACGAGACTAATAAATCAAATACACATTATGTGTAGTGACACATGTTTCATGGGTGATTACTTCCTACATTAGGTGGTTCAACCAAGCTTCTAGGGTTCTCCAAAATGTGCATGATTTTTGGTGAAAATTGAAATGTAAACAAAATATTATACCTAAATGATTTCGAAGAATTGATAAGCTTTAAGAAGAAAAAAAAAAAAGAAGTCAATTTTAAGAACTGACCGAGTTTTTCTAAAATTAATCCATCAAAATAATCATCAATCAACTTGTCATAAGAATGAAGTATTACCCTGCACATAACACAATTTAAAATTGATGAAAGTTATAGGTATTGAAGCTCATAGCTACCGTTTTATTTTTCGAATTGGTTATTTTTATATAAGGAAATTAAAATAAATAAATGGAACTCCTTTTGAAATTACTGTTAAAAATGATACAGTTTTGTTTAACTGGTAATAAAAACATACCTCATCATTCATCCTAATCAACAAAGGAGAAACGTGTTATATTCAAAGCTTGATTTATTATAATTGATTTTTTGATTAATTATCATATTTAAAAGCATATATATTTACATACATTTCTTACAACACCTAAATTGAGGTCGTACTAAGAATGTTTTATGATCATTTATTTAACTTTAAGACACTTCGCTTCGATGTAAAAATTTATAGATTCATGCAAATGATTAAATAGTAAAATAAAAAAAAAAAACAAAAATGTTGATGTATCTATGTATGTTAATTGGAAATTATTTTACCAATTAACTTTTTGTTTAGAATTATTATAAAAATCAAGAATTGGTAAAAAAAAAGTATTTCAAAATCATATGAATTTTAATGAAAAAAAAAATAAAACACAGCATGACGCATTTTGATAAATTAAAAAAAAAAAAATCTTAGAAGAAAGGGTTGGTCTAGTCAATGTTTAAGTTTGTATATACGAGGTCAGTAAATACATATAATTATTTTTAGTTGTTTGAGGTGCGGAGAGACAGTATGTTGATATTATTATGATGAGATTCATATTATTGGATTCATAATTTTAATCTAATGTTTGTATCTAAATAATTTTACATCGCATTTTTTAGATTTACTTTTTTTAAGGTATAATTTTTGGTTAAGGCTTGTTGTTTCTATTAAATTTCATGAATTTGGACATGTTTCATTATCAGATCATTTGTGATGTTTTTGAATCATAAATAAAGCTTTTGTTCTTAGATGGACGAGACAGGGAATCGAACCCACGGGCTACCCTCATATTGCATTTTGAATTTAGCTCTCATCTTGTTGGGATTAATTTTCTATTCCTAAATAAAACTACTGCCACAAAAAATTTTTCGAGTTTCATGTCATCTGTACAAAGTATTCATTTTTTAGGCTTTTTAATGATTCGACAAATTTTTTAAAAATATTCAAAAATATTCTGAAAGTCATATTTTGAATTATGTATAGGATATGTTATGTATACTCGCGAATCGTAGAAAAATTTGAAATCTTCTCATATTGTAGTTTGTTTTTGTTTCTCGAAATTTTTTGTACAATTGAAGTCGGTTTTGAGATTCGTGAAATAGCAAAAGATTATTGAAATGTTTTCTTTCCATAAATGCATTGAATGCAAAAGTGGATGTTTGAGACATTTCAAAGAATTTACTCATTTCTTCTGCATACCCCCAGTTTTTGGTGGTCTCTCAAAAATGTTACATAGAAGAAACAGGAGTTTGTATGAAACGGCGCCGAATTCGGGATCTTGAGAAAACTAATTGTTGTGTTGCCTGATATTAGAATATGATGTGCAATGTGTCACTTGCACTGAGGTTTGAACTGAGGAAAAGCTAAAACAACTTTTACGATCTAATAGTTAATCCATGTGTACCTATATTTGTTCCTCTTTGTTAATTAATTAGTTATTGATGATCATATTGGGTAATAAATAGTCTAATAGTTTTAAGGAATAACAGGAATCCATTTTTTGAATGTTATGATTTCTTACTGTACGATTAGCTACTGTTTCCATTGATTCAGTAAAAGATACTTTCTACAGTTTTATTTGAAATGTTTAAGCAACAAATTGTTGATTTTTTGTTATTTTTCTCATTAAAAAATGATTTTATATCTCATTGGAAAACAAATGTTTTTCCTTGATCAAATTTGTTTGTAGTCAATTCCTTGTTGATTCGTTTACTTCCGTTGCTCCGCGTATCAAACCGCGAAAGTCTAAATGCTGCTTATGACAGCTGTCAAATATCATACCCAGTTAAAAGAGATCTTTTTCTACAAATTTCATCAATTTCATTCCCCAAACTGTCAGAACCAACAAATTTTAAATGTATTCCTTTTTTTGCATTGCAAAATATTCCACAGGAAGATAAAAGGAACCCCCCCCCAACCCAAACATACACATCAAGAAGGAATAACAAAAGAAAGCAAAAAAAAAGAACCGAACTTACTTTTTCCCTTCACGAACTCTGTATGGTTATCCTCTGAGTTGGTGTGAACGTTGGACAAATTATTGTTGTTAATCCTTTGCATTTGATATTGTTTACTCGATTGTAATTGTTGTTGCCTGTGTTGTTGTCTATATTGTTTGCGACCTCCACCTCCTCCATTATTACTATGCCTATCATTTTCTTCACCGTTATTATTATTATTATTTCGTACGTAACGATCTTTATCTCTAGCCGATTGGGACTCTACTACAATATTAAGGAGCAATAGTCCCACTATTAGTAGTCCTTTCATCATGAAAACATTATCCGAATGTGACTTAGTTTTTTTTTCTGTCTTGTTTTTGTTTTTTCTAATTCAAACAAATCAGACGTATTACTAATTTAATTAAATTTTTATAATTTATGTGAACAACATGCAAAAAGCCTGAAGTTTAAGTACCGCACTAAGTATCGTTAAAAGACAAGAACGAAAGAAGAAAACACAACAAGCTTAAAAACGATTTTTTTCCAATTTTATTTTTACGATCCAGTTTCAAGTGATCGTTTTATTTTGTTGTTTTAGGTTTGTGGATTTTTATTAAAGTATCGCATGAGAGGGACAACACTCAAGGTTTGTTCAAAATACACTATACTCGTACGCAGAATGTGGGATTAAATTTCAACAATAAAATCTTCAAGAGCCCGGGTCACAATCACAATACGTACATAATTGAAGAAAAAAAAATAAAATAAAACTTTTTAACGATCGATGGTGGTTCGTTTGTTTCAATCGGCCGATATTTCGTATTTGAAGAACTCGAAAAGGTTCAACAGTTTTGAATGTATAACTTCTTTATTTTGGTTAGTTTTTTTAAATAATAATTATTTTTTTAATTTAAATTTCGTTGCGCGGCAGAAATAATATAGCCCGGCGTCTGCGCATTCATACGTTTTGGATAAAACTGATCGTGTCGTGATCGTTTGAATTGAACGCGCTATAGCCTCTCACAAATACCTATGTTCGTTTAGTTATTTTTTTTTTGTTGTGTGTCGCCTAACACTTATACAATCATAGTAGATTTTGTTGAACAATAAACAGCTGTCTGTATACACACAGAATATGTAGATATAGAGGCGAAGAAAGGTAACTGCGGAGAGCGTAACGCGTTTTACCTGTGTTTTAGATGTTATGTTACCTGTGGGTATGGTATATTTATGGTTACCAACTGAAGTGGAATTATTAATATTTTGACAATTTTTTTTAACAAAGCAGATGCAGGTTTTTTTAGATTTAAGTAGTTTTAAACATAACTTGGACTCTGGCGATTTTCAGAAAAATTGTCGAAACAAGTTTAATTTGAAAATTCGGAGTCTATTGAAATTTGAACTATAGAACACCCATTTATGGAAATGTATTTATGTTATTCAATTCTATATTTTTCACTTATAAAATTAAAAGGCTTAGTTATAGATGGAGGTGGTTACTAGAACCCCATTAATTGGATTGTGTTATATCACCATTTACTACAATAAAGATATTTAAGGAATGATTGTCATTATTCGCTAATGTAACGATATCTGAGGCCTATTATATCAGTGATTTTCTCCAAAATCGATGTTTTAGAAGTAATTTCTATCAGCGTTTACTCCAATAAAGGTATATGAGCAATGATTTTATCAGCGTTAAGTCCAATAACCATATCTATTTAAAAACTTATCCAAGGAATGATTATTTCGGCGTTTTTCCACAAAATATTGTGTGCAAGTGCTGACTCTATTAAATAAAGGAATAATCATATCAGAACTCGGTACAAAAATTAGACTCTCGTTTCGGATGCCTAAAAACAAGTCTCGTCTCATTTGAAAAGACTGATCTTGGTCTCTTCACCAGTCCAAGTGGTATTTGATTTTATGAATTTAATGAATGACCCCAATTACATCGGGCTAAATTTGCAAGCTCAGATTATAGAAAAGTATATGAAGCAATAACCGCCATTTTGAATTTTATGAAATTCAGTATTGACGTCAAATATTTTGGAAAATATCAGTTCAAGGTATATAAGTTTTGATGTTAGGCTTTAGAATTTTTTTTCTTCTTTCTGTACGAAATTTGAACATTTGACATTTGACAAACTCTTGTAGTATGTGTTACATTTTCGTATTATTTTTACCTAACTCAGCTTTAGCTTCAGTTCTTACTGATCTTTAAGAAATATTCTGCTTCTTCTTCGACCTATTCTTCAACTTCTTATTCAACTTTTTCTTCGACTTCTTCTTCTTCCTCTTTTTCAATTTCTTCGTCTTCTTCTTCTTTTTCTTTATCTTCTTCTTATTTTATATTCAAATCTTCTGCTTCAAAAATATTATTTGAAAGTATCAAGAAAATGCGTCCCATTGAAGCGATCAAAAACTTGATAGTTTGGCAACAATGTCCTTGTTCAAAACTCTACTCACAAAACATTCTCCGTCTCTCTGAACCTTACCTTACCAGGTTTGTTTTGTCCGTATATGCGTGTTTTCCATCAATACATTATTTTGTGAAAACAACTTTTTTTTCAAAATTCTGATAAAGGTAGCAAAACACTAACTATGCAGATGCAGACAGGTAAACTCTGTAAACAACACAAATACCACCTTACAACCACACTCACACACAAGTCCTTGTTCAAACAATAGAGGGTATACAGTATACCTACACTTCTACTATGTGTGTGGGATTATTTTGTATAGCAATTTTGTTGTTAGGTAAGTTATGGTTTTGAGTGTAGGTATGTTTTATTTTCCAAGAAAAAATTGCACCCCCAATATTCATTTTTTTTTTATTAAATTGCATGATGGTACCTAATACAGCTGAAAATGTCATGCCGCAACCAAGGAGTTGCAATAAAACCATGGTCCATGGGGGCAATGTGAAAAAAAGACATGAAGTGCGGGTGATCGAGTTGAGATTGAGATGATGGGGAAGTCTTCTTTTTAAAGAAGAAGATGAGTTTAGCTTGTGATCTTGTTCTTATTGTTATTCTTCTTCTTCTTCATATTCAGGTTATGTTCAATGTTGTACATACATGCGGGATTTGTGTTGTGATTGTGAACTTTAGGCAGTTTTTTTTTTATTATTTTATTTTGATTTTTTGCTGGTGGTGTTTTGTTTTTTTTTTTAAATTTTATTTTCAAAAACGAATTTGTAGCGTTTATATGCGAGTGGGTAGAGGCAGTCGGGGCAATTCAAGAGACACAATCATTTGTTTGTTTTGGGTAATGACTTAAGTTTTCGATTAAAATGATGGAAATTTAATTTGAATTTTTTATGTGCCATTTAGGATTTGTAAATATTAAGACTACGAATAATTGTATGAAGTAAAATATGGACATGAAGTCTTATGAATTTTTCAAATTGAAACATTTACTTATAGATAATAAAGTTGAACTTGGTAGGGACTTATTTTCTCAAGGACATAAAAGAAAACCGTTTTTTTAATTTTTGGGTTTTTTGAAAATATAGAGACACAAAAGTTCAATTACACTGTGATTCAAATTACTTTTGAAGTGACCTAGTATAAAGCTTGCAGGTTTGACTGAGTATGAGTATGGTACTTGAAAACTTTCATTGAACCTTAAATTCCAATTTATTTTCAAAAAACATTATTTAAATAATTTTTAACTCAGTTTCTTTTCGGAAATTTTAATTTTTTTTACAGTATCAAAGTGAAAAGTGTTTGTACTTTGAAAAGATTGTAAACTTTCATGTTCTCTCTTTCGAATTGTGTGTAGATTTTTTGTACTGAATCTAAATTGTTTTCAGGTTTTTAAGGAGGCAGTTTTTACCTATTTTTCTTTTTCTTTTAGTGGCGAATCTCACAGAAGTGAAATTCAAAAATCTTTGGAGCCGTTTTCTAAGTGAATACATTTTGTCGTAACCGATATACAAGGTGATTCTGATGACGAATGACAGTAGTCTAGGCCATGTAGCCAAGACAAAACACAAAAAAAAAACATTTAGGATGGTTGTCTATTTTCCCAGTTTAGATGGAAGGATATTTTTATAAAAAATGGTTTAAAAAATTAATTTTCAAACTCGAAATTTTGAAAAAATTACACATTTTCGTTTAAAGATTTGTCTTCAGTCTCAAATCTTTTTCCTTTCAGCTCATATATACATGCATCGATATAGAAGCTGCTAAAAAAATCATAACTTATTATCTACCTATAACAAGACCAATTTACACTCCATTCACCTCATTTAAAAGTTAAAAAAAAAACCTAATTGATCTCAATTATTGTAAACAAATTAGTGATTTCATTCTTTGCTTATTAATGTGTATACGTAACCAGTTTAAATTATAATGAAAAACAGGTCTAAAAAAAAACAGTAGCCTTTGGCTAATGCTTCGCCTCATTATGAGGATTCTGCACTCAGAAAAACAACAATCCAAAATACAAAAGGTCAAAATTTCGACAAAAGTCCATTTAACCTCGCATTTAATACCGATACTTTGCAAGAGACACCATTTTCACCAATGCCAATTTGCCTTTTCGTTAAAAAGATTTTTAAAAATATTTTTTTTTTCATTTGGACAATTTGCAAGAACACGATCTTAAACATGTACATTTGTCCTCTTTGCTGTTTGCTGATTTCTTGGACTTTTCTCGAGAACTTCTTCTTTAACAACTTACTGTCTAAACAAATATCCGCTAACCAACAAACAAAAAAAAAAAACCTAACCAATCTGCAAGTATATGAATGTTGTATGTATGAAAAGATTCAAAAGTGGTACCACTTACCAAACAAAACAAAAAAAAAAAATCTTAAAATTGTTAGCATGACAAAAACGTGTGTTTGCTTAAAGAATTTGTGTTCTCGTGATTTGTGTTTTGTTTCTCTTCTTTTCCTTAGCTTCTCAATTTCATTTCTCTTTTTTTTTTATTCTTTTTACTTCTTCAAAAATTATTTGAAAAAGAAAAGAAGAAAAAAAAAACGATAAAGATAATAGAAGAACACCACCACGATGACCACAAAGTAAAAAGCAACCATCATTACAAAGAGTTCGGAAAACGAACACAAAACAAAAATATCAATAGCAAGCCCGACTTGAAAAATGTGGGTTTGCTGTTGGATAGAAGATGTGGAGGCTAAGGCTTTGCATCTATCTATAGAACCAAAGAGGGCGAAAGGCTTTGGCACTCTGCCACACAGCATCAGTAGAACCAAATCTAAGAACGATAAACGTTTCTTTGGAAAAATGCGCCAGCAACAAGTTTGATTTGACCTGTGTTTTTGTGAATACCAACATCTCTGGCGGATACAATAAACTTAAAAAAGATTCCAATGCACTTGGTGGTCGATGCAACTTGATCTTGTTTAAACGAATTTTGTGGAATGAGTGAAAAATTTAGAAAACCAATATCTTCAGCAGCAAAGTCATTCCTTTTAAGTTGCAAAGATTTTTAATTTTTTTTTTAATTTTATCAAAATCAGTTAAGTTGTCGTTGATAAATAAAACAAACTTTGGGTTGAAATCCAGCATAATCCTCGTAATGGTTTGACTCATTTTTTTTCTCGGGAGAATATTTTGTGGTTATAAAATTCCTCCCATTTTAGCCATTAGATTTTAGGAATGAAGCACCAGCACCCCTCTCTTTCTGACTGGTGCAAGTTTAGATCTTGCACGTATGGAAATTATTAATTGCACTCAAATATTCTGTTTGTTTTGATGAAACAATTATCGGGCCCTTTTTTTTTGTGTATGAAAAACAGAAAAACCTCTGCGAGCGTCTTGCCGATGCAAACTCCAGAAGGCTTAAGACGCGCTGCGCTGTAATTCCGTTTGTTTCGGTATCTTTTTTGTTTTTGCTGCGCGCGACAATCACAGCTCTGTATAGATTTTAGGCTGGCTGCCTTGCTGGCTGACTATTTGGCTGGCAAGGCGTGCCAATGAAAACATGCTAACGAGAAGTACGAGGTACAAAGTGTTTTGTTATTGATTTGCCCAGGCACATTCGAATTTTTGAACTGATTTTTTTTTGTTGTAATTTTTGTTTGTACGTTTATTGGACCAATTTTATTTTTTTTTGTCAAAAGGATGATGATGATTTAAAGAAAGAAAAATAAAAAAAGTGTTGAGGCACGACTTGGGTGTCTTTTGATTGGGATTATATGGCTTGTCGCCAAACCAAAAGAAAAAAAAAAAAAACAAAATGCGGCAGAAAAGAATTGGTGCAAGACTCAATATTGTGTTGTAGATAAAAGTGTATAAACAACTCCAACAACAAAAATACATAAGTATCTTCAATGTGGAGCACGAACAATCCATGGATTGGATATACTTTCAAAGCTGAGTGGTTTTGTATACCAGATGGATAGTATCACGTTTGTTTTAAATGATTGTTGATATAGGAGGATTGGGATTGGCATATACAAAATAATGATTCGAACGCGAACTCGTTCAGGTACAATTTAAAAGGAATGTTTTGATTGTTTTGTGATTATTTTATACATTATACGAGTACATACATAAATGAGAGATGAAAGTTATGAAACTTAAATCTAAAACATTGATTGATATTATGGATTGTGGAATTGTTAGAGTTGCAGTAAAAGTTAGACATGGTTTTTGTTTTGCATTTATGCGTTTTTTTTGTAATAATACGAAATCATGTTCTAGATTCTAAAACTAAATTAAATTTCTACAAATTTTTTTCTATTTTCGTGACCCATTTTCATATGATTTTATACTTTTTAGTTAGATGAAGAGAGAGGAGAGGTTAGATAAGACAATCACGTCGCTTAAAAAAAATAATTTTAAATTTCTACGTACATACAAAACTATCAACAAATTTATACCAATTGTTTTAAATTTTTTGTCCAAAATTTCATACTACAGATTTTTTAGAAAATTAATTGAATTCGTGGTATACTAGTTCTCGTACTATCAGAGTTAAACAAAGAAGGGCATTTTAAAGTTTCCAAAAGAAGTAAATGTTGGTGTACCTCAGGGTAGCTTCATTGGCCCGCTACTTTTTAAAACAAAAAAAATCAACAAATAACTCAAATAGGTAATGCTTATGAAGATGTACATCTGTTCTCATCAAGTTTATGAATTATGCATTTCTATTTCAGATGAAAATAAAATTCACAGGAGAGTCGCACGTTGTCTGCTTATTCTAAGACTTGCATTATGATTCTATCTATTGGTCTCACTGATATGTACTTTACTGTATGTCTGTCCCTCAATCCACAGGCAAAACTATTGAAACGATTTTCCGTACGGTTTAAATAAGCAACTTTTTTTCCTGCTTTCTAAAATGGCATTTTTATTTCGAAAACGACTCTATAACGATTTTGCTGATTATTTGGTAAAAATATATTTCAAATATCTTTTTAAAGGTTCCTGAGTTTCTAAACAACCAAAATTTAGAGTTTATAAAATAAAAATTGTAATTTAGTTAAAGTTAAAAAGTAAAAATTTTGTTTTTAAAATTGGTTTCAAAATTGCAAAACAACTGTGAATTAAATATTTTTTTTAAATATCCAAAAATATTTTTTTTTTTAAATATGGAACTTATTATTTATATGTATCTATTAAAAAATAAAAGCACACATTTTGGAATTTTTGGTTCAGAGTTACAAAGTCAATGTTTCGAAAGACAAAGTTTCAATGGATACAAGAATTCAAAAACATAGCCTGTGTATTTTAGACATTGTTCCTCTTTCATTTTAACTCTTGAGCTTATTGCTTGCTAAAAATGTTTTGTTTTTGAAAATTTGTCAACGGAAATATTTTTTTGAAAGTTTTACTCTTGATTTTTTTAAAAATACTATTTTTTTTTCAAAAAAATTGATCGGAGGACTTTAAATGAAGAAAGAAGTCTTATTAGAATTTTAACAGAACTCTTCTTCTGCGCCTATGTTTGTGCTTAGGGAAACAAAAAAAAAAACTGTACGCATATAATTTAAAAGCATGCACATGAAATGTTCATATGACACTATACTCAAGAAGAGAAAGGAAAGCATTTTATTTAAGAATCCGAGGAAACTGCTCCGACCCATGTTTTATAACTTAATACTTATGATCAGAACAATAACAATCCCGATATGTTCCTTTTAAGCCCCTTTATAACTTTAAAGATGACAGTACGAACCACCAACATTAACAACAACCCAGAGCCAAGTATTTTCAAAAACTATTTAATCATAAATTTAACTGGAAAAAAAAAACCAATTCCATTTGTCACTTAATTATAATCTCTTAAACACTTTTATGAACACCATAAAAGCAACAAGTGCATGGATCTTCCGGAATTCCCCACATCGTGTACTCGCACCAAGTCTATATACGCGCGCTGATTATAATTCCATGGAAAAGGACCACAAAAATAAATGCGACATTTCAAAACACCACCAAAACACTACTCTCACTCACTGCGCATAGGCTGTGTCCGTCCATCATACAAAACCGTACCTAGATATAAATAGATACCACCAATTATCACTTACCCAGCAGGTTTTATGTCTTAAATCCTTATACTTGTGCAAGCAATTCATTAGCCTTTCTATTATCTCAACTTTGTAGTAAATCTGTTGGCTATAATATAATTTTGGACATTTTAACGAGAGCATTACTCACTGCAACTACAACCATTTAAGTCAAAGTCCACAACTCCACCCAATAAAAATGTGTTAAAAGAGTCAGATTGTCAGAAACAAACGATGTCCTTACCTGGAATCAAAAGAAATAATAATTAGTTATGATATTTTAGAGATATAAATCTTAAATAACAAAGAAACAAAAATATTTTATATCAAAAATGGAAATTAAAAACCAGAGATTTTTTTTTTTTGTTGCTAGGTAACCAAATCTTAAGTTTTGTCGTCTTAACAATTTATTTCAATTTCAAAATATATAAAATTCCACCTGTCAAAAAAAAAAACATCATAAGATACAAACTAGGTATACACGAATCCATTGGATGGATATACGATACAAAACACAGGTAGACAAGATACAAGAAGAAGTGATCTCCTGCTGGCTATACAAACTATCCAATTGATTCTGGTGAAGCCGAAAGAGAATATTCTTGGATTTCGTTCGACGATATATGTATGTACCTTTTACCTTATACGAAACAAAAGGCCGAAAGGAGAGAAACTCAAGAGGCGTGCCATTGTCTTTCAATTTCAATCAGAGAAGAGGTCTTTTGATGGCTTCAAGGATCTTCTTAGAGAGACAAAACTAAAAGTCCATAATATGAACGCTGCAACACGCTATGAAATTTGCCGAAACCCATAAACATGATGGACAGAAAAAATTAACAAAAAAAAAAAAAAAAATCTCTAAGATGACGTATGACGAATCGATTGGTACCACAGTGAGTCCAGTTTTTTGTAGCAGCCCAGAATCTCCTGTAGCTGCTATGAGATTCTGGTTTTTTTTTTTTTTGTTCTTCACGAAAACTACTTTCGAATTAGCTTGGGGTATATTATACTGCACGGTATGTGTTCTGGTGGTGCAGTAAACACTGCGTCTTATATGGCAAAAATATACAAGGTGTCAAGACAGCATGATGCAAAATGGGTCATAGCGCCAGGTATATACCATATATATGCAATATGCATGCATGTTATACAAGTGACGTGTGCGGTGCGAAGACTTGTATAACTAACTACGGACATTCACATTTTTATAGATAAGTGTCGTAAATTAGTTTGCACTTTTTCAAAGTACACTGAATTATAATTTTGGCGTTTGGAAGGTGTGACGGATTTATCAAACGTGATAATGGATACAAAATGGTGTAATTTTAATTCGACTAATAGTTGGGTGGTAACAATTAGTTTTGAAAAAAATGTTTGGAATTTTTGTGAACAAAGATTTAAAAAAAAATTTGTGTTCGTTATATAAAAATCGTTGAAGTCGTTTTCGAAAAAAAGCAAATTAACAAATTTTGAAGGCAACATTTTGAATTTTAGGGCTACAGTTATCAATTAAAATTCGAGCAACGACAACCCAAAATTTCTTGTATCGGATTCATATAAAAAACATACCCATTCTCCATAATGAAGCACAAAACAACGGGTTGAGTACCCTAGGCCCGAATCCAAAGTTCCCAAACCTGAATTCAGAAATCAAGATCTACAACCCCAAATCCACCAAACCAAAATAAATCAGAATAAAAACCCACGTGGTCGTAACGGTTTTCGCGAAAAAAAATTTTAATCTTTTTTACCCCTAAAAATTAAGATCCTAGTTCAAGCTTGTGATACTTTTAAAAACTTTCAATTGATGCCTTGTTTTGGTACACTGAGAAAAAAACACATACAGTAAAGAACAACAACAGGATTTCTTTATGGATTTCATCCAAGAAGAAGGTCTTATCAAAATAATGGATGAAATCCTATTGAATAATTAATATGACCACCGACCGGCTAAGAAACATTAATAGTTAAATTATTATTTCCAAGAGGCAGAAGGGAATTCCACATTCGTGTAGTACCGCTAAAAAACGAATCCCTGTACTTGACAGTACGGCCGAAATTGGGTTCCAAAGTAAACTGATGAGCCTTTCTGGAAGCTTTGGACGTATATAACTTTTATAAATAATAGCCAGAGAAAGAAAGGAAACCTAAACACCTTGTGGCATTTTTGGCGACTTTAAGTATGTGATCATTCCACAAAAGATGGTTTGTGATACACATACCTAAAATCGCAAGGTGATTAGTTTCATCGATGCAAGTGCCACTCATAGATAATGGCAGGGGGGGTACGTCCCGCTTTTACGACAGAAGGCAGCATTGAGTTTTCGAAGCATTAAATTCTACGCGATTTTTTAATCCCCATTGTACAATGCTGTCTAAGTCAGAATTTAATGTACTTATCATATTTCGCCGTTTCAGTTCCACGTCCGAAGAGCAGGGATGTGAATCGGGAAACGAATATGAAAAGCTAAAGGTGCAGACAGGAGGTCATTAATGAAAATGAGAAAGAGGGTCGGAGACAAAACGGAACCCTTTGGCACACCAGCATTTATGCTGTGAGTTTCAGACTTGAGTCCGTCAAATACTACTTGTATAGTGCGATTCGAAAAAAAGTTACTAATCCAACGAAGAAGGGTTTCATCGATAGCAAAAGCACGCATTTTCGATAAAAGAGTAGGATGCCAAACTTTATCAAATGCTTTAGAAATATCAAGTGCAATAATATTACTTTCTGCAAAACGATGTAAAGACTTTTGTATACCACTGTTCGGTGAGATAAGAATACAATAAATCTTCTTAAATTTCAATTTTCTACATTTATTAAAGAAAAAATGGTGGAATTTAAGTACAAACATTTCATGGTTAAGGTGTACAAAAAAACTTGTTCAAATTAGTTTTAAAAAAGCCGTTGCTCGAAATTTAGTTTTCATTCTGTAGGAACAGATTTATAAATTACAAAGCCTTTCACCATTTAGAGGAGAAGTATGATTTCGCGTTTTTTTTTATTTTTTGTATATTTGTATCTGCAAAAGAATTATATGTAACACTCTGTACCTATAAAAAGCTTTAAATCTTAAACCACTTGAAATTTGCATTTTTTTTTATTTTCAGTACTAAAACAGTACCTTTTGTTCTCCCCCATCAAAAGAGGAAAACAATTTAACATTCTAATTTTTTTTTTATTTTATAGTTCATTAACTATACGACTTGAGCTATAAAATCGTGTTAAGAAACAAACATCTTGGTAAAAGTTATTTTTCGGACCTACATTTTTTTAAGATGAAAAATGCCAATAACTCTTCTTAAAAAAAAAAAAACTTAAAATAATCAAACAAATTTTCTCAGAACATCACTCAAACTTCACCTCTAAGCCAAAACCGATCTAAAACCAATCTATACCCAGTCAAACAACATAGCACGACAGTGAACAAAAAAAAAAAATAAATAAATAAATTTTACTATACTGTATACTCCCATCACTTTACCATCATACCGCCTAAAAACAAAAATACTCATCCTAACGCTATAAAGCATCCATTAAAAAAGTCTTATCATGGTCGTAACTTTTCTCGTGCGGTCAAGAACCACTTAAATTGTTGCTTAGCCGTCGTTGTCAGCGGTGGCGGGAGCCGGAGCCGGAGCGGCATCATCGAATCGAACGCGGTCGACGTCCTCATCTCTTCGTCGTCCGTCGTCGTCATCGCAATAGAACAATACACGCGATTATAATCGTGATCATGATCATCCAAAAGAATTCTTTTATAAAAATACAAACTTATTGTTGCTTGCTCGTGCACTCATATAGAAACACTAGAAACTGATGGTCAAGCAGGCCATAGCAACAAACACCACAACCACACACATCCAGGCTTAAGACTATGGGGCATGGATGAAAAACGCGCAAACGTTTTGTTTTACCATCAAATCAATCACTCTCGGGTCATTTCGCTTTGAATATTTTATTTTTCCTTAAGGCACTGAATTTTTTTTTGAATTTTTGAAAAGTCGCCACTCATTATCCTTCGTTTTCATGCTCCCTATATTCCAATCCGTGTATGGTTGTCAAATTATGATAAATACTGATGCGCCAACGCCACCACCTAAGGCCATCCACTATACACTTCTTGGATTTCTCTACTCTTCATCATCATCAATAATCCAATCCAACTTCTTCTTCTTCAAATCTTGAGCTTGTGACTCGCGCGTATACAACTTTTACCTTTTTTCTTTTTCTTTTCTTATTTGCCGAATCAAATGGGAATTCAAGATCCGAAAAAAATATCGAAAATCATTCTTTTGTAAAAAGGTGTCTTCTCTTCTTTCCCGCAAGAACCCCAGGACTTGATCTTTTTTCTTCTTGACTCTTGGGATTGTAAATTGATGGCTTTTCACGATTTTCTTCGATCTTCAGTTCGTTACGTATCTTTTTATTTTTGGACAATACCTTTAGTTCATCTTTCATTATTTTGTTTCATGGATATATATTATGGATGGATGCCTATAGGGAGTGAAAGGAACAAGTACACCGTGATATAGGATCAGTTTTCTATTGAATTTGATTTCAAGTGTTGTACCTAACCTATACCTTGTCGGCTCAGGCAGGTGAGCGACCTTCATTTGGCAGGCTGGAGTGTCCTCTAGTTACAAAAATCAATGACAGGTCGGGAATTGGATTGGGTTTTCTTTTTTTTTTTTTGTTCGTTGATCGACAGCTCTCATTTTTTTTTCTTTTGCTCAAAAAATATCATTTTCAAGTACCTACGCGCTGTTTTGTCTTCGGAGACAAAGAAGTGTTTTTGGTTCTTATCCTTTTGTCCTGAAGGAACATTCGATTATCTCCATGAGAGCCAAACGTGTAAATGAACAATCCATCAGAAGTAGCATGCGGTGCAATGCGTCTTCAAAAAAAAATATCCCCAGAAGGATCTAGTGGTTTTTGATCCTTTTTGTATATGCTTTGCAATTTTGAAGAAAACAACTGAAACAAAAGGATCCTAATTCAAGTGCCACTTCAAACAGTTTGAATAGAAAATCAAAAATATGCCAAATTCCGAAATGTGTAACAAATGGTTTTGTTTTTGAGCGCCATGTTTTTTTTTCATAACAACTTCCATAATTCAAAATTGGAGTGAAGAATTAAATGTTCCCCCTTTTTTCTGATTTTTTCGTGACCTCATTTTATGTCGTTCCCAATCGATCGATCATAAATGCGGGCAGATTTAGCACGATCGATTCGTCGATCGGGTGGTCTTGATTATTTTGTATGCCTCAAATGTTTGTAGACATCAACAGGAATAGGGGACTTAGTGCAAATATGGAATTTAATTACTTTATGGGGGAATGCTATGAGATTCTGTAAGAAAATTAATGGGTTCTCATCAAAAAAAAAATATGTAGTAAGATAAGGTTCATGATTTAGATTTATGGATTTTTGTTTGTTAAAAGGCGCCAAATTTTTTTGAAAATTGTTTATTTTAGTTGTTTGTCCCTAAAATTCTACATAGTTCATAATTAAGTGGGGTGAAATGATTAATAACCTTAGCTTTATAATTTTACAGCTCCATGTTTACACAATATAAAGTTTCTATAAAAAAAGTTTCATCGATCAATTTTAGATACCGTTAACCCAATTTTTGTTCCAAAATCTAATAATAAATAAATGTACTCAAAACACTGATTGGATGTTGGACAAGAAAAAATTGCATTTGGCTGTTTCCTGAAAAATTTGTTTTTTACATTTTTTTTTAGAACTTTTGACAGATTTTTTTGACAATTTTTGTTTTAAATAATTTTTTTTAGGACGAACATTTTTGTCGACAAAACACTAAAATTTTTAATCAATCTTTATTCTCACTATTCAAAAACCTTTGCATTTGAATCTTCCCTGATAATTTTTTTGTCAGAATTTTTTTGACGATTTTGTTTTTTTTTTAATAATTTTTGTTTTGCTACTTTTTTTGCTGACCAATTTTTATTTTTTAACAAATTTTTGTTTAACAATTTGTCTGATTTCAATACATGTTTATATTGAATGAGTGACAGATGTGTGTACTCAGTACCTTGCTTGTTGTAATGACTGATGATAATGTAAAGTATTAGGTTTGCTGGCGGTTTCTCACGTTTTTGTGGAGCTATTTATTGCAGGGCTGTTTATTGCTCATGCATTGATGATAAATTAATTACAAGCGGTATGCATTCAATACATAACCCTAAAATAAATTTTGTATAGACATACAAGACTAGACAAATGCTGATTGTACTCAGTACACAGGTTACGCTTTCTGTCCCTTTTTTATATGAAATGTTTTCTTCTTTTTAATATGTACATAATATGTATGTATTCATTACATTTCATATTTCACTATACGTAGTTATATTCAGTCCTTACAGCAAACCTCACGAGTGGAGGGTTAGAGTAAATTAGTGATATGGTCTCAGCCAATATGAGAACAATTGTCTATTAAAAGAAGAAGAAAAAATTGCATGTGTTTAATACAAGTTACAAGTTATCTAGATTGACTGCATACAATACTCGATCGGTATATGAATTGAAATGTTATCGGTACACGTTAAAATATAGCTTACATGAAAAAATCATATAAGAAGGTCAATACAAAATATTTTTACATAAAAAATCCTGTACTGAATGTACACATTTTCTTTTCTCAGTTAATTTCTTAAAAAATTCCCTAAAATCTTCTCTTGAAAAGTATTGAATCTTAACTTGAAATTTTGAAAAGGGGCCAGGTTAAATTTAAGACAATGCAGATTTAAGTAGGATAAATATAAATACAAAAGAATGCGAAAAGCTGCAGAAAATTTAAGCAGTTTATTTTTTAACTGAAAGTTAAGTGGTTTTGTACTGAAGACAATATACACTTAATACACAACATTGCCTGTTGAATTTTATGTTAAAAGTCTTGACAAACTGTTTGAACTTCAACTTGCAGTAACCCAGAACCCAGCCAACAATAACCATAAAACCAGTTACAGCGAATAATCTTCAAATATACGAGTAAGTATGAATAGGTATTCCCTCGGTAAACACAATTAAATATCGTCTCTTTTCTTTATAATTCTCTATAACCTCCTCATCCCGATCCTAAGTGGTTCAAACACTTTAAAGTGCATTCCAATGGTCTATTCACGAGTCCCAGTCTCAGTCGCAGAAGATTAAAATATACGAATGCGCTTGTCCACCACTCATCGTCGCAACTTATGGAGAGAAAAGTCTTCACTGCTTCCATCATGGTACATATAAACATAACAATAATACTCGATGTATGTTTACACAGCGTGATCATCAATGCAACTCATAAATTGTTTTAGGTTATATGAAGTGCGCCACAAACTCACGAACCTACTCACCCCTTGAAAAACAGACAAAAAAAAAAAAATGTCAACACACTTTGGTTTTAACGTGCGCGTTGTCGTACGAGTATAGCCGCGTAGTCGTTTTGTTTAAGTCAAGAGTAGTTACTTATGTCATTGCGCGCGTTTTTTTTTTTCTACTATTCATGTGAGTCCAGCTTTAAACTCTGCGAGAGATGTGAAAAGGTTTTGTTTTAAGAATTTTGCTTTCGAGCATCCTTCATACTAAGTCCTAAGTGGTTTAGCCATAAAAATAATAAAAATCAACATTGTTTTTTTTTTACCTCCAACCATTTAGTGTGATCGTGCTGCTTCTCGCGTTTGAATTTGTTGTCACGAATTATGATTTAGTGAAGAGGTCGATCGTCATCGTCAAGAAGATTAGTAATTTTTTTTTTGTTTTCAAAGTTCTAAGAGCCGCTCATTTTCTCTGGCAAAAAGATTACAGTCTTAAAATTCAGTTTCTCATAAATACCAAAGTCCGATATACCTATAGAGATGCTCCTCTGGCATCACATCTGACTTCTTGCACATCTTCTCTGGTTCCCCCGGCATTCATGGTGTCTTTACTCAGTGCGGATCGTGCAAATTCCGAATCATTATCTACTGTTCCTTGAACAAACCCCGAAAGCGTGTTCGTTAATCCTTTTTCAGGGTAAGTATATAGATAGATGAGTGCTTTGGCTTTATTGAACGGAGGACTCTTGGGCAATAAGCAATAAGAAAATGGGGAAGAATTCTTGGAGATCTTTTGTGATCAGCTAGCTCTCCATGAATGCCTGAAGGTTGTTGTTTAAGTCATTTGTTTTGTGCCGAACGAAGGGCATCTCCTCCGCCTTGCTATAGTCTTTTAGAATTTCTTATCAGATTAACGTCGTCGTCGTCGTTGGCTGGCCAGTCGTCGCCGCTGTTGTCTGATGCTTCGCTCCAGGATTCTGCACGATCGTATTTGCTTTTCGCAAGCGAACTGCAAAAAAATATATAGTTAGATGATTTTTTTTTAAGTTGGCCTCTGATGATTTCTATGTGGAGCTTAGGGGTATCGTATCTTGAACCTTTTCAACCTCATTATTTTGAAAATATATTTTGTATCGATAGAAGAAAAATCGAATTAAAAAATAAAGAATATGCTTGGTCCTATGCATACAAAACAAAGGTGTAGAACAGCATTTGTCAGACATAGCTATACCGTGAAGATGAGAAGGATGATGATGCGCTGAGGTGGAGGTCTTCTTGTATGGTGGCATGTAAAACATCATCCTGTAGACATCTTCACAAGCACAATGTTCGCTTCATTCTGAAATGTGGTCAATAAATGAACAAATTCTGGGCGTCAATTAATTCACAATGGCCAAATTACTTTGATTTTGTTTTTGTTCCAAAATAATGACTTTTTACTCTGAGGAAATGCTGTAAGTCGACAAAAATTAAGTAAATTTTGAATATTATCCACCAAGTAGTCGATCAGCGCAGCGTAAGCTTTACATATTCCAACAGAAAATAGTCTAGCGGAGTTAAAACGCACGATCCTGGAGACCAATTCATGGGTTCGAAGGTTGAAACAAAGCGGTTACCAAACGTTTCCTTCTAAAGATCAATTGTGACACGAGCTGTGTTGGGCCGTATAGTTGAAAACACAGTTCCTGCACATCATGCTTTTTCAATTCAGAAACGAAAAAGTGAGCAATCCTGGCTCTTGAGCGGTCACCATTGACTGTAACGTTCTGGCCAGCATCTAAAGCCAATAAAGCACACAAAATAGTCAGTTTTTTCTGGATGTAACGGTGTCTCAATATAAACTTGAGGATTATCTTCACTCCAAATATGGCGGTTTTGTTTATTGAAGCAGCCATTCAACCAAAAGTGAGTTTTATCGCTAAAACTGTTTTTGGACAGAACCCTGATCTTCAAAATAAATTTCCACAATTTGAAAACGTTGTTCAGCTGTCAGTCGATTCATGTTGAAATGTCAAATCAAACTAACCTCAAATCACCTGACAGCTGTTAAAATGGCCGCCAGTTAAAAAAGTGTTGCCAACTTAATATTCTATATCCACAGTTGTGTATATGTGCCAAACTTTATATTGAATATATTTGGGCGAAATATCCTTTCTCGCCTATCGCCAAAAGAAATAAATTTATTTCAAAATCATTCTTTTTTTGAAATTAACGGTTTAAAAGTTGCTCATTCTTATTGACTCCTAATTTTCATTTTCTGCCAACATTCTGCGCCCTGTTATATTTGTGTTTATCTTGTGTTTTGTTGAAACGTATCTTGTTGCATTAACATGGAGTCGGATACAAAGTTCACGCGCATGCAAAATAACCCTTCAGGGAGACAATGTTTGAAGATGCGAGGACAACGACGACGACGACGCCACGACAACGGACGTTGCTCTATAGAAGATACATCACATTGGATCGTCAGCATCGGCATTTACGTTGTCTTTGTCGTCGGTCGTCGCGTCGGTAAGGATTAAAGCTTTCACTATACACAATGCACTAAGAAAGAACTCCACTCCAAACATCACAGACAGCACAGAGCGTAACAGCGCAAACTAAAAAAAAAAGAAGAAGATACACTCAGCGAGGCGTCACATCACCATTTTGTTGCTTTTTGTCTTCTTTGCCCTGAGAAGAGCAGCATTATAATATCGACTGATGATCATTTTGTGGTGCTTCGCAAAAGCCGATCCAGCCTCCCAAACATCCTTGAGATTTCATATCGCATCGCTCTGAATGCCACTCACGACTTTGAGGATTCCTTTAGATTACTGCTTCTATACCTGGAGGAAGTATATTGCTGTAGTGGCTTATGTTTATAATATGATGACCGAAACGAAAAAAAAAAAACATAAGAATGCCAATATGTATAACCAAATATCGTGTTTTACTGGTTTCAACAGTCTTTTCACATTCGTTGTGCATTTTTGCATTGCCCTGGCCGATCTCGAGATTGGGAGGAATTAAAATAAAAACAAAACAAAAAATAATAAGAAGAAATCCCAAACCTGGAGCTGGACCATTGGATTACAATCTCGTATAGTATATGGAGTTGCACACTTAGCCGGTGGTACCAGACTTCAATTCAATTTTATACACATCAGCTACCTCTCTCTCTGTCTCTTGCCATGGCGGCTCTATATCGAATTGTATATATCTCCTCTTTTTAAGCCCTGACGTCCTCGTGCATATCTGAAGATTAATTTTCCACGAATTTGTTACGGAGTCACATAAATGTGGCCACAACTGGCCCGTTGTCGCCGTCGTAGTCCCGGTCCAGCCCCGACATTATTGGTGATGAGGACGACCAACACGTTTAATAGTGGGCTAAGATATGTGGTGAAATTGGACAAAATTCAAGCAAAAGTAATTATAAAACAGCACTATGGGAAATGTAAGCAATCAGTACAGGTACTTTTATATAAATTGTATGCCCCTGTTTATGATTTTGTGTGTAAGTTATGTAGTGAGTACAGTCATCAGTTATATTGTTAATAGTAGTTCTGTAAAAAAAAAATGATAAAATAATTGAATACAGACGTTGTGTAGTGAATACATCACCAATGAATAAGCTAAAATTAAACACATACTGACTACACAAATAAGATAAAGCTTTTTGATAACATAATTATATTTTAAATCTGCAAGTCACTAAAATAGTGTCATCACAGGGACAGTGTCCTAAAGGCTATGTTGACTTGTATTGAATACAGGCGATACGATGTGACAATGAATGGACTCATCAAAAAGTTAAAACTCTCAAATATCATATTGAGTTATGCACCCAATACATGAACCTTGAGTTGATATCAAGCAAAAGTAATTTGTACTACTTTTTTTTTTTTACATTTAGGCAAGATTAATAAAATAGTAATAATGTACTCAGTACATTGTAGATATCTTTTTTTTTAATTTTGATTTAAAATTTTAAAAAATTGCTTTTGGTGTTTGAGTTATTAAAAGAATATTTTAAGGACTTGAAAATATTTTTTGAAAAAAAAATAATGATACAATAAATCCAAAATAAAATATCTACGGTCTCGAAAACGGTTCTTACGATAGTGATTTCAAAAGAGGTTTCTGTTTGCTTACCCAAATTTAAGTACCTGTCTGATTTTTTGGAACTTACATTTTTTACATTTTTATATATTTTTTTTTTTAATTTAATATAGAAAAAAATTTCATTTTGGAAATTGTGTTTTACATTCTAAAATCAAATATTTTTCCTTTTTTTGGTCAACATTGCCCCAATGTTCAAAGACAAGCGCGGTGACGGTGACGGTTGAGAGAGATAATTCGACATCACGGTCGGTGGTGTAGTGCGCAATATCCCCAGCGATTAAGTGTAGTGAGCTCATATACTCGTAATCCCTATAAAAAGCTGTTTGCAATTTAAACCTTCTAACATAAAAGGTAGATACTTCGTAGAAATTCTATTAACTTTTTTTTTTCCAACCAATAGGCACTTCTGTACTTTTTGTTCTGCAACATTTGAAAAAGTTCATTGACACTATAGTATACTCATTTGTAGAATCTGGATTGGAATGTATCTTTCTTTTTTTTGTCTATGCGTGGTCTATTGAAATTGGACAAACTAAATATATAAAATCTTAACACCTTTCTTTTAAAGAAGAACGGACATCTTTTCTGTGTCACGTTGTTATAATTTTTAGGAAAGAATTTCAAAAGAAGTCCAATGGTTCGATTGTGTTAATGGAGTCATTATCATAATCCTCTCCTTTTCCAGTTTTTTTTTTTGTTCAATTTTAGTTTTGATTGTAATGTTAAGTAGAGCAGTTTTTGTTTGGACAAACAATAATAATGGAATTCTTAGATTTTATGATTCTGTGGTAGTACACTAACCTATCTGCATTATTGACAAAGTTTTAAGGTTAAGAAAAGAAGATATTTTTTTTGGGGTTTTTATTTGTTTTGAAAGGCTTTTGTTTACTTCAAAACATAAAGTTAAGAACTTAGATTTATAGATCGTGTTTAAAGTTTTGTTTATCATGGATCTAGAAAGCCTTTTGTTCATATAATAAGTATAAATGTATATTTATACAGACGATGGAAATGCTGAAGCTTATTACAAAATATTTTGTACACTACTTTGTTTTAGAAGACAAAAAAAAAGAATAATTAACTGGAAATAAGATCAACCTACTTGTCCTGGATGGTCGAAATAAATAAATCAAACATATGCAAATTCATAGCAAATAACGGATAAGAATACATACATATGAACAAAAAAAAATTAAATTTGAAAAAAGTTCTCAACATTTTAATGAAACAAAAAAGAATTAAGAACAATACGAGAGACTAATGTCATTTTCAATTGGCAATCTGGAAGAAAAAAGCATTCTGAATGCGTTCAATTGGGCAAAAGTGACAGTTCTGATTCTAAAAAAAGAGAGAATTTCTCTTCTGGATTTGAAATCAGAAGCAAAAACAGAATCACTCACACATTCAAAGATTTAAATGTCACACTTGATAAATGTCGTATTTTTTAATTTACAAATTGTGCGAACTGTGAAGTGATTGCTTGAAATACTAACACCAGTCACAAAAAACTGTTCAATTGGGATTCCGAATTTAAAACCCAATTCCGGATTGCCAATTGAAAACTACATAAATTTCTTGGCCTTACAAACGACTTTTTTTAATGAAGCTGAAGATCGCTGCATTTTTTTTCTTTTTTTTCTTTTAGAGTTGCAGCTCTCGAAAAGTATCAATGATATTGGAAAATTTTAAACACCAAAATGTTGGGCACAAAATTTCCCAGGGGCGATGTCCACTACTTTTTAAAAATTTTATCCCGTTATATTTTTTTTTAATGGGTTTTTAAATTTTTCAGATTATTTTTTTGTTTAGACGTGCAGATAGACGAAACTAACGGTAAAAATAAAAAACAAAAAATTGTATCGTGAAGAGCGTCTTTTACTCTAGAGGCGATGTTCCTTATTTTTTTTTTTTTTTTTACTAAGCGTTTTTAACCATGAAACATAAAAACAAAACTCACAAAACTTTATACCGTTATAACTTCGGTTCACCTAACGGTACCAAAAAAAAAAGTACATAGAAAAATTAGATTTTTTCAACTCTAGAGGCGATGTTTTTTATTTTTTTTAAATTCATGTTCTAAAGCCATCAATTTGCATAACAACAAATTATAATAAAAAGAAAAAAAAACAAGACCAATATTGTTGTCATATAAATTCAAGGCTCACCCTTTAGTATATGCACTATGTAGTTCGTATGTTCTTTGTTATTTTTTCTTTTTATTATAATTTGTTGTTATGCAAATTGATGGCTTTAGAACATGAATTTAAAAAAAATAAAAAACATCGCCTCTAGAGTTGAAAAAATCTAATTTTTCTATGTACTTTTTTTTTTGGTACCGTTAGGTGAACCGAAGTTATAACGGTATAAAGTTTTGTGAGTTTTGTTTTTATGTTTCATGGTTAAAAACGCTTAGTAAAAAAAAAAAAAAATAAGGAACATCGCCTCTAGAGTAAAAGACGCTCTTCACGATACAATTTTTTGTTTTTAATTTTTACCGTTAGTTTCGTCTATCTGCACGTCTAAACAAAAAAATAATCTGAAAAATTTAAAAACCCATTAAATACAAATATAACGGGATACAATTTTTAAAAAGTAGCGGACATCGCCTCTGGGAAATTTTGTGCCCAACATTTTGGTGTTTAAAATTTTCCAATATCATTGATACTTTTCGAGAGCTGCAACTCTAAATGAAAAAACAACTTCGGATGCAGCGATCTTCAGCTTCTTTTTTTTTATAATATTTTTCTGCTTTGAAACAAAATTCCCCCTCTCGTCTGAACGAAGGGAAACAAAACTCCCCTCACGTAGAGGATTTTTTTTTGCATTCTGCTAAAAATTTGTATTGATAAAAACGTTGAATTATGAAAGTGAAGTTAATACTTATTTATGTCAATCTCGCCTAAAAAGGGGAAATAGTTACCTTCTCACCAAATCTCATCAAAATCCTCGGGTTGCGTAGGTAAAAAAAATTGGAAATTCTATAGAGTCTCTAGAATTTCTTGAGGAGACCAAAATTAAGCTTTTCATCAAAATAAAGTTTCCTACTACGTAGCAGACAGATATTGGTACTCCTCAGTGTTTCTATATCATTTATTTTTTTAATGTTTTCCATATAATATATATCGAACATATTTTTTGCACAAAAATCTCTTCCATAAGAAATAGATATTCAAAACTAACTCAGATTTAGATCTAATATGGATCAAATCCTCTCGATAATTCTATAAAAAATATTGGAGAACCTTTAAGCCCTAAGCGAGATGAAAGAAAACAATATTCCCAGAAATCTATTTCATCATCACCATCATCACAGCAGGATGCTTATTTTCCATAAACAATTATTCGGATGTGATAAATCAACATAACATCAACTTCAAAGATATTAACCGCCGCGCCGCGCCGCCACAACCAACCGCCATAGAGCAAAAGCTTTAAAACAAATATTCATCCATTCAAAAACTCAATATAATACATTGCCCCAAATACTATATTCGTCTTCTACCCCTCTGACCTCTATATTTAACCTTTTCATGGTAAATAAAACTAAAACACTCGAGTGTGATTTGGTGCGCAAATCTCATATTGTTGTTATTTTAAAGCCGTGTTATTAGCCTCATGACCACGGGTTTTGTTGTGTCAACCGAAACACCATCATCATATTATACCGCTGTGCCATTCCGACAACCAATTCTGGTAAACAAAACCTATTTCGTATTGTTTACATGGTAATTAAAAGTTTGTTCAGTATCTACATAATAAAAAAAAAGAAACTACAAAACTGGCGCTCTTCGCGCTTGGTGCGGTGGATGGCGGTCCAGGTCCAGACGCAAAAATATGATTATGAATACCAGAAACGTGTATTTGATACAAAGTGTGATTTTAATGAAATGTTCGACTTTGTCGTAAGAACATGCTTCAATGGGTTTGAAAAAGTGATCAGAAGCGCGTTTTTTTAACGTTTAAAAAATAATTTAACTCAATACCAAGAAGGACTTATTGCATTTTGAAAAATAGAACATCTTGTAAAACCTCGAAAAAGCCGGACATAACAAATTAAAAATCTTCTATACAACAAAAAATTGAAACAAAACTTTTTTGCTCTTGTTCAAATAAAATAAGATAAAATAAAATAAAATAAAATAAAATAAAATAAAATAAAATACAATAAAATAAAATAAAATAAAATAAAATAAAATAAAATAAAATAAAATAAAATAAAATAAAATAAAATAAAATAAAATAAAATAAAATAAAATAAAATAAAATAAAATAAAATAAATAAAATAAAATAAAATAAAATAAAATAAAATAAAATAAAATAAAATAAAATAAAATAAAATAAAATAAAATAAAATAAAATAAAATAAAATAAAATAAAATAAAATAAAATAAAATAAAATAAAATACAATAAAATAAAATAAAATAAAATAAAATAAAATAAAATAAAATAAAATAAAATAAAATAAAATAAAATAAAATAAAATAAAATAAAATAAAATAAAATAAAATAAAATAAAATAAATAAAATAAAATAAAATAAAATAAAATAAAATAAAATAAAATAAAATAAAATAAAATAAAATAAAATAAAATAAAATAAAATAAAATAAAATAAAATAAAATAAAATAAAATAAAATAAAATAAAATAAAATAAAATAAAATAAAATAAAATAAAATAAAATAAAATAAAATAAAATAAAATAAAATAAAATAAAATAAAATAAAATAAAATAAAATAAAATAAAATAAAATAAAATAAAATAAAATAAAATAAAATAAAATAAAATAAAATAAAATAAAATAAAATAAAATAAAATAAAATAAAATAAAATAAAATAAAATAAAATAAAATAAAATAAAATAAAATAAAATAAAATAAAATAAAATAAAATAAAATAAAATAAAATAAAATAAAATAAAATAAAATAAAATAAAATAAAATAAAATAAAATTGAATTGTTAAAAAAATTTAAATTCAGTGAATTCAAATAAATGAAATAATTGTTTTAGAATTGTAATTTATTTTTATGAATCCAATAAGTACCGCACAAGAGAAAATAATAAAACAAAAATTTATATTTATTTTGCGGCTGGAGTGTCCATATATACAGACCTACAGTAAATTATCTAAAGTACATACTTAAATGATTTTGAATCAACGCATACAAATTGTTCCGAATGGTTTTAATATAAAAGCTAAGCAAATTCCACAACACCTCTACCCCCTACTCCAAAGCCCTCCGCACAGTCTTCAGGTGTCTTTAATTACCGCGCTGAAATTAAAACAAAAATACGTTGGCGCGTTAAGCTTAATAGTAAAACACAAATGAAAACCGTATCATAACAACAACAGAGCAAAAGAATTAAAACAAAAAGCTATAACACCAACAACAACAACAACAAAAAAAAAAAGAAGTATCTAAATTGTGCGCTCAGTTTTTGTAATCGGATTTCGTGGAATGAAGATACTTCGACCTGATACTATACAACCCATATACAAACTACAGACATGCTCCAAGCAAAGGTATAAAAAAAAATGGCAAAAGAGAGTCAACATGGTTGTTTGGCTAATTGAAGGGTTCGCATCGAATGCCGTGGGTCGTATTATTTTTTTTTTCTACATTTATTTTTATTTTATAAAAGCGTTGACAATATCAAGTCAAGCTGCGATTTGGCTTGTGATTCCAACCATATATTATACACGTATATCCGATAAATTCTAAGCCAATTAATGGCAACCATTCATTCTAAGGGATTTTGCAATAGCAAATGTGAAGAGATCAACTAAAATACGCTTCTTCGATACAACAACAACAACAAAAAAGAAAAGGTTCAATTTCAATACCCACACGTGGGTATCAATGAATCGATTGTTTAGCTTATCTTATTCTTGCTCTTCCGGTGGAAACAGCTAAATTACTTGCAGATAAATAAAATTATTTGCAGAGAGTTGTTGCTTAAAAAGATTTAAATTGAAATAAAATAAAAAATAGATAAAATTAGAAATATGTAGATATAATTTTGTAAATATAAAACCTAACAACTTAGGTAATATGATTTTTGAGGTGGTAGTTTGATTATTTTCTCACTATTTCGATTACAGATAAAATAATTTCAAAGCTAAATGACTACAATTATTGGCAACCCAAATATTTGACCCAACTTTTGGATTTTCTCAAAAAAGGATTTCGACTTCGATTTATTTTTAGTAATCCAAAAAACGGATAGCCCCATACGCTAAAACTATAATCGGCCAATATCAGTGTGGTTTCATTCCAGGCAAATCAACAACTGATCAGATCTTTACTCTTAGGCAGGCGATGGAAAAATGTCTAGAATTTAACATCCCAACATACCATCTGTTTATAGACTTTAAGGCCGCCTATGATAGCATAGCCAGGGTAGAACTTTACAAAGCCATGAGAGAATTCGGCATCCCAAATAAATAAATTGACACGACTTTGTAGGATGGCCATGGTAACAAGCCAAGTAAAAATAGCCGGATTGCTATCCAGACCAATCAACATCTTTAATGGACTCCGACAAGGGGATGGTCTGGCCTGCCTCCTCTTCAACCTGGCGTTGGAGAAAGCAATCCGTGACTCTGGCACGGCAACAAGAGGGACCATCGTCAACAGGTCCAGCCAGATACTGGCTTACGCAGACGACATTGACATCATCGGAAGAACCGAACAAGCTGTACACGATTCCTTCATCCAGATCGAGCAGGCGGCACAGAATCTGGGGCTGCACATTAATGAAGGTTAAACAAAGTACATGGTGGCGTCGAATGCGAGAAGAACAGTTGGTCAAACAATCAAGGTAGGGGAGCACGAATTTGAAGTGGTGCAATCTTTCAAATACCTTGGGTCAACAGTAGCAGATGATAATAATTTAGAAGAAGAAATACGCGGGCGGCTGCTCAATTCCAACAGAGCCTACTATAGTCTGTCAAAGCTCTTCAAATCCAGAAATCTCACCATAACTTCAAAACTGCTGCTGTACAGGACCATGGTCCTGCCAGTACTCACGTATGGATCCGAGACTTGGGTGCTTAGCAAAAGACACTCCGACCTCTTAGCCGCGTTCGAGAGAAAAGTCTTAAGGAGAATTGTTGGCCCCATACGTGAGGAAGGACGATTCCGGAGACGGTACAATCATGAATTGTACGCAATCTACCTTGAAGAAGACGTAGTGACAAAAATTAAGCTCGGTAGACTCCGGTGGGCAGGGCACCTAGCTCGCATGAGTGAAGAGGAACCTGCTCGGAAAGTCTTTTGTGGTACATTCTATGGTAGACGGCAGCATGGTAGACCATGCTTGCGCTGGAGAGATGACGTAGACCAGGACGCCCGAAGCCTTGGGGTGCGCAACTGGATGGCGTTGGCTCAAGACCGGGATAGGTGGAGAGACTTGTTGAAGGAGGCCAGGACCGGACCCCGGTTGTCGAGCCGATGATGATGATGATGAATCCAAAATTCTGAATTTTTCCATTCTGCTTTGCAAAATTCTATTTTTCTTAATTCTTCTTTTCAAAATTATTTTCCATGTACATGGAATGCAATTTTTTCAATATTTCATGCTTAAACAAATAATAATAATATATCAGTAATAATGTTTAGACAAATCCAGATCCTTCAAGATGTTGCATATTGTATTACGAACTTTTTTTTTGGCGTGCAGGTCCATCCGGCTCGAAGTACCAAAATATTAAGCGATACAATTTGTCTAAAAAACGGACATTCTCACTCAGTTAATTTAAAAAAAAAAATCTCTCTTCAGAATCTTCAAAATAAGACACAGTCAAAACCTTTAGTTATAAATTTCCAGTGTTTATTCAAATGCCCTTTTTTTAACCTCTATATATTTCGACCATCACAAGGTTGAGTGTTATAATATTTCGTTGATGTTCTCTGTGTCAAAAATGTGTCCGTATCTAGAGAGTGCTTATGAAGTAGGTGAAGATGATTTACCAACTAATATGTAGTAACTTTTTAACGAATGTTATTTTCTTCTAATTGGATTCTGCTATACAATATTCTGTTTTACAAAATTCTGGAAATAATTATAGAAAATATTGGAAAATGTTAAAAAGCGCGGGCAAATTTGCCTTTTAATTATTATTTAAAGACTTTTGCAAAATAGATATGAATTTTTTCAAATAAAAAACCCCAGTTTTTGTAATTTTAGAAATTGTGAATTTGCAAACTTTAATCGAAAATCTCGAATCTACAATAATAATAACGATTAATACCAAATTCAGCCAAGACTTTAACAAATGCTTGCAACACTTGCTACCGTATTCCATTTATTATTAAAACAAATGTCCGGAAGCTATAAATGTAACGAATTTCCATTTAAGGCGTGAGTGCAGACTCGCAATATTATAAAATATTCTACTTCCACTAAAATATTATAATTTTCGAAATTCCGTGGGTTGTTCATTAGCTTACATTGATTTTGGTGGGTGTATATTTTGAGTTGCATTTCAAAATAACAACAAAATTTTCAATATCCGCAACCTACGGAAATTAATATTATTTAAAGAAGCATCAACTAACAACAGCTCTTGGTATACTATAGAAAAAAAAGCTGAGATTGAAAAATTATAGCATTCCATTCGAAAAAAAAAATAACAACAAATAGCCAACATACTAGCAGTAGCAGTAGCAGCAGCAGCATCACCAGCTACAGCATCATCATCAGCCTCAACATTCATATTATAGACTCTATAATCAGATTAAAGAATAATTGATGGCCGAAACGAGCAAATGAATAAAATATAAAATAGAGAAAAAAAAATTAATGTTAAAACCAGAATTAATAATCGAAAAAAGTCTGAGATGGCGGAAAACCACTCGAAGCAAACGGCACGCTCGTATATCTGCGAAATTTCACTATAATTCATTTTTTTTTTTTTATAAATATTATCTTCATTTGGATGGAAGGGTATGAAGCTATGTTGCGCTGTGCGGTGCTGGTGCTGGTACTGATGCTGAGCTTGGGTTGCACCACGAGATTTGAGTACCAAAGAACCTGAATTGCTGTATAGTCTTGTGGAGCCGAGCCGAGTTGAGTTTTGAGTGGAGTGTTCGAGTGTTCGAGATGGAGAGAACTCTGAGCGTGTATTAGGTGATACCTACATAAATTAGCGGATTAATTATTTTTGTACCTTTGCCACAAAGCACAATGTCATGCTGATGGAGACAACTTACACACCTGGGGTTGAAGAAGAGAGCTGAGTTGAAGAGAAAGAAGAAAGGTATGCACAAGACGAGCGAGGATTAGCACGAGCTGCATTTTGCTGCAATCACGGAAAAGTGAAGAAAAATCTTCATTGCTTTATGTTGGTATGGTCTTTGATGGTCATTGGGGGCACACTACAGCACCATAAGCATGCATCCAGCAGCTAGCAGAAGCACAGATCATGGACCTCAAACATCAGGCATATTGTCTCCACACGAAACTTGGTAAAGAAGAGTGCATACACATTTGTTGTTGTTGTTGTTGCTTTTGACCAAACAATTCAGATAGTAGAGTGTTGATAGGTATGGTGTATGCACGTGAGTCGGTCGATTTCTGTGTTTTTTTTTTTTTGATTATATGGTTAGATGTACAACATCTACACTTCAAGAATTTACATGGGCATTGTGACTCACGATGATTTTAAAGTAAATAAAATAAAATAAAATAAAATAAAATAAAATAAAATAAAATAAAATAAAATAAAATAAAATAAAATAAAATAAAATAAAATAAAATAAAATAAAATAAAATAAAATAAAATAAAATAAAATAAAATAAAATAAAATAAAATAAAATAAAATAAAATAAAATAAAATAAAATAAAATAAAATAAAATAAAATAAAATAAAATAAAATAAAATAAAATAAAATAAAATAAAATAAAATAAAATTAAATAAAATAAAATAAAATAAAATAAAATAAAATAAAATAAAATAAAATAAAAATATATTTAAGTATACCCATACATTATTTTTTGCTTTGTAAGATACTTGTATATTGTAGTTAGGGTTTAAAATTCAGAGAAAAGTTAAAAATACACTTTTTACAACTTAAATGTGTTAAAACCAGTCTTTTTTAATTAAAACAAAAATTTGAAATTTTATAATTTAAGGATAGTAAAAAACTATAAAAAAAAAAATTAAACCATCATGTTTTTTTAAAAGAGTTTAATAATTTGTGTTATGACAACTTGATTTTTAAAATGTATAAAAAATTTGGTCCTTCAAGCCGGAATTAATTCATTCTAAGAGCTCAAATTTCTTTTGCACTCATTTAAAATATTCTAAACCACAAAACAAAACATAAGAACGAAAAGAAGAATAAGACAGAATTGTGTTTGCCATATATTAAGTACTTAGTATTTCATTGAAACTACCTACGGATGAAGATATTTAATTTGAAACTCTTAAGTTTTTGAACAATATACATAGTTAATCATATAATTTACTATTTTCGGCGCCAGACAATTACCAAATACAAAAAAAAAAAACAAATCCTAATCATGTTGACTGCCCTACAACAGTGTTTCGCATATTCATCTTCTGTCTGTTGAATATTGACTCAAGTGCCATGACTGTTTGGCTTTTTTCTCATTATTTAAATGAAATTTTGAGAATTTTAAACTACTTAAATAAGAATAATGACTAAGGTATAAATATTTACTTTATTCAATGTTGGATGATTACTAATTATGCATTTACGAAATTTTAGACGCTTATTATTAAAATCATCATTTTAAAGAACAAGATTAAAATTTGTTGGCGCGATAGTTCAGAAAGAACCAGGGCCTAAGCAACTTACAACTCTCAAGGGGGAGAGGGATCAATGGAGGGGATCTGCAAATTCAATAAGTGCCTCTCACCCTAGCCCTTTGGATTCAGCGAAGGTGGGAGGCACACTTTATTCTTGAGCTTGACAAGCGATACTTTCTCACGAAGAATTTGTCAATTTCTCGAAAGAAGCAGCAGCTCATAAAATAATATTTCTCTAACATGAAAGTCCTACACACTAACCACCATGTCACAGGATACTACTTCCATGGGTAACTACTTATCAAAAATTGAGTGCCTTTCACTCTAATCGTTAGGTTTCGAATGTGGAATGGTTGACAGTTCTAAGCCACTTAAGTCCTAGTTCTGCATGGACTGTCACGCCACCGAATTTATTTTTTAAACATGAATCTACCCGAATGCTCTTCATCTTCCAACTCTTCCAATTGAAATTACCTATTTTGGAAAAAATGCATACCTCTATTATTCTTCAAATCAATTGACCTGAAGGTCTTTTTATTAGATAAAAAAAATACAACTCCAGCTGACAGGTGTAAACCCATATTTTTTTAGAAGCATCATATTGTTTTCTACCATCACAATAGCCACAGCCATTGCAGTGACGTTAATAATTTCTCCCCGAATATAACATTGGTAGCATTGCTGCTGCTGCCATCTCTTCAAAAATCTAACCTACCTGCATCATATTCCAAAACACAAAAACCAACAACAATAATCACGACAAGGTACTAACTAAACTTCTGTCTGTTGTTTTCACGTTCATCTTGTATTGTATAAGAGCCGAGCTAACTTAGCACATATCTATCTAGATACAAAACACCAATAACAACAACAACAACAACAAAATTATGAAAAGCTGACGATGACTGTGATCGTGTTGATGGCTGCCCTCTATGGCAATGTGGCTGGGTTGACTGTTTGGCTGATGGAGCTACAGAAGCTGGCTGCGGGCTGTAATTTTTTTTTGTATACTATTTGTGAAAATGTGTGCGTTCATAAAAATCTATCTATTTGTCTGGTCTTTTCAGAGATTTGGATTCAGAAAGGCATCAGGTACGAGTAACAGGCTTTTCTAACCAATTTTACTCGGTTTCTGTCTTTGTGGATTGTTCGATATATGTAGATACTTAGAAAATGGTCCAAAACCGGTTTACATCGTCGTCGTCAGAGAGAGCAAAGATTGAAATTCCTAAAATGGTATTTACAATCCCATCGGTTGCCAGCATCGTAAGTCTCTCACTCTCTCTCTTGCTCTCTAAAATTCATCTGATTGAATCTCGTCTCAGATACAGATGCTGTGATCGAGTGTTGTATAGTGATACATGGACCAAAACACACACATACACCTTACCTAACACAGCCACACTTTAAGATTCTTTGGTATTTGTTGATGCAATACCATCTTAGTTTTGTATCTTTTGGTAACAAAAGATTGTGGTAGTGCTGAGATTGTTGGCAGAAGGAGGCCCAAAAAAGTCGGTTATTTTGTATAAATGTATTGAGTGGCCCTGCTTTGTGCAGCAATAGCAGCAGCACACTTGTTCAAATTTACAACACCAATTGGAGAAAAAAAAAAATTATAATTTATACGCTTTGTGTAGAAAAGCATATTTGGAATGCCTGACAATCCCATGACCCGATATCATGACCCATCTGTTATTAAGGTTGTGTCATAATTTCTTGTTTATCGAAAAGTAGATTTCGATTCTAATATTATTCTTTTTTTATAATCAACAATCGAAGTCTCTGTATTCAATTTAACAAAATTAAAAACAAATAATGTTTATTGTAAGCAAGCCGCAAAAAATAGATAGATAAATAAACAAACGTTATTAGATAAGTTCTAATGCGATTTCTTAAAAAAAAAAAAAAATTACACAAATATTTGTCAATTTACCCAGGTTGTGCGCAATTTCCCAATAAGTATTAAAATACCAAGAAATATTATGCAAATGTTAATTGAATTTAGAATCTAGCTACGCAGGGTAAAAAATATACTCACCTTCCTATAAACGACAATCAATATACAAATAAAAGATAAATTTTCTCAGAAGGCGAGCATAATCATTTTTTATTTTTATTTGGGGGAAAATAATTGAGGAATCGTCTTCCTTAAATTGGTGTTCATTTTAGACGAACTATCAGTAACTCTTTTTGGTATTTTTACCCATTGTCAGAGAGGGGAAGAAGCCAAACAAAATTTCATAACTAGATTGATATAAATATTTTTTTTTATATTTGTTGCAAGAATTTTCGTACAGATGTCGTGTTGAAATTTTATTTAACATAAACACAAACCAATCGATATTTGATATCGATAAATGAGGTTTTTTATAAAATGTTTCGATAGGTTTTGTACTTAACGATATAAGTACACTTTTGATATTCTGAACAATCATAGTCCGAAAAAAATATTGATAATAAGTGGTTTGTGTTAAGACTGAACGAAATACTTTCGGAGTCCAAGGAATTCAACGACAGATGGTTGAAATAAAGAATTCAACAAGATCTTTGGTTTGTGTCTTGAATATATATTTTTTCAACGAAGATATAATTGGTAGTGAAATTGAATAAACAGGGTGTCTATTTTCTTAAGTATGTTTTTAGGCAATAAATTGTGTAGAAGAAGAAAATATTTATTTTTAAATGTTATCAAGACTTTATTGGAGTATACATAGACAATTGATGATAAACACTTGTTTTTTGGCGAAAACATTGTTATACCACCACGGTGTAACAATAAAACAGTATAAGGTTCACTTAGGCGTATACGTATTTTTTTCTTTTCTTTAAATTCTATTTGTGCCATTTGAAATATTTGTTGTAAAAGTAGGTACAATATCAAAAATTCACTGAAATTGGACAGTGGAAAGTGGCTTAAAATTGATATTATATGATTTGCATAAGATGCAAGGTATTAGTTTAAGCCCTCCCCATTCAAGTGGAAGGGCAATTAAAAAATTCGACTAAAAATATTGGAAATAAAGAAAATCAAGCAATACTTTTTCTTAAAGCCAAATCTACATTCTGGTTTTTTAATATTTTTCTTTTTGTTTTTAAAAAACATTTAAAACTATTCCCCGACAGTGAGCGTGTTTTTCATATAGTAAATAAATTTGAAAATTCAAATAAATAAAAATAGATTCCCAAAATCATTGTTTTGAAATTTTTGATGTCCAATACTTTTCAGGGGCAGTTGTGCAAACATGGTCCAACCTTGGTTTCATGCTGTTTCAAGCATGAAATTTGCTGTTATAACACAAAAATCTTGAAATCGAGCTAATTCTTAACTAATTTCCTAAATTTTTAATTTTAAAAGACGAAAAAAAGACACGTGTCTGAAATCCTTTTCAGATGAGAAATAAGACTTACTTTCTTTGGCGTTAAGTGACTTTTCAATATCATTGTTTGATTTCATGATATTCGGATGCAAACAAAATTTTGAACAATTTTTAGAAATTTTTTCAAATTTTTTAATAGACAAATCTAATAAATTTTAATAAGTTGAATAAATCATTTGAAAAGTTTAAAAATTTTGAAATAATAATTATTAGCTTTTCTTGAAACATTATTTTATAATAGGATTTTTTAAAACTAGCCGAATCAACAAATTATGCAGGTACAATTAAAACATTTATTTATTTTTTAAATAAAACTGAATTTAATTTCACTTTTATTCTCAATTACAAAATATGTAGATACTTTTATTTGATTGAATAATAATAACCGATAGATTTTATTCAATGTCACATTACCAAATAAGTCGACTATTAAAATTTGAGTTAACAAGAATTTAATTACAGTTGATATCGTCCATTTTTATATGTTTTTTATGTTTTTATTTTTGTTAAATTATTATTATTTTCAAATGAGAGTTTTAAAAAAAAAACTGACTACTTATTATTTGCATGTTTGTTGACGCCATTTATTTAACTGGAATAAAATAAGCTTATGGGAACATGAAATACTGATATTGTATTATATTTGACGTGCCAAGCATGCACAGTGGCTCATCACTTTGCTGACATTTTCATTTTAAAAATTATTACCAACCAATAATAACAACGGATTCTAATCATCATACCTATAACATATTTTGTTGTTATTTGTAGTTATAGCTTCGAATAAAGCATGAAATTGATTTAAACAAAAAAAAAAAAAAAATTAACAAAGGTGAAACTGTCCGTCCGTTTAGCCATATAGACAGTATGGTGTTTTGTTGTCGTAAATATTTTAAATGGGCTTAATCAAATATTTGAAACACGTACATAGTGTTTGGATGATGATGATACGAGTATAAACTGAGCTTTTTTGGCATAATGATGTTGTTTTTGTTGGAGTTGACAATTCTCGTATAATTTGTTATTTTGAATGTTTTTTTTTTGTGTAAAGTTATTAAGAAGGAGGAGTGAAGGTATTTGGCATAAAAGTTTTGTTTGATTTTGTCCAATAAATCATCATTTCTACAAGAAAACAAAAAAAAAAGCGTTATGACATGGGTTATTGGTAATGTAAATGAGCCAACACGCACATGGGCCAAACACAAAATTTACAAACACAAAATTTACAAAATGAAACCATTGTTATTAATTTATTTTTGTAGTTGAAGTTTATTTTATTAGTCAGCTGACCTAACCAATACCATGCATATTTTGCTAAATTCTTAGACTTCAGGTGATTTGATTCTTTGTCCCTTTGCGAACTATTTTCACCGATTTACAGATTTTGGTATTTTCTTCAATATTTTTAAGAACTTTGGTAATTTAAAAAAAAACCGAAAAGTAATTTTTTGTTTGCTTTTTAAAGGAACAAAATTAAGGTACAAAAAATCCATCAGTCCAGTTTTCAAAATTTTCCATTTTTTGTTTGATTTGTAATTAAAAAAAAAACAAATTTTTCCCTTTATTGTAATATTACGGTGAAGAGTAATGATTTTTAAGATTTGATTAAGAACATAACCTCAAAGTTATTGTGTTCAGTTTATTCACAGTTGGTTTGTCTCTAACCTGTGATTAATTCCACAGCTTCATTCCCAGAATGTACATTTTATATATTCATAGATAAATCGTTAATTACTTCCTTTCAACGCCAGAGTTTTTAGAATGAAAACTTTCTGCAAAGTTCAATAAACTCTTAACTTAATTTGCTTCAGATTTAATTCACATTACCTCTAATGCAATCGAAGTAACAACATAACTTTAAAAAAAAGTCTCATAATCTCTAATTCACTATTGATACAAACAAAAACACCTGTGTGATCTCCCTTATTAGTTATGCGACAATCATTAATTATATCCCCACTCACCGCGGGGATCGTGTGGTAATATACCAACCTATAGTAAAATCCAATCAAGTTGCCACCATTTCCGGCGATTTACATCCTCTCAAACAAGTTCTAAACTCCACAGGTTACTGCTCTAGCTTCGGCGCAACCGCGGCCGTAGCCTGACGCGCAATTAAGAATACATCCTTCCTTTTTGTATTTTTTTTTTTTTTTTTAAATTTTATATTTGACTCGGAATCCAGAGGAGCGAGAGAAAAAGACACTTAAATTTATATGTTTTTTATTCCATAGCTGTCATTAACTTGGTTAGAACGCGTGGATAATGATCTATTATTGATCGCCACTTATATATTTATTAAAAAAAGAAACGCACATTCTCATTTTATATACATAGATATCTATTAACTACACAAGTCTGAGATTTTATGTATGTTAATGCCAAATCACCACCACACCCTTCAACATTATTATTTTCTTTCTGAATAAAGTGTATTTTGTATCTGAAAAAAAAAATGATATTCAAAACAGCTCCATCTAGATTCTAGACAAACGGCGACGACAATTGAACTTCAAATAAAATTTATTGGCCATTGCTAGCAATATGTTAATTTGCTATCTTATGACAGATCTTTTGAAAAAATAGTATCTTTTTCAACAACAACAAAACAGACACAAAAAAAAATGCAGAAAATAAAACCAGTGAAAATTGTGTCAAGCATATTCCCAGGCATTATACTGCACATTGGAAATGAATATATTATCTTACACTTTCGAACCTCGCGCCTCTTAAAAAAAAAAATAAAAATTATATTGTGATGATGGAAGCTCTCTACTAACAGACAGAAACAACAAAATAAATAGGCTTTGGCTAACTGCAATTAACGATCATGAGATCGAATGCCCCAACAAACAGCATACATAGCTTGTCATAGATCAGCTCAAACAAAAAAAAAAAAACAAAAAAACATAGCAATGGTTTCCATCTGGTGGTGTGAAAAAAATTCGCACTATTTCAGTGGAAAACTATTTTTTTCCCACCACCACCCACATTACTCGAGCTGATGAGAATCGAAAAATAAAGAGGGTAAATTAAGCCACCCTCTCGCTCCATCAACTGTGTGCCACATCATCCCCCTTTTTCGCCATGATGATAAATGTTTTAATTTATTTATTAATCACGAGGACAGTCCCATTGAAAATATCTAATAGATACCCAGCCAATGAATGGTGTATGCCTTTTGTATCTATTCTATTGTTCTGTCAAATTTACTTCGAATAGTCTTTTTTTTAAATTTTTTTTGGGCGGGTCAGGTATTGTTGTTTTAGAAAAAAAAGCAAAAAAAAAAAATTGTGACGACAAAGCAAATTGGTACACTGTTGCGTATACGCACTTTTTTATTTTATCGATTTTTCTGCAAAATTTTTCTTAATTTTTTTTTTCAATTTAAATTAAATATTTAATTATCTCAATTAGGTAACGATTATTTCCATAATTCATAAATCGGTATTTTTAATACTAATAGGACAAGTTTTGGATTTGTAAGAAAAACCGAACTCTAGATATTAATCAGCCTTCACATAAAGATGATAGAGCCTACAAGGACTTGCGGACTTACGCTTCCCATTAATAAAAGAAAAAAATAATATAAAATAAAATATAGAGATTTCGTGCTTTTTTTAAAAACCATTATTTTTAGGGTGATGTGTTTATTGGAGCCTACATTTTTTTTTGCTTGCATTTCTGACGTTAACCAATATTGTTTGGTTGTTGCCTGAAAAGATTTTTTTTGTAAATTTTTTTTTCGTTTTTGAACAATTTTTATTTCTGGAAATATTTTTGATTTTTTTACAGTTTTTCGGCATTTTAATTACTTTTAACCCATAAAAAAATAAACAAAACTGTTGACGCTGGAGACTTTGTGGAGCAACGTCGTTGAGTAAGCGGGACACTGCCCCAGAAAGTTAGTTACCACACAGTTTTATTTTTTATAATTGGCGTTTTTTTCTTGCAATCAATAAAAAAAATAATGGACATAGATTTTCGAATTCGAACCATTTCAGACTTATTAAATTATTTCCAAAGTATTTTAAGATAGTTAAATTGAATATAGATTTTTACAAAAAGAAGAACTTACGAACAATTTCATTCGACTTACAGTCTTCCCTTAAATTAATTATTTCTGAGTTTTAATTGCTGCACTTTGCGTTACTATGAGCCATACATTTTTTTTCCGTCCGTCCATGTTCGATCAATTTTGTTTTTATTTTATTTTTATTTTTTCTACAAAAAAAAAAAAAAAAAAAAAACTTGGGTCCACAATGTTCTTTTCAGTCCGGTGTCACATCCACATCACACATACCTACCACTCTCCATAGTTCAAATTAAACCAACCGAACGCCAACCAAACTATCGAGGCGTGAATTTGGTTGTTCCTTTCTGGCGTTGCGTTGAGTCGTTAAATAATTACCACGCTTTGTGATTCCCCCTTTTAAATTTTTTTTCTGTTACAAAATAAAAGAGTATACTTACATATATGCGAATACCATAGATACCTATGATTCTAGAATATAGAATGTGCATTTTTGTCACAAATATTGTATCTTGACGATATACTGTTTGATGAATATCCGATTTGTGTGGATGTCCCGTGTAGAAAACTCAACTGATTTATTTCGGAACTAAAAGAATTATTATATGTCGAACAGAGGGAGCAACAACTTTTTTCGTACATAATTAGAAACACTAAAGTCCATATCTCTATCTATCTTTACACCATAACCCATTCACCGTTAAAAAACAAAATAAAAGCCAAAATGAGTTATTACCACTTTAGCGTCCGCCAAAGAGTTTCTCCCTTGAAATAATATGTTGACCGTTTGAGTTGAGTGTTTTAAGTCGGAAGGAAGGAAATTCAAATTGCTCCCACATATGCTTGCACTTAAAACCTCTGATACTTTTAATGGCATCCCAGAACTCCTTTAGATAAAATAATTATAATTATTAGGGAAATATATACAAAATCTCCCTTTTTATTCAACCTACATACATCATAGAGTGCGTTTGTTTACAACTCCATCATGCAGAACAGCATGTCTATATAAATAATAAGGAACTTTTAAGCAATCCACCTGTTTGCTAGTTGTTTTTTTTTTCTTCTTCTGTTGAGCTAAAATAATTACATATTGAAATTTATTCGAGCATTATTGTGTGACACTGTGCAATTATTAGTATTATTATTTTTTTTATGTTTAAAACAGGTACTGTTCCTGAAATTTTTAACTTAACCAAAACGACTCAGTCACCACATCATAGGTAATAAAAAAAGTAGTTACTTATTAATAATTATAATTGTGAAGTGATCCTTATCAAAAAAAAAAAAAAAAGAAACACATTTTGTTTGTTTAGTTCGTGCTTGATGGAGATGGCAGAACGTTATGAAATATGTTATGATATTTTTAAGAATATGACGGTCTTTTGACTCGGAACTGGCAAAAAATATGGTCAATTTTAGCTGTTGCAGATAAAGGTAGCTGATTGACAATTGTTAAAAAATATGAGTGTGTGAATTGTTCCGCAACAATTTAGATTGAACTTTTTGATTGGTATTTTCTAGCACCCCATTTGTATAAGAGCATTGTTATATTTTGAGCATTAGTAGCGTTTTGGACGTATTTGGACTTTTCGTTCAACATGGTATCGAACATTCGATAGAATTTAGTAAAGACTATGATATGTATTTGTTTTCGGCGAGTTTTGGCTTTGTAAAAGAAAAAAGGGCTCAAGATATTAGTTAGACCTTACATTATAATATGTGATAAAAATGGGTTCCTCAATTGTGTCTGTCTGTCAATCTTAATGTCTGCATCCTATACCTATAACTTGTCATATAACAAAACACATATATGTCAATAATGGCTAAAACGATTTGATGAAACTCTTTTCAGGGATTATTATTTTTCAAAAAACTGAATTTGTGGTTTTCAAATTTCTCATTAGCAATTTGACTATTCGTGATCGTTTTTTTTCATGGGTTTTCGGGTTTTTGAAAAAAAAATTGATTTTTTTTATTAATATGTACATATTTCAAAAACGGGTTAATAGTAAACACTTGCAGACCACTTTTTTTTAATTGATACTTAAACTTCAGTTTTCAGGTCAAGCTTCTTGTTTAGCTTATTTTAGCGATTTAAACAATTAATTTTAAGACTTTTCATTTTCCGAACATAGGCAAAAAAAAACAGTGTTTTTGTACTCTACGGTTCAAATATCAAGAAAAAAACCTGAAATGGTCGATCAATTCTGAGGTCATATTCAAAAACTTGTATTTTATTTCAAACAAGTATGACTGCACCGATTAGTGTATTCCACTTTAAAAAAGATATAATAGTTTATAGGAATCACAGTCGACTTCCTCTAAGTCGAAATTCCTGTAGTAAAATTTTCTTCGAACTCGAACTATTATGTTATATTTTTGGCCATTTTCTGCAGCTCGAAATTTTCCAAAAATTAAAATTCAAATCAGAGGGAGACGACTGTGATTCTTAAACAATTTTAAATACAAATTCAAAAAAATGGCTCTTCCTTAAAATTTCAAAATACATATTGGAAAGTTTTTTTTTAATCAACACCTATAAAAAAATTTTATAAGATACCCAAGTTATTAATTGATATTTATTTAAGAATACATTAATTTATCAATATGTCAATGCTTAATTAATGTTGAACATTAAATTATTTGTTGAATAACTAATTTAAGACACCAAAAAGCGTACGATGACGACGCAGCCGATGGTTGTATCTATTTTGCATCTTTGATTTTTTTTTTTATGGACAAAATCAAAATGTTAACCTATTATTTTTAATGATGTCTTTTTAACGTTGACAAGATATTGTGTCGTGGGAAAAAATTAAAAGCATTTTTTTTGTTTGTTGGTTGGTAAGCAAATTGTTTTAAATAATGATGATGGGGAAACTTGAGTGTGGTAAAAAAAAAACTTGTATTTTTGGGAAAAAGTTGTTCTTTTATCTAATTTTGACAAATTTAAAACAATACCATGAATTTTATTTAAAAGCATTATCCAAAATAGAGGTCTATATGGAAATGGAGGCAAATGAATGAAATCATCTTACATTATTGAATATTTATTAGTTTGGGTTTCTATTTTCTCTATTTGGTTTACAATGAAGGCAAGCCATTTTCTTCTTTCAAAAACTTCTTATCAAGAGATAAATATTTAATTGAATCGTAATATTGTATGGCAAGCTGGTGATTTCTTTCCAAGAATCGCCCTGGAAAATACTACATTTCTAAGGCCTTTTTAAATTTAAACCACGGAATATAATTGTTTTCTTGTCTTTTTTCTATTGGATTCCAGATTTAGCCCTCCCCCTAAAAAGAATGTCCGTGGTTTAAACAACCTCTCACCCTAAAACAAAAAATCTTGGGCATCTATGTAGGCCAGTTGGCAGGGGATATTTTTTGTAAAATCACTCAAATTGAAGAGTGGATTGACTCTTAATTTAAAGTAAAAATGGCATGCGGGTAAGTTTTGTGTTGCCGCAATTTTGAAAAACTGGTTTAAGCCCATAACATGAGAACTGCTCATCATACAAAAAATTTGTAAGTTAATTTTTTCATAGAAAATAGTTATCTTTCTTTTTTCTCTGCAACATTTCTTCATAAGACTTCTACTTTTAAAATTAAAGCCCCTAAAAGTATAGCTTGTCTAATTTTTCTTGCTTATACTCGTATTTATTTTAAGACACATAACTTGAGAATTTTATTTCGTAGAAAAAAATATTAATGATTATATTTAAAGCTCTACAACTTTGTCTTTTATTATTTTTCATAATATTAATAACCGTTACGGAGATATAAGCAAAAAATTGAAAAAAAAGGTATACTCTTAGGGGTCTTAACTTTGAAAGTAGAAGTTCTGTTATGGAAAAACTCACTGGCTTAACATACTTACGTACATACATGCATATTTTGAAATTAAAAATTAAATATCTTTCCAAATATTAAGGCTCAGTTTATTAACTCTACATTAAATTTAATCTCGCCATTAAAAATGGGATATTTCAAAAAATTTTATTTGATTTCATAAATTTCCCGTTTTTAATAGAGAATGGATGAATTCAGCCTCAAACAATTTTAAATAAGTTTTAAATACTTTCTGATGCTAATAAACTTCAAAAAATTATTCCAAATAATATTCCAAAATACCAAACAACTTACAGCCTAATTTATGCATGATACTTTCCAGATGATCATTGTTTTAAATTTGAAATCATTCATCTTCTGGGCTTACCTAAAACGAAAAGAAAGAAAAAAAAAAACAAATATTAGTTCCCATTCACATAAACAATATTTTAACACTTAATCCTAATTACAATGCCATTTATATTTACAAAACGGGAAAAGAGAAAATCCCTTTTTCAAAACACAAACTGTTGCACACAGCCCATAATATACCAACCGCCTAATGATCTGCCCATAAGCGCACACACATCTGGGGAAATTATAGTTGCTCCCTTTTTCTATTCGATTTTCAGTACATTGGGTCTCTGACGGACGGAATCATCCATCGGGAACAGAAAAAAAAAATTAAAACTATAGATAATGTGGATGCGCTTGAATGGAGTGGACTTGGGTGCATTATGGGATTTTCCTCCCTCGCTTACAAGTTATAATATATACACAAACAATATGGCTTCCCATTTGAGTATAATGTGATTGTTCGTCGCCCCTTTTAAGTGCTTTAATTATTACAAAACAAAAAAAAAATTGAAATAAACACACAATAATTTGTTGTGGGCTTAAACAACAACAAAACAAAAATCATATCGGTATGGAAAATTCATTTTGTATCACATGTTGCATGACATTTAATTTTACTTTCGCGCCAATTATAATATAAGTAAATGACACAACAACAACAACAAAAAAAAATTTAAATAAATTCTCACGGTTTGTCTTCGAAATAGAAAACCCTTAAATTCACATGACACTTATTGCATTCATTATTGTATTACGTTCGAAAGCCAGACTGTTTGATGCTGACACTCCCTGGTCCCTGTAGCCCAACTCTCTTCACATCATACTTCAATCTTTGTACCACTTAGTTGCTTTGACACTTTTAAAGATAATGACGTCCCGCTCATGGCTTGTCTACAACACGCCTGCGCTTGTTGTGAATGATGCACAACAAGGTATGTTACTTTTGAAAGAAACAAGATGACATCTAAATTCAAAAACAAAAAAAAAAAACATCCTTGCTGATGCTCCATGTGCGTCTGGGATTTTATGGGTTTTCTGTGATGTTCAATATTTTAAATGAAAGAGAATATGATTTTGAAAAATGAAGAGTTTATTTTTTAGCCTAGAGTATACTGTGGATCATTTTATGTTTATTTATTGCAAAAAATTGATAAATTTGCATTTATAACTTGAGTTTGTTTAAGGGGAATTTGGATAAAATGTACCAAAGTTTTAGTTGTAAAGAACAAAAGATCTTAGAGCAAAGACTCACTACCTCAAGGAATGGGGTCATAGTTTCTATTGTGCATAAAACAATAACAACTACGTAATTCTATTCATAATAAAGTTTTGTTATTTATCGCGAGTTAATTTGAAAATCAATATTTTGACTCGCTCCCGATTTGTTTCTTCGATATTAAGTAATGAATTTTACGAAGCCCATTATTTTGTTTATACCTGCAATAACACGCATACTGGAATGGTTGAGAGTTGAAAGCCACTTAGACCCTGGTTCTTCAAGGACTTTTGCGCCACCAAATTTATTTATTGACAACTTAGAAAGCAAATTATTATCTAAATACAAAATTTTATCAAAATTTGTAAGATCTCAGCGCCTCGTTAAGATGCCAAACAGAATCAAAATATAATTTAGTGTCTTTTGGAACCCCTTTGATGACGACACATATTTGTATTACCTTTGAAAGTAGAATATTATCCAGATTCAAACCAAATCATTTAAACAATTGCAAAAACAAGCCACCCTTTGGAGCCCCTGGGTTACAGCCCTGAAAACTTGTCATTAATGAAAATGAGAAAGAGGGTCGGAGACAAAACAGAACCCTGTGGCACACCATCATTTATGTTGTGGGTTTCAGACTTGAATCCGTCTAATACTACTTGTATAGAGCGATTCAAAAGAAAGTTACTAATCCAAATTCATAGTTTAAAATGTTTGCTCCAAATCCGCTTGCACTGATCCTGCACACACAGCTTCAGTTATTTGAAAATTTTATTCTTCGAATTACAAAACTTCCAAGATAACAAATTTTGTAATATTTTTCTCAAAAGGAGTCATAGTACCGTCTGTCTGCTTTGTGTCGCAATTGCAAAATGACACTGTGACATTGAATATTTTTGCAAGATGTGGATCATTCTTTTGGATATTTTTTTTTCTTTTAATTTTTAATTGCTTGAGAAATTCTCACGTTTGTTTTTTTCTTAAACACCATAGACATCCATATGTTTTAATTTATTTTTAAGAAAAAAAAAACATATTTTTAATGCAAAAATTGTTTTCATCTCGAGAACTATTCAAATTCTGAGATTTTTGTTTGTTTTATTTTTCTTCAATTTCTACAAAACCATATGGCTTTTGTTTGCACATTTATTTTTCTATAAGAAAAATAAAGAAAAAAAATTATTTTTTCCTGATTCGATCGCCATTTGGATTGGACTGTGTTTGCCTTTTGTTTTTTTTTTCTCTTTTTTGTGTCTGATGATGGAGATGGCTTGTATAGGTATTTATAAGGCACTTTGTCTTCTTCATGATTTTGTTTTGTTCTTCTTTTTTGTTTATTTATTCTAAAGAAGTATTTTTTGTATGCTGTTGATCTTTGGTGGATATCCATTAAAATTTCAAGTGGCAGAGGAGCAGATGCAAAAATTTGGAACCGCTCTTCTTCTTGGGATGTTTATTTTTTTTTCCTATATTTTCCTTAATTTTGCTCGAATTCTGTTGTTTTTTTTTTTGTTTTTCTTTTAAACTAACATAATTTTTTTTAAATTGGTATTAAAGAGGTGTTTGATGATGAATTTCGGAAGCACTGAAGCGAGTTATGAGTTGCAGTTGGCGGTGGTGTGATCATGATGGGAGTTTTTATCTGTGGTCTTTTTTTTACAAAACTTTTATTAAACATTTTGTGAATTTAGTAGAAAAGCAAAAAAAAAAAAAATGTCAAATTGGTATATGATTAAGTACTAACTTCTAGGGTGAGTTATGAGTGCGTTGGCCGATATTTTGTCAGCTGGTGAAATTATGCTATACAGTTCTTTTTTTTATAATTTCAAGTCATTGAATTCCATTTAGACTTTAATAAATGTTAAATTTAGTTTTGAATATTCGCAGACCTTAACGGTTCGATGAGTGAGTCAAAAGACCTTGATAATTTCAGAAGAAAATAATTGTTAAAATACTTAAGCTTTGTTCTTTTGAGAATATGTTGCTGTTAATCAAAAAAAAAAATTTTATGGGTATAGAAATAATAATAATTATTAATTGAAATGTTTTTATGTGTGTCAGTGAAGTGTTTAAACATTAAAATAAACCAGTTAGACTCATTAAAAATAAAAAATCTTAAGAAATAAATTCTAGGAAATATATAAAACAAATAAACACTCTGCAGCTGATTTGTTTAGTTAGAAAAAAAAACTTGTATGCACGTCTGAATTGGACGAAATTGGTCTTGAGACTGAAGGCTATAAAGATGATAAAATTGAGGTTGGAGAAACCCATTTGTTAAGGGAAAAGTATCAAAAAAATGTATTCTTTTTTTTAGCTTTTATTTTTTAACATAAAGAAATAGAGATAAAATAATTAATTTCAAATGGCGTCATGAACATTTAAAATCCCGTCGAACCCTCATCATATTTGTTTTTATGAAAGAACACTTCATGCACTTTTATTACATTCAAGCAAATACTCCAATAAACATCTTAAGAATCAGTTATATCAGCATTTACTCCAATAAAGATATCTAAAGAATGATTATTGAAGCAAATACTCCAAAAATATATCCGAGGAATGGGTTATGTCAGCGTTCCTTGATTCATAAATATTGAAGCAAATACTCCAAAAATATATTTTAAGAATCAGCGTTTATTTTAATAACGATTTTTACGGGAAATTTGGTAGATCAGCGTTTACTCCAAATAAGCTTTTACTTCCATTTAGAAGGACTATAGAAGCACTATAGCTTTGAATAACTTTTTTCAACCATTGTTTCTTTCTTTTTTAAGTTTAAATACATTTTTTTTCTCCCTGGTTCATTCGCCACTAACCTTGGCGCAAGCTTAAGGCTAAAGAATGTTTCCTTTTATTCTTTTTTATTTTTTTTTTTTTTTTTAAGTAATTGTATATTATGAAGAACACTCTAATAAAATAATAATTGTTGTTTCTTTTTTAATTAATTTATTAATTATTATTAATGTTATACTTTTCTTTTTTTCTTAGTTGATCTCATTTACATTGTGTTCATAGTATCTAAGCTTATAAAGAATGATAAATAAATAAATAAAATCAATAAAAAAAAAACTCTTTAATTTGTAAAAAAAAAAATTGTTGGCAGGAAATCGATCTAATCGCAGCAAGTGACATATGAAAGGATATGACAACCAATTAAATCAATGGCGCATATTCATAGTCAAACTTTAGACCCGAGTCCAACTGGCCTCGAGTCTAAAGTAAACACACAGTTTAGAAACAGCTGCTATTCATAAAGAAATTTGCAGCTCTGTTTAGTAAAAAACGGAATTCTACTACAATTTTAATTCTATTGCCTGTCAATCCATTGAAATCCAATCCATTTTTTTGACAGATAGAAAAAGAAAAAAACAACTTAGTCAAAGAGTCAGCCGTTTTTAAAGTTTGAGCTCCAGTTTATCTTTTGGACCTGGGTCTAAATTGTCCATGAATAATATAAGCTCCATGTTAACTTAGAAGAGAAAAAGAAACAACTTTTCAGACAACTATGAATATGCCCCAATACTTGTCCGTTCATTTTCGAATAAAGTTATAAGCATTAAAAAAAAAAACATTAAAATCATTTTTGAGATAATTATTATTCTCAAAAGCTTATAAGTACATTGTTTTAGCCAATAAAAACAACCTTTTACCCATTTATAGAAAATTAATTACCATTCTGATTTATTTCATCGAAAAAAAAAAAACATTTTTACGAGAAGCGAACAGCATTTTTTTAACCTCCCGCTATTTTATCCCAAAGAAGAAAATACAACATTTTTTCAATGCTAAACCTATTAACGAAAAAAAAACATGTAACCATTACCAAATTTAACTACCGACCCTTTAATGTCTTAATAAACAGCTCTTTTATGATGTAAACAAATAAAAAAAACAATCCTTAATGAATTCCTTCATGCATCCACCAACACATCAATCCTCTCTATCTTCCCCTTCAGTCGCCCTCCAATCATAAAAAAAACTCTCCAAAAGAGCCCAACAAACAACACTCCAAACATGGACGAAGACGAATGACTACAAACTATGACAACGGACAACAAAAAAAAGACAAATTCCAGTTTTCAGCAGATCATACTCAAACCAACAAGCATCAAAAGCATAACCAACAAACGATCCAGTCTTTTATGCGAAACCCTCACAGCTCAGCCTCAAGCCACTCAACGTCAGTGGACAGCCAATTATGGTGATCAGCTCTGGCCGTTCGATGCGCATGCAAGCTGTCAAATATGGTCCTTACTGGTTTTCGACTTTGGTCTTGTTTGGTTTTCTCAACCAGCTCACCATCGCATCGGTTTGAATGCCTTGAAGAAGTAGAAAATTAATGCCTCAACTTTTCGTCCATACGTTTGTTGATGATGATGGAACATTAATGTATCTTCATTCCACTAAAAACAAACAGTGCGCATTTTGCCAGTTAGTTGAGCCAGTTGACCAGTTGACTTGATCAAATGCCTCTGTCTGTCATTCGTTTTCTCGCATATATGCATTGTCCTTCTATTTGTGACACACTCTTCTCACAAAATGTTATAAAGTGGACTCTTGTTTTGTCCATTTATGCCAATATAGAGGATGCAATTGCATCCAACCATTGCCATCGCTATCGCATCGCATCAAGACCATCGATGATTAGAAAGATTTCTTGTTTTTCTCTCTTTTTTTTCTCTGAATGTGGCGATGTGTGATGATGGTTGCTTGAGGCTTATGGTGATGACGGGTTCGATTTTGGTCTTGTCCAAGAAACATGAGAACACAAATTTGGTGTTACATGAGAGTTGGTGCTTGTGGTGTTTTAAAAACGCCACAATTATGTGTCGAGATGATGAAGTGGGTCTCATTCGGTTAATGAGTAATCTTTGAAAACCAACTTTTTTCATTGTCTCTTACTCTCTGTTATTTATACTTTAGGATGGGATTAAATTGGATTTGGTGTGACCAGGAGCATTGAAAAATTCTCGAAATATTTATTTTAACTTTATAAAACTAACTTTTATTACATTAAGATGGTGGTAGCTTATTAAAATATTCAGCCATTTTTACAAAACATCTCCAAACTAATAATTTTGCTACCGATTTATAAATTTAGGAGTTATTCCTTCTGAATGTTATTATTTTTATTATTATTGGAGTAAATGCTTATATATTTAATTTTCATGTAACATATTCTGTATCAGTGTTACATAATGAAATTTTCAATAAGCGCACTATATTCATTCATACTATATAATAGAAAGAGGAAGTATTATGTTCCAAAAGTAAAAAAAAAACATGGAGTATTTGCTCCAACAGCACAAGTTTTATTGGAGTAAACGCCTTTAAAGTAAAAGTAGAATGATATAACACATTCCTCAGATATCTTTATTGGAGTAAATGCTTTCATAATCATTCTTCAGAAATCGTTATTCGATTAAACGCTAATATAAAGCATTTTTCTGATATTTAGTGTAGTACTTGCTTACAACGCCTTACTAGTTTTTGGGTGCATTGATTCCAGTATTGGTTTTCATAATTATTTTGTTGTTAGTATAAAATTTTGTACCGTAATGTTGTAAATTTGCTATGATTTTAACGAGGAAAAAACTAAAAAAAATAATGTGCTCAAAACGGTCACCCTACTTGAAATGGTAACACTCTAAAGAGTCTACACATTTTTTCAGTTTTAAGTGTTCATCATTGAACAACAAAATTAACAGCAATCAGCATTAAAATCTTTAGATTTACTGTTTTTTTGACCCAAAAAATGGTCATCTCATAAATTATATCAAATAAATAAACACACCCTTCCAAACCTACAATAAAGTTTGTAGTCAATCGAATTTTTTGATTTTTTTTTTTGTTTAAATCTATAAAACATAATCTTAAGCGAGTAATTAGCCTTAAAAAATGTTTATTATTTTTGAAAAGAAAAAAAAAAAATACAATTTTAATGTTGTTTTCAAAAACACAAAAAAAAAACGTATCTTTAGATTAAATGGAAAAACCTGAATCGCTGTGTGTTGTGTGTACCTACTAAGTCGCAAATGATAGCTTTTTTGACCTGAAGGCGCGATTGTAGAACGTGCTTGCACGTTATTGACCGTTTGGACCAAGAAATAAAATGAAGAATCGCTTCAAAACAACAACTTGCTATAAAATACCTATCTGCTATACTGTACTGCTGTATCTGCGTTGTCTCGTCAATTACTGTATATATTTTTTTTAAATTAAATAAAAGCCATAAAGCGATAAGGGAAAAAAAACAAATAAATTTCAATTGATTTTGTACTTGAATTCGATTTTTAATGGGCATTTTTATCAGTTTTGGGATTTTTACTTTTGAAATGAAAAAGGCCAAATGTAATTTTGAGTCGGGAAAATAATTGAACTTTGAAACAATTACAATATAGGAGAGTTCTCGTGAAGATATCGTATTTGCTATGAAGAGGAATAAAAAAAAATCATTTCAGATTCGTTTCAACTCTTCCAAAAAAAAGATGTCCAACTTTATGATGATGTTGCGCAATATCAAAAACGAATAGACTCTGATACGCCGCCGCCGACTAAGCTTTGGCACTGATGATAGGATTGGAATTTAATTCTGATAATAATTGTGCTGGAAAATTATGTTGCAAACGCTGCTCTGACTGTGCATGTCGTATATGAGTCGACCCCAGGGGTTAATCATATTTGAACACGATCATGTATTCGTATTGAGTGTGTGAAGACGAAGAGTGTAATATGACGGTAGCATCAGCGGCAGCGTTGCGGTCGGCGGCGCGGCGGCGCTACGAAAGATGCTGACTATATAGGATGCCTCTGATGCTGATGATTCGAAATGGAGTTGTTTAATTCTATATGGAATGTGGTTGGTTATTGAATATTATATGCATGGGAGAGGTATTTGGAATTAAATTCTCGCACTTGAGGTTTGGCTTCGATGCGATGATGGGAACGGCATGAGAAGAATTCCATTTTAATTATTCAAATTTTATTTTTTTTTTTAAAGCCAGACTCAGACTGTGGCTGTGATATCAAGAACTTTTGGAATTTTGTTTTAAATATTGAATTTGTTGAACTTTTTTTTTTGCACAGGAAAAGATAATATATCATCTTGGGGGTAATAAACTAAAGCAAAGGATTTCTTATATTTCATATCACTCAACTCAAATTTTCAAAATATAGATCTGAATCAGAAAAATATATTGTTGTTGGATTTTTTTTTTAATTTTTCTTCAAAATACGGGATTCGTTCCTTGTCAGTAGAATGCGTGATTTAAAGAGGTCAAAGGCTTTCTTATAATACCAGTCTTTACTAGCCCTGTCCTCGAGACTTGATTCAGCAAGCATAACTTCAAAAGATCACACCTTTTTTTTTAAAGATAAGCCTATTCTATTTTAAAATAGTTTTTAGGGCTGCCACATTTCTGGAAATACATTTTCCTGGCATTCGAAAAATGAATAGATTTTGTTTCTAGTAAAAACGAGAGTCTTCGGTTCTGTGCCCAAAATTTATAACTAAAAATGAATTTTTCAATCCTTAAAACCCTAGATTAGATTCAAAAATTATTGTTCTACGACAAAAATTTACGAAATTTAGAATATTTTTAAGGTTACCAGCCGCCATTTTGAAAAAAAGGATCTTTTGCGAAATGACACTGCGAAGTAAAATTTTACCAACCGAAATTGCCAACCGACCTAGGTATTTAAAATTCAAGATGGTGGCATAAAAGGTAAATATCATCTTTAATATATAAAAAATCCGTTTCACTGTGTATGTTCCGAATTAACTCAAAAACGACTCAACCGATATTCATGAAAATTGGCATATATACGTAATTTGGTCCAACTTAGATGATAGGATAGTTATTATTTAAATTAATGGTCTTAATAATTAATAAAACGTTGGTTGTTGTTATTAATCGTACGTTCCACAAGTCTGCAACTGATAGCGCCTTCTGAATTTCTTTACAGAGAACTTTGCCCTTTGCACCTCATAGATGGCGCCACACTTGAATGTGATATATTTTCTTAGACAAAACACTATAGATGTCTTATTTTGTATCTAGCACTTAACGTTTCTTCTTTCAAATATTTTTTTTTACTTCCAGAGAACAGCAAAATTCATTCAAATCAAAAATTCAATTACTATTTTTATTAAAATGCCACCCAAAAAATCTAACCTTAATTCCCGTAGCAAAAAGGCTCGACGTGCACGCGTTGAAAGAGCTCAAGAATCAGTCGAACAGAGAGCAGAAAGAAATGCAGCTCAAAGAATTCGTACAGCTGAAATTCGCGCACGAGAATCACAGGAGCAGCGTGATAATCGTCGTCAAGAAAATGCATTGAGAACCAGGTTGGCACGTCAACAACACATAGATTCTGTTAGACTTCGAAACCAAGAAAATCAGCGGAACTGCCGCGCAGTAACGCGTATATCTTTTGTTCGTCTTGCGTTTAATTATGAACCAGACGTTAATTATTTGGCTGATTCCAAAGTTACTATTGGTGCGATGAACAAAATATGCAACTATTGTCAGGCGTTGAAATTTCACAATGAAACACCCGGCATGGTGATTTTCGACAAACGTTGCCAGTTATTCCTCGCTCTACTTTTGCAGATGAAGTTAATGCATGTCTAAAACAATCGATTTTATGGAGAACTGTTGAAACACTCAGATTGACAAAAAACATGCGAGTACAACTCCAAAATGATCCAACAGCACAAGAATTTTCTAAACAATTACTGGATCTTGGAAACGGTGAAATAGAATTTCATCAAGATACTCAACATATCAGATTGCCAGATAATTTTTGTACTGTTGTTCAAACTAAAAATGAACTAATTGAGAGTGTCTTCCCAGACATACTAAATAACTATTTAAATCATGACTGGCTTAGTAATCGTGCAATTTTGGCAGCGAAAAATGTTGATGTTGATCTGATTAACTACCACATACAACAATTAATACCAGGTGATTTAATGTCATTTAAGTCTATCGATGCTACAGTAGAAGAAAACGAGGCAGTGAATTTCCCAATTGAATTTTTAAATTCTTTAGACATATCAGGAATGCCACCACACAATCTTCGATTGAAAATTGGATCACTGATTATTCTACTGCGTAATTTAAATCCCCCAAAACTATGCAACGGTACACGTTTGGTGATCAAAAGAATCACTGGAAACCTTCTTGAAGCAACTATTTTGACAGGAAAGTTTAAAGGAGAAATTGTTACGTGGTAACAGTCTTCCAATGATACCATCCGATTCTCCCATACCATTTAAAAGGCTACAATTTCCAATTCGCTTAGCTTTCGCGATGAGTATAAATAAATCTCAAGGCCAAACAATGTCGATTTGCGGCTTAGACTTGGAAAATCCATGTTTCTCCCATGGGCAATTATACGTGGCGTGTTCACGAGTAGGAAGACCATCAAGTTTATTTGTATAAACAAAGGACCGATTGACCAAAAATATTGTACATCGACTGGCGCTTCATTGAACATTAATTGAATAAATGTTATAAAAATGTTATGTTAATTTGTGTTAAATTTGTCTTTCAAATCTGTCTTAACTCACTCAGCCACAGCAACGCGTGGCCGGGTCTGCTAGTATAATCTATACATTAATACATGCTGCCCAAAACTTTGTGTCACGTTATTACTTCATTTAAGTAAATGCAATTAATCAATATAAGACAGGATATAGTTTAACCTACGTTTGACTGTTTTGTTAAATAGACTAATTTCAACTACTTGACGACTACGATCTAATTCGAAGTATTCCATCAAAAGGGGGAAACTAAGTTTGTTGTAATATTTTTATTTTCTCATAATTTCTAGTTGTTCAAATTTGTTATGCTATTAGTTAACTATTTAGTTAATTACCTTTAAATATACATATTCATTAAAATAAAAAGGTAGGTACACACGTAAAGTATTAATTTATTATTCAATTACATTGAACTAGAATTTTCTTGCAAAAAATTAATTAAACCACGATTTTCCTAGGAATTTACTATATTTCAAATATGTTTATAATTTTCTCGAATAATAACTAATGTGCCTTTAAGTTTTAAATGATTAACAACTTTACATCTAATAAATATTAACACTCTTGAGCTTGCTCAACCACACAATTCACAGATACATGTTATACGAGATACGACTTTCAGTTAATTTTGTTTTTAAATATTATGTTTTCTGGTCAAGGTGCTTAGATAGCTTTGCTATTTATATACATATGTGTGGAATACGTATCTTTGAAAAGCATTTGTGACTAAATAGCTATCATTAAAATTTAAGCACACAATCAGTTTTGTTGCAAGCTCATTAATTGTTCATGTTACGAAGATAACCAAATGATTACCAAGTGACACTACTTGTTGCGTTAATAGCAATAATTCACTACATAACTGTAAGTACTCAATAGTGCCATAGCTTAAATGTAAAATTCATAACTATTAACGACAAAATTGTGTCTGTTCTCTAAGAAACGTACATCAAATGTTGTTGCATTGGTGCTTTTTTTGGCCAATTCAGCAGAATGATGATTATTTATTATTGCGAAAGGATTTTTAATTTGGCATAAAGGTTTTCGAGATTCTTGTATTTCCCCTCATTTATTGCAAATAAATTGTTTTGCAAAGCAAATTTGTAGAATAAAAGTTGGAATTATTTAAAATTAACTGCGTTCATGGCCAATACAAATTAACCAGAATCAATTTATAATTGACACAAACAAAATTATATTGAAAAACAATCTTGTGAATTTATTTTATTTATAACTTTTATTTTTCAATTCGAAGAATAAAATCAAATGGAGTGGAATTTTTATTTTTTTTTTGTTTCCCACTTCGACTTGTGTTAGCCTTTAACCCGGTTCAGATCGCAAAAAATATATATTTTTGTATGTTTGTTTGTATGTACCTACAAAAACAAATTATTGCAACAAATTGACCAAGCAATACTCAACTGAGTTCAACAAAATATAGGTATACCTACAATGTTGCTATGACGATGAATGAGATTAATTTAAATATATTGAAATTCAGTGAGGCATTTTTTCGTCTGGGGAGATCGCTTTTTTGTTGATCAATATCTGTCTCGTCAACAACAAACTGTCAATTGGTAGAATTATGCGGCTAAATATACTACAAAGCAATAATAATAAACATATCATGTCTATACACATCTACAACTATTGGTCATGCTATATGAAGAGAAAAGACAAACCCAAGAAAAATAATAAGGTGGTCAAGTAAGGTTGGAAATTATACTTTGGTTATAGTAATGAATATAATGGTTGTCAGGGGTGGACAACCTATTCAGAAAAAAGAGTAATTTATACCTCGTTATACCTTCGACCTACATAATCAACTCTATTCGGTGCAATGGCTTGATGAAAATGCATTTGGTCATATATGAATAGAAAAATAAATAAATAAAATAAAAAAAAGAATACTGATCCCGAGATTGACCCCTGTGGAACTCCTTGTGTTATGTGTTAATCGTTCTAATAAGATGTTTCTTACAAAGTTTCTATAAATTTACAATTATTTCTTTTAAGTTTACTTTTCAATCAACTTTTCGTATACTGCACTATGGTCTAAAAAAAATCTACTTTAGTGGGTGGACTCTAGTTTCTAGGCACTTAGATAGTTTTTTTTTCAATTTTACAAAAAACAGGAAGAAAAATAGTAATTTTCCCTACCGGAAAGATTTTCGTAAATAAATTTTTTAAATGGCGCCCAACGCCAAATACTCAATTTCGAAAGTGACTTCTTATAATATTGGCGATAGTTTATTTTGAAATGAAAAGAAAGCCTTTTTGATTTGACATACTACCCAGGAATCAATTTTCTTTTTTGACAAACATTATTCTTGGGTAAAATAATTAAAAGTTTTAAGGGAACTCATTGAACCCGATTCCAGTTACTTACAACTTTTAAAAAAATCGTGAAAAAAAAACTTTTCAAAAAATAAATTTTGCCTAAAAAAATTGTCAAAAAAAATTAAAATATAAAAAATCCAAAAAAGACTTGTCATAAATACAAAAATTTCAAAAAAGATGTTTAAACAAAAGAATTTTATGGACAAAAAATTTTCTTAGAAAGTTTTGTCAAAATAGGTCTCAAAAACTGCCGAAAAACAAATTTGGTCAAAAAATTCTTGCTAAAAAAACTGTCAAAATTTTTTTTCTCACGAAACATACAAGCCTATGGTTTTTGAACCCTGGCGGCATAATTCATAAGTCCATCATAAAATCGTAGTTAATGTTCTGCGTGAATATATTTATTTAAAGCACCAATTTAGACCTTTGTTCCACTTTATATGAATCAATTCTCCCTCACCTCTGCATTTTGTAGTAAAGATGTTGTTTTTTCAAGTTAACTTTATCTAATTGGCGCCCAACGTGGGGTTATTTCTTTGAATGGCGTCCAAAATCTAAAATGTTGTACTTTCATATTTCAGAGACATCAATGCATTTGGTATTGTCATTTTAAAATTGCAGTACTTGATAAAAATTTCCTTAAATGGCGCCCAACGCTTTTCATAAAATTCAAGAATGTGTCCAAAAATTACAGTTAGATTTACAAATATTAAATTTTTTTTTTCAAAATTACTAGGTCTAAAACTATTAGTAATTTGTATTTTTAAAATAACATTATCAAAATTTGACACTGACAAGATGTCTAAAAGAAAACTCTCAAAATTTGGTTCTTACCCAAAAGTTTGCCTACCCATGTTTCAATAAAAAAAAAGACTGTAAACTATAAACCCGATTCAAATATGTGTACGTACACATTACATTGTTTGTCTTTTATTGTATATTTATGCGTGAAATCAAACTGTGATCTCAAGCCCCCAGACATAATGCACAGCAGCAGCACCACCAGCACGGGTATATATTCATTTTATGCTTGAATGATTCGTATCTATCTTGAAAATTTAATTAAAAACAAATAGGTAGCATTGGGTATCTATACCTATTTTATTTTTTCTCTTACAACTTCATATACATAGTACAATAAAGTGCAATCACACATCTCCACGTCCCGTTTACACCGCTCACTTCTCCCAACTCGATCGTGCACTCTTCATCGATCACCATGAAGTATAGTAAAGACCACTTATTCATGCTTCATATTACACAGTCGAGTGGTTGTATCGAATGTGGTGGCCACATTTTATGGAAATAACGAACTTGGCCACTTAAAAGGTTTAAGCTGCGAGCTCTCTCAAGCTAAGCTATACCAACTGCATGCGATGGTGGCCCCAAAGACAAGAAGACAAGATACCCAGCCATCAGACCTCATGTGTTCATGGTAATGTTCTGGAATTCATGACATGGTCAGCACTCAGTGCATAAAGTCAGTCTCTGTTGTTAGGATGGCTGATGTAGTATGTAGTATGTATACGTTAGGTATAAGTACTGATTTCTTATTGCTGTCACGTAGAACTATGCTTCGTTTGAAATGTATTCCCTCCATCGAATCCACAAGTGCTCCTACACTGAGGGACAACAACGACGACGATGACGACGCGACACACGGACAGACAGACAGACAGACAGAGACATGAGTATTTGATTTCGATAATTCACTAAATCACTCCACATAGCTAAATATACAACAACAAAAAATGCACCAAACGCACAGTTCAGTCAATCTAATATGCATTTGTACGGCTCAAGACCAAGCGTTCTTAATGAATTGCCATGCCCATTTTTATACCACCAACAAGAATATTTTATTCAAAACCTCAAGTTTGATCATTTATTTAGATATGTTTGTAATTTCGACATTTTGCCGTCATATATGGCATGGAAAAGCAATTTTAAGAATTTCACAATCAACAAGGATCCTCCTGATCATGAAATTGGAAGAAGGAACGAAGAAGATTTTCCCAGGGTAACTTAGGGAGCACCTTATGGTGGCTTTGGAATTTTGTTGTTTTTTTTTTTTTTTCTTCCAAGCCAACGACATATCATGAGAACCCTGATCTATATGGGTGGGTTATTCGATCAGGTTACACAACTGCACATTGTTGTCGTCCTCACTAATGCTGATACTTTTCCAGAGTAATGAATGCATACATCACTTAACCTACCTACTTCATATTCCTGGCAGGATATGAGAGCCTTTAAATCATTTTTCTTGGTTGATCGCACTTCCATTATCATCGATGCGTGCATTTTTGTGTTGATCGATATCACAAGGAAGGAGCAGCGCAGCGCAGCGGTGTGAGAGTGTTTTTTTTTTTGTTCTACTGTCTTGAGGATCAAATTAAAGGACATATAAGTATGTTGTAGGTAGATATTATTTAATGAAAGTGGAATATAGTCACTTTATTTTTTTTTTGTGTGTTAGAGGGATAATTTTAAAGAACTTCCTTTTTTAAAACAAAATTCATAATGGGTTTTTTCTTCTTCTTCTTTTTTTATCGGAAGGAAATACGGGCGGAAGCATGAAAATTAATTCGAATTCTAAGAAAATTTTAAGCGAAGGAACAGTGACTATGAGAATAGATACCGATCCTCGATTGGATCTTTATATTGATGGGGAACTCAATTTTTACGTAGAACTCATATGGGTGGTATTTGATAAAATTAACATTTTTTTCTTATCCGAATACTTTTGGTAATCAATCAATTAAATGAAAAGATAGAGAAAATTGTTTTTGCTTTGAAATGAGTTTCCTTTCTTGTGTTTTATGCATTCCATTAAAAAAAATGTTTTCAACATATAGGTCACAATTGGGAGTGGAACCGATGAAATCTTCAATATCATCTTGAAAATTTTTCAACATGCACTTATATTAAATTATATTATGATACTCCGAAAATTCGACAAAATAACAGCATCAACAACTGTTTTATTCAACTAGAAGTGGAGTAGAGCAACAGTTCGTGGCAATTTGGAAGAAGGATGCTTCCAACTTAGTGTCACAATAAAGAACTGCTAGTGCGAAACGTATCGTAACTTATTGTATCGTAACATTGCGTTAAGGCTTTCTCAAATCAATGTGAAACATTCGAAGATGATGAAGAAACATCAATAACATTACGTTGGGGAAGCTTTTAATTTTTTTGTGCGAAAAATGTTAGGTTTGCTACCTGAAGAACACCATCCTCATCGGCTCAACAACCGGGGTCCGGTCCTGGCCTCCTTCAACAAGTCTCTCCATCTATCTCTAATCCTATCCTAAATCTCGAGCCGAAGCCTTCCACTTGCGCACCCCAAGGCTTCGGGCGTCCTGGTCTACGCCATCTCTCCAGCGCAAGCATGGCTTACCACGCTGCCGTCTACCATAGAATGTACCACAAAAGACTTTCCGAGTCGGTTCCTCTTCGCTCATGCGGGCTAGGTGCCCTGTCCACCGGAGTCTACCGAGCTTAATTTTTGTCACTATGTCTGCTTCAAGGTAGATTGCATACAATTCATGATTGTACCGTCTCGGTATCGTCCTTCCTCACATATGGCGCCAACAATTCTTCTTAGAAATTTTTCCTCGAAAACGCGGCTAAGAGATCGGAATGTTTTTTGCTAAGCACCCAAGTCTCGGATTCATACATGGTCCACAGAAGAACAGGAACAATTTTTATCGCCCCGATTTTTATAAAAATTAATTTTGCTTGAAGTTCAGTTCCACACATATTAATTAGTCCGCTATTAATACGAAGAATTTCCCAGAAATATTCCATCAGATGTGGATTCGCACCAAAGCGTCATGTCTATTATATTTCTTCCATCCAGTTCCCTAAGAAGAAATATCAGTTCAAAGTGATCGAAACCAGCTAAAAGGAGTTTTTATTAATTTATTCTCAATCCAATTTCCAATGACGTATGTATTTTGAATTTCGTAGAACAAAATAAAAAAAAAATTAAAAAAAAAGATAATAATTTGTGCCAATCACAATAACAAATCATTCAACATTGTCGTCATCAGCTAGAACTGCTAAAAAAAGTAAATAAGTTATAGATCGTGTCGTGGCATTCCATTTGATTATGATGAATCTTCGATCTTCATCATTTATAAATATATATAGTTTTTTTTTTTTTACAAGCGGCACTGATTGCCACTTAAAGCGAAACCATATTCTTAAGTTGGTATTGGTACTCCCTTCCGATTTTACATCGCTGCAGTAATAAATTAATATATAGGAGTAAATCGAAAGCAAATTCGATCAGCGTGATCGTCATCAATTAGCAAAACGAATGATGATCTAGAAATGCTCGTGAATCATCTTTCTCAATAATTTTTTTTGTATCTTATGCTAGAGCTTCTTTGGTCGTTCATCAATTTCAGTAAAAGCAAAAAAAAAAAAAAAACCAACAATTTACCATCAGAGGAGGGAAGATACATCGTATATTTTTTCAACAACATACTTGTACGATATTCCATGGACTCTGTTAATTAAAAACAATTGAGCTATAGGGCAGAAGTGTCATGGCGCTCACAGCACAGATATACAAACTATCGCATAAACAAGCGGTCGAAAAAACAACTTTGAAAGAGAATCTCCCTTTGAAGATTTCTTCAGCTTTTCGTATATTATCTTCTCTTATAAAATTGAATTGAAAGTGTGTAAATTGAAAGGTTTTCTCTTGGACTGATTGCAATTGACATTAATATTTTTTTTGGTTTTTTTTTTTTTTATTTCAACCATCATAATGGCACACGTACCATACCCTCATCATGTTAATTCAATTTTAAATGTGAGTGCCACTTAATGAAGCATACTATAATAGGATTATTATGTTGAAGAGCTGCGCTGCACCCTCTGATGGCGCATACCTAGTTAAGCCAAAAAAAAACTATAGTAAACTCTCATTCTACTTCATGTGGTGCTACTTCAAAGCCGAGCGTGCATACGCAATGCATTTAATACGAATTCGCCACGGAAAGTGTACTAAATTAACCAAAAAAACATTGGTCAAATATTAAGTGTCCTTTGTGTGAAGTTTAATTACGGTTAATTGGTTTTAAACTTTGCTAAATAAAAACTTTAATTTGTTGTTTTATCTTCAATTTAGAGAGGTTCTTGGAAAACAAAACAATTTTTAATTTCGCCTTAACATCTTCTATATTGTTGTGCAGGTCCGAATCTAATTGGAAGGTGGTCATTTTGTGAAAGGGGAAGATTTTTAAACTATATTCTATTCGCACACAAGCTCGGATCCAGTATTGCTTTGGGAAAAGGGTAGTTTGTGTAAACGTCTGACTGCAATTTTATTAAAATAAAATACTGTCCTTGAATTTGATTGTTAAGGTCATAAAATTATTTTTCAAATTCGATATTTTCGTTTCAATATTTCAAAATTGAACACTTTGTGCTTCAAGATGCTTTGTTTTATTAATATCCCCTTGAAAATTTTAAAATTGATCCCTTAACATTTTTTTTGACCGAGTGCAAGAGTGCCCCAGATTTTGAAAACTTTAAAAGTCTACGGGCTGAAAAGTTTCTTAATAAATTTTAATACATTTTTAAAGAATCTTCAAATCTCGTAACATTTTTACCATAAAATTTCCCAAAATTGCGAATGTTAAGAGAATATTTTTTCAAACTTGGTAAATAAGAGTATGCTAAGGATTATTAACCTTAAAAAATGTATTCTCATTTTTTTCAAAAATATTTGCGCCGTTCAAAAATAGCAAAGAATATCGTTGTTTTTGTAAAACTCCAGGGACACCACACATGAACGTCCTAACCGTCCTAAAACCAGGACAGGCTATTGAAATACGGGACAGGATAGAGAAAGCGAAAAAGTGTTCCTCGCAATTCTGTATGGCTGCCTTTATTTTAATCGACAGCTTGAAATTCGAAAGGGATTTTCTTCAAACTTGGAAATTGAAAATTTGTTTAGCTCCAAAAATAACGGTACTTGTCAAATACAACTGTAAGACAAAATATATTTATGTATCTCGAAAACACCTCGAGAGAATTTTTGAGTTAGGTTTTGTAAATAATAATTAAAATTATTTTGTCCAAAAATATCTTTCCAAAAAAACGTTTTGTATTTTCAAATAAACGATTTGACCGTTTACTGTGCAAATTAAAAACAAAATTCATCAGCATTTTTTTCCGCAAAAATCACTTCCATAAGAAATACATTTTTCATCGTTCTTTTTAAACAAGATATCTAATACTTCAAAAGGAAGTTATAATAGTTTTAATTAGTTTTTGACTTGATTTAGGTATATATCGACATCGATACATTCAAAAATCTTATTTCTACGATTGACTTTCCCCTTTTAATTTAACTAACTGGGTAAGTATAATTTTTCTTCTACGTCTTCTTTGTTAAACATTTCATAAAAATTAAGAAGTATTCTCGAAAAAAACCCTTCTTTCTCTTCTGAGTTCCAAGATGTTAGTTTGAGTTCAGAAACCTGTGGTTGTTTTGTTTCCTTATCTTGCGTTCTTCTTCTATCTTTTAGACAAAAAAAAAAGATAAAAATTGCACTTTTGAACTTTTTTGATGAACATACTGTTTTTTTTTTTGTTGTACTTTACTTGTTTAGTTTTACAATCTCTTCAAAAAAAAAAATAAAAATAAAAAAAAACTACAACATGAGCACTTTAATTTTAAATAAACTCCATGGGCCAGACATGCGGCTTTTGTACAATCACAGCCAAATTCTGTTTTTTTTTTTTAAATTTTTTTTTACTACTATCATGTTTGTTGTCTTCTTTGCTTTTTCTTCCTCTTATTTTTGTTCGGATTTCTTTGGTTTTGTTTTTTTTTTAAAAGATTTATTTTTTTATGTTGTCATCATAATTCTTTTTCTTTTGTACACCTTTTATAACCTACACTACACACAACAGGAAACTGAACCGGCTTGTAGAATGTAGAGGAAGATATAGGGAATCCGATCTTTCTCACACATGCCATGCGCTGCCGGGTTCGAAATAGCGAGTCTTCTTTTACCTGCGGCTGGCGGCGATAAAATGGCAAAATGTTTTTCGTATATAAATGGCTATAAAAGAGAAGACTTCCACCATCAAAAGTAAAGTTTTTAAAAAGACATATCCACCATCCATCCACACTGGAGGATGAAGATGAAGACTGTTAGTTCTGGAGGAAGAAAAGAGTTTGTACATAAATGCAGTATTTTTCATCATGCGCGGATGACTATGTGTGGCAATATATCGATGGCATGGAAGAACAGAACTTACAATAAACATCAGAGAAGCAAAAGGGGTCATCTATCATATAATTTCCAACTTTAAACCAAAACCGAACAAAAACGCTCGATGACGACAAAAAAGGGAATTACGTCGAAGACCACAAGTTCGAAATGGAGACTGTGGATTGAACTTCTTTTTTTTTCCAACTAGGTATAGGTACTGTTGTTTGTTTATGGCGGGGTTTTGTTTTTTGCCCGTTAGTCTCCCCATTTTTTCATTATCTCAGATCACTAGGAAGAATTGTATTTATTTACTGTAAAATAAAAAAAAAAAAAACTCATGGCATTGTACGAGTATAGATGATGAAGAACAATATTGTCTTTTGAAATGAAAATCAAAGATCAATTGATGAGCAAATTTAATGGCAGATGAAGGTTTTGGGGGGGGGGCACTGACCCTCGAAATGTAGGTTTTCAAGTCGAAATTTTCAGATTAATAATGTCTAACTGCAGCCATCGTAATATCTAGGCTTTAAAGGTTCCAATTTACAGTGCAAGAATAAAATTAATGCCAAGTTAACCCGGAGCGGAGGTCTGAGTTCGATTTTCAGCCTCGTTCATCTAATAAAACAAATTGCCAAATTTCCAAAGAACCGAGTGCCACTCACGGTAATAAAAATCGGTATAAAATTGTAGGTCCAATACATTCCTGCAATAACGCGCACACCGGAATGGTTGAGCCAATGTTTTCTCTTTCTTCCTGGACTGTCACTCCACCGAAATTTTTTTTTTCTATTTACCAGAAAATTGGTTAAATTTGCTCATAATTTTGTACATTCCCACATAGATCATATTTATAGAAAACAGTAAATCTCTTGTTCCTATTTATGACCAATAACTGGCTGATCATAATATTTTTAACCAAATCTATGATTGCTACATAATTATAAACAAATAAAAATAAATAAAATATACTATAAAACTAAACCACTAAAAAAAAAGAAAATTAAAATAATGTCATCGTACATTGTAAAGCTCATAGAAATTCAGGCCTTACAAAAAAAAAAAAACCAAAGAAAAAGGTCATCGCGTCTAAGCCACATGCGATACCCTTCAATCGACTAACCACTCTTCTTCATCTTTTGCCTCCTCTCGCCACAAGCTATTTATTATCAGGTTAAAAGTGTCATATATCGTCTATGCGAAGCTATATGAACTTCACTGGAGCTTAGAGATCTGTAACCGAATACTTGAAGATCTTCATATAAACCAAAGTGCAAAGACGCGCGCAGAGCTCTCTCTTTCTATCTCTCTGTATGTCAATGACAATTTCTCTTCGTATTTTCTTATACAAAAGATCATTTGTATTATATATAGTTTTTGTTGTTGGATTGGATGACGTGAATAACCTGGACTTGGAGTGAAGTCGGATGCCTTTTGAAGAAAAGCGGCGCACCGTGTGACTATAAAAAAAGTATCTTTCACATTTGTTTTTTTTTTTTTTTTGTATTTCTCCATCGAATTAAATTATGGAGCCACCTATTGAAGTTGTGAAGAAGAAAGGGGGTTAATAGTTGGACTGATGTCGATTGGGGTGTTTTCTATATACACTCATGATGGAACCAATTTTCGGCTCTTTACGCGGTTTTAATTTTTGTGTTTTATTGTATTGTGAAATGAATTCCGTTAATTGCTGTCAATTGAGCGGGTTAATTGTGTGAAACAACAATCATTTTGGACCATCATCATCACATCCACATAGAGTTAGCGTCTGGGGAATATTTTTTTGTTGATCGAATTCAGCAGGATTTAAGAGAAAATAAAAATGAATAACAATATGGCGGAAAAAGAATAAAATTAAATTTGGTATTTTTATAAAAAAAAAGTCTCATGTATCATGTAATTATAATCAAATTAAATCGAAAGGAAGGATTTTTTTCGACTGAACTGAACCCTCCTTTCAATCAAACCTGACTATAACTGGATTTTAAAGAATAGTCAAAGTTCGAGGAGGCGAACCCTTTTTTGGCAGCCATCATTTTACTACTATAGAAATAATGATGAAGGAAAGGATTCGTGTGCTCAGTTCCGTATGTAAGAAAAAAAAAGATGGACGAATGAAACAACCTATCATCAACTCGAATGTTCATTTGTCAGCTTCCGGTTGTACATAGACCAGTTTATACGTTAGCCTTTTTTTTGAATAAGTTCTTCATCTTCACATGAGTTTTTTTTTTTTTAATTTTTTTTACTTTTGTGCTCTGATATTATTTTATACTTCACTTCTTTGTAATTCCTTTTCTATAACTACGTTTTGTTTTTTATTTATTGTACTAAGTGCTTTAGTGCCGCGTTTCTAATTTACTTTCATGTTGTCGTCCATGTCGGTCGGTTGAGGATCTCATATTTTTTTTTTTTGTTCTTCACTTTTAATGATAGATGATGCGTTACGATCGTTGTTGGAGTTGTAGTTTTTGTTGTTTGGTTATTAGGGAGATGTCTTGTAATCATCACACGCTATAGAAACAAATTATTATTTATGCCACAATTACTGATGAAAATTGGTAATAAAACGTCTCTTTGAATTTACTGAGAGTAGGTATAGATCTACGATCGTGAGCTTAATAGAGGAGGATGTTGTACATTTCAGAATCGGAAGGAAGTTTATGTTTCAATGTTTTTTTTTTTTTTTTCTTTAACAAAATAATAGAGAGCGGAAGAAACTTATCCTGAGAAAATATTTAATGATACCTTTGGGTAAAATTACTATCTCTATGCATATGTAATAAATATCAGGGAAAAATTTAATTAAATTTTCAAGAAATTTTCAAATCAAATAACTTATTTACCTATCTTTTACAGGACGCTTTTATTGTTTTGTAGTTTTTCCGTTGGTTTGTTGGTCTTTGAAGCGATTTTCTTCAAAAATACTCAAAATCCTGTTGATGTCAATTCAAATATCTACAAACATAAGGAGTTAAATGCTTTTTGAACTTTTACATTTTCCTTCGAATTTTGATTTTTTAATTCACATCCTGTCCCAAATTGTGAATCCCATCCATTGAATAAATTAACTCAAATGAAATGCAAAGTGAACCAAACGTCCAATGACCGTCCGAGGTAACTATTACTCGAATATGCAATGTACTCCAGTATAATAATTTTTACCACAGAATATTTAGCGCTGAATTACAACAAACCAAATGAACTTGACGTCAACAACTTTGAGTAAGCTACTGTTCCCACTCATTGAGCGAGGTTGGAAAACTGAGAAACTTCCTGATGAGCGGACAAAAAACGCTAAGGCGTTTGACAGTGTCAATAGACATCCCTAGATAAATTGATCAAGGCTACAAATATCAATCCAAATGTCACATTCTTAAAAGAAGATCAGAAGTAAAGAGAGTGTGGTTAGGTAGAAAATAAAGTAGAAAAGGCTGAAATCGTTAAACAACAATAAAAAGGATCAGCCATGGAGCTTCCATCCCAAATATTTAAAAACAACTCTAGAAGCTGTCAAGCTGCAACTGTTCCGCTTAAATTTTGAAATTGTATTCTCGCTGCTTCGTGGATGCAGCACTTTGCGAAACGACAACCGCTACGCTACAAACGGTTGTCTACGAAACATCTTTAAAAGTTTCTGGTCCAACCCTCCTCCTCCAACCCTACCTCGAAAATTTAATACCTATCGTTTTTGAAGTTACATAGATAAGTAAAAGAAGAACGAAATAAGAATATGTGTTCCAACAACGGTTTATGTGAAACCTCTGGTATCTCAAAATCCCTAAACTGTCTTAAAACCATCATTCAATAATTCTATATTTCTCAAACTCTTTTAAATTAAAAGCAAAATTCTTAAACATAAATTAAATCAACTCCAAGTTGACTCTTTTAAGTTCCAAATCTATATCCAAACAATGACTTAACTATTAAATCTCATTTGCTGACTCAAAGAAAAAAAAAACAAAGCCTCAAAGTGCTTTCAACTGTGAAGCAAAAAACAACAAAAAAAAATATAAATAAAATTGCAAACAATACAATTGAAAGTTATTGCTCCTTCAAAACTAAAACAAAACAAACAAACAAAAAAAAAAATAATATAAACAATAAAAAAAAATGTAAACAAGACTCTGAGACCAAAAATATTGCATGATGGTGGTATGTACCTACAAGAAGGGCGAATGTGAATTTTTCAAATTTTCCCATAGTATCGCCCCCGATAAGCCATAGCCAAAGCCAACGAACGATCACAGTTCTTGTTGTTCTTATGCTAATGAGAGTTGCCAAGAATAGTTGGTAGGTAAGTTAACCAACAGAAGACAACAACGTGACGGAATATACCTTTTACGAGACCCAAGCTAAACTCATATCTATGTTAGGGCTTTTTTTTCAAACTCCAACTAACTTCTATAACTACATATATGTATGGCAGACAAGAGGGAACTTAAAGTGGAAATTTGCCGTTACAAGTCTCTTTTCCATTTTTCTTTTCTGTTATGTTTCCTAGCTTTTCCCTTTTGTTTCAACCATCAAGCTGATATGTTTTGGTTGGCTTTGATCCGCATAGAGTTGGATTGGAGAGACCCATGCTGGGTTGTTGTAAAATGGGTTACGATACGATACGAGCTTGGCCCTCGTAGGTTATGTCCACACATAAAAATCACGGAACCATAACACATGCTTTTTCTTCTCTCTCTCTCTCTCTCTATCTGCCATTGTGTGTATATCATTGATCGCTTGATATGGACCTGGAAGTTCGAGCGTAACTTTATTCTAAAGGGAGCAAAAGTGTCTCATATATCATACCATCCAAACGCCATATGCGCGTTCAGCTACCGCCTACCTTTATTCTTCTTAAAAGATCTTCAAGACATACGAAGGATGAGCGTACGAACATTGGACGAAAAAAAAGAAGATATTCGTGGAAACTAAAAGTAACATCTTGCATCTGGACCTTAAAAAAAACACACAAGATGGTGAGTCCTTGTTTTCATCCTTCGCTGCGTTACCCATACTTAAAAGTATCCAGTAACAAAAAAAAAATCCCATTTTGAAATCAGATATCCATAAACAGGTTGTCGCTATCGAACGGTCCTTTCACATTTTCGCTAAAGTTCTTCGAATTCCGCATACTCTTTCGATTTGGGTAAGGTATGGCAGTTGACAATTTATAGAGCTGATGAAATGTGAATCTTAATTATGAAGAATTAATCACGCGTCCGTCATATCACGTCATTCAAAGCGTTGTGGCACACCCATCATTATACCTTTGCATAATCTCTTGACATTTTTTGTTTGTTTTTTGGGCTTTATGTCTTGTGTCTCGCGATCAAAAGCCGAAATTGACTTCCTTCGCACGATCGGACACATGAAAACATTTTGATGTTAAATTTTAATAATTTTTTCATTGGAAGCCAAAAGTATGTAACTTATATTCTGTTACAACATGGAGCCCCTTCTAAAGTTCGTCGATCCTTTCATAAAACAACAAACAAACAAAAAAAAAAAAAATACTGATCTGGACAACAAGATCACTGATCTTCCATAAAAAATATAACTTTATGACGATGTGGAAGCAATAAATTAGCATATTCTTTCCGTTTTGTGTCATAACTTAGGTATATAGTGGCAATGACACCTAGGTGAGAACGATGTTCCTCTGAGACGAGACGACAAGCAACGACGACACAAAGCTAGAAGACGGAACATACGAACGGACATTCTTCCGATCCCTTGACACTGACTGAGAGAACATAATAGAAGATATTGTGAAAGGTTAATCCATTTTGTTGAAGCAATAGCACTTCTTGTTGTTCTCTTGTCGAAGTGGACTTTGATGATTCATTTCCGACACAACGAACCAACATCACCACGCACCGTGCCAACTAACGCAATGCAAAGTTGTAGAAATGTTTAATTTTACATTGTTGAACTGGACGGATGTTAAAGGACAGTTTGGCTGAATGCATAAATGAGAAAATCTGTTCTTTGGGATACTAGAAGTTTGACTGCAGAAAAATTTTTATTTACCTTTTTTATTTCATCTACGAACTTCATAAAAAATGGCCGGAGAGCTGGATTCTGGTTTGATGGTATTTTTATGGTGTTATGGTAAAAATTTAAGCTAATTATTATTTGGGGACCGCGGACTACCAAAAGTACAAAAGGGACACAAAAAATAAACAAGTTTAACAAGCGTCAGCTTTGGAATTTAAGAGATTTATGGACAAAGGTGAGGACTGCTGAACAGGGTAATTTAAGGGGCTACTCAACCCCAATTTGTCCTCTTTTTGTTGGTAAGATGAGGACTCCTTACAAAGACTCCTTTAAGTAAGTGATCCTTGAAATCAGGTGAGCAAGTTAGGGGTTCTGCGACCCCCCTTCAATTTGTGTCACTTATTACCCAACAATTTTTGCCCTTGAGTACTTCCCTAATGCTTGGCTTTATTTATTTTGGAGTCTAAAGTTTCTATTTGGGGGCTAAAGGCTTTAAAAGGGACAAACAAATAAAACAAATCAAGTAAATTATGTCCAGCCAATCGCCATATTGGACTCACATTTGCATAATTTGGGCTTAAAATTGTTAAACTCTCATTTTGAAATTTGAATTGTTTGGCATAAATCTATCTTGTTTTATTTGTCTTAGAGTAATATTTATGTCCGTATTAAATATCACTAACTTATAGTCCGGCATGTACGATTGTAAAAACAAAAATTAATATTTTGTCTTTGGAACTTAATTTTTCTTAATAACTTTACTTCATAGAATAGAGAATATGTTTGGCAGTTTATTAAGACCATTTTGTAAAATATATTTTTTACAATGTAACATACACAATATGTAGATAGCAGCTCATAGTACACTTTCTTGAATAAGCAACATTTTTCTGTTAGAATTAAATTATGGACAAAGGCGTTCAAATTAAGTTTTTTAGTACCACTCTACACATTTACAATTTTTCCATATTAACAACAAAAATATTAAAAACCGGTAGCTATAAAATCACTTTTCAAAATCCAACTTCATCACAACCCCAGACTATAAAGTATTATTATTGGATACAGTTACAGTCTGCCACACACAAAATACAACAAAAAAACAAAAATGGATAACCATTGGACTTTTAACTCATGCGGTTAAATTTATATTGATAAAAATTCGAGTTAAAATAAAACAACAACAATAATAACATAATGCACAAAAAGTTAAACAACAAAACATGGATAAAGTTACGCACGTATCAGCACAACATACTGTCTTCTATACGTAGATATTCAACATTCATGCTTCATTAAAGCTTGATTGCTTTTTCAAGAAAAAAAAAAAAAAAACGTTTCGCCTATGGCGCCCTTTTGACCTAAAATGTAAGTATACGGTTTGTATTTTATAGTAATTGTTGTGTTGTCGAGTGTGCAAGAGATCAAAGAACTTTTGAACTGGGAAATTTATACTTATATGCATTGCTCGCGTAATGGATTTTGTTATTACTTTTAATATTACCTAATTTATTTTTTGTTATTTTGCTTGCTATATGAGGATGCGAAATTGAATAGTGTTTTCTTGCGGTTTCATTAGATTATAAGTTTGGGAGTAAGGAACGGGTAGTTTCTGGAAGGTGTTGAGGTTAATGTGGAGAGTGACAGTAAGAAGAAGGCACAAAAATAGCACAATTCCGGAATATTCGCAGGAAATATGAATGTTTGTGTATCCCATTCCGAAGGAACTGTAATCAGAAAGTCCCCGATTCGAGCCAGCAACGCCTACAATTTAAGGGGGGGAGGGGGGTTAAAAGCCTTTATCAGCACGGTGTAAGCCTTAGACAAACATGATTTCGATATAATTCACCATTTATGAGTCAATCGCCAAAAATTTAATTTTCGTCACAAGGTGATTTTTTTTAAATGGCAATATCTTCTAACCGATCAATCGGAGAAAAAATGTGTTCCAACCTTTTTGGTAGAGAATCAAATTATCTAAAAGTTTAAAAGAGAATACGTTTCAATGCGATTTGCCATTTAAAAGTTATGAGCAGAAAACCAATTTGGGTGGCCTTTGATCCCCTCTTCCTCACCATGATAAGGTAATTTACCATAATCCAGCTTTCAGGTATTTTTTCTAGAGTGAAATTTTATAACTGGACTTTTATGTAGATATTTTCTGGAAAATAAATAACCAATTGATTATTTCAAATAGAAAAGTGACTGTTGAGTAAAAAAAACCTATGCAAAAACTTTCTAGCAGCAAAAGTATCGATAAATTATATATAATAGCATGTTGATTTTCTTGAATTGAAAATACCTAATGGCTGGTCTACTATAGTAAATTGGTAAATTAAAAGGTAACTAGATTCCCAATTATTAAAATTAAAAGGCAATTTGATTTGATGATTTAAATGTAAAAACTATAGCTATTCAACTTTCACTATGAAAAAAAACAGAGCTCTGTTTTTTTTTTGTTTTTGGATTTTAATTTGTTTCTATTTTATTTCCGCACATGCAATAGAATAATCAGAAAGCCAAAACAAAAAAAAAGATCAGTTGTAAAAAGAATCTTTCACTAAATCAGCTTAGATCATTAGCAAATGTTACTGCAAATTCCCGAAATATAGAAATTGTAGAATTTGCCAGTAAGGCTTTTTAGAAGTTAGAAATGTTTTCTGTTTATAATTCATTCTGCAATTTAGGGTCTATGCGTTTCTGACTGATAGTTAATTTTAATAATTTTACTTAATATTTAGTAAAAATATAAATTTTCCGATATTGTTGCAAAATTCTACATTGTACTGATAAATTTAAGAATTATATCATTTGGTGAATTTACAGTAATAATTACTTTAATCATCTTTAATATTATGAGTGATCGAATATTTTAAAGTGCTTATTCAATCATCTATCCATTTTGTTTCAATGAACTTTTAATGTTCTTCAACAAGACTTACCCACTTTTTGGAATCCAAATTGTTTGTTTCAAACAATACATTTTTTGTTAAAATCTCAACTTTAATTTATACGTCAACTAAAAGCTTAAAACCAGAGAACCAAAAAATATAAATCTAAGATCGTAAGACAGCATCAATGCCTGACTGATGGTGGTTGAGTGCTGGGGGATCAATTGATAAAGAATATTTCTCAAATAAATCACATTTAAAAATAAATTTATTCAAATATGCACAATCATCATCTTTAGTTCTTTACAATTTTTTTTTTTTTTTTTTGAAAAAAATATTCTTTTCTTTAAACGATCTCAATTCCACTCATAAACATGAGGATCATTGATCTGCTATTATGGATTTCTTTTTCTTCTTCATCACTCGTTCTGTTGTTTGATTCTTAATTAATAAAAAATGTTATTTTAATTCAAAAGAAGAGGGAACGAAAGCAATTGGTAGATATCATATGAAATATAATAATTCAGGCTGATTTCCGATTTTATCTTTTTTTTTTTTTGTTTTGGTTAAGTCTTGAATTTTGATATTGGGACACACACATATCACGGATGTCGCAATATCTCTCAGCTTAAGGAAGGAGAAAAAAGCTTAATTCTTATTTATCAATATAAATATAGGGAATACAGGTCTTTGTTATTAAAATTCTTTTATCATAAAATTATCGGCTTGATGAATCTTAAGTCCAATTTTTTTTTGTTTGATGAAGTTTGTAAAATTTGACTCTCGCATTGACTCGTGTATAGATAGTATCTTTGTTCTATTTTTTTTTTTATTGAGAAACAAAAAAATATTTCATAGAAACTTGTTTTCAATCATCTATGGGTTGGTTTCGATTTTTGTTTTGGCTTGAGATGAAGGTTCTTTAATAGGATAAGCTTTGGATTTATAGAAAAATATAAAAGAACTTGATCAAACTTGTTATTACGATCATTTGCAGAAATGGCTGTAGTGATTTTGCTTATTTGAAATACGTAGACGGGTTTTTTTGGGAGGTATAGAACTTTGACCCACACAAAACTTAACTATAGTCTGTCAAAGTTCTTCAAATGCAGAAATCTCACCATAACTTCAAAACTGCTGCTTTACAGCATACAGCATCCATATACTCACGTATGGATCCTAGACTTGGGTACTTAGCAAAAGACACTCCGACCTCTTAGCCGCGTTCAAGAGAAAAGTCTTAAGGAGATTTGTTGGCGCCATATGCGAGGAAGGACAATTCCGGAGACGGTACTATCATGAATTGTACGCAATCTACCTTGAAGCAGACATAGTTGCAAAAATTAAGCTCGGTAGACTTCGGTGGGCAGGGCACCTAGCTCGCATGAACGAAGAGGAACCGGCTCAGAAAGTCCTTTGTGATGTATTCTATATGGTAGACGGAAGCGTGGTAGACCATGCTTGCGCTAGAGAGATGGCGTAGACCAGGACTCCCGAAGAATTGGGGTGCGCAACTGGATGACGTCGCCTCAAGACCGGGATAGGTGCAGAGACTTGTTGAAGGAAGCCAGAACCGAACCCCGGTTGTCGAGCCGATGATGATGATGATAGAACTTTGAAATGCAACATATTGAATCTTCAAAATTGACATGATGATTTCTGGCGTATGACCGCCACGGCTACCAAACATTTCCTTCAATTAATCAATTGTGGCACGAGCTGTGTGAGATTTTGCGCCATCTTGTTGAAACCACAACTCCTGCACATCATGGTTGTTGAATTGAGGAACGAAAATGTCAGTGATCATGACGCTATAGCAATCACCATTGGCTATAGCATTCTGGTCAGCACCAGCCAATTAGAGACACCAAACAGTCAGTTTTTTTTTGGATGGACACCGTTAGGTGTCTAAACATACACTTGAGGATTACCTTCACTCGAAATACGGCAGTTTTGTTTATTGACTAAGCCATTCAACCAAAAGTTTGTTTTTTCGTTAAACAAAATTCTCTTATGAAATTCGGAATCGGGATAAACTTGCAAAATTTGGAGGCGTTGATCAGGCGTCAGTCTATTCGTTTAAACCAAACTAAACACAAATCACTTAATAGCTGTTAAAATCACCACCAGTTAACAATATTTCCCAAGCAGGCAGACAACTACAATGGGTTCTGTCTTTGGCCAGACACCAAAGATTTTGATAGGTTTTAGGTGTCGGCCTGCTTGGCACACATCGAGCTCGTCTAAAGATTTGAAGATCTTAAATTCTTGGTTGACTGTACCTACTACAACTTATTGCTAGTAAAATGTCTATCTGTTTAAAAACAAAGAATCGTTGCGTCCAGTATTTTGTTTTTTTCTTGTTGTGCCTTTCTGTCTTGGAAATGAAGAAAAGATTGCTGAAGCAGCAGCTTCAATACTTTGAAGAAACGACCATCCTTCTTCTATTCGTAAGTTTTATAATATGTGTTTTTTTTTCCTCAACTCTATCCAATATTGTTTATCAAATAATGTGCTATAAGAGGCATCTGGGTGATCTTAGGACTAAAGCATCACTACATGATCATGATAAAGTGTTATGATTGCATAAAATATAAAAAAACGACGACCAATGGCATGTGCGCGGTTAATTTGCTGCATTTACAAAAAGTCGGTTTATAATAATTCATGATGGCACAGCTATGTATTTATGTATCTAAATTATCTATATAAATGTATTTAAGTTAACTTTTCGTGCGATACATTGACGCTTGGCTTAATTAATTCAATGAGACACAACACAACACCAGAGAGTCGGTTACCAAAGTGTGACACAACATAATATAGCAGACGCAGTATGTCTGTAAATTTCCCGCTGCACAAGGATATAAAATTAAAATTAAAAAAAAAAGAAGTTTTACTGATTTTTATCGTTGTAAGTTTCCGGTAAAATTTATTTAACTCATATACATAATATAGGGTGTCTGATGATGGTGATGGTGCAAGAGTATGTAGATATATTGAAATGCAACATAAAAATGCTGATTACAATGCAAAAAGCGTTCCATTCGTGCGGCCTTCCATACGGAAGTTCCTATAATGAGCCCTTTAAAATAGATTTATTTGCTGAGGAGAAGGATGAAGGATAGTAATTATTTTTTAAAAAAAATTATTATTATTTGTCTGGGTGTTAAAAATATTCTGTGTCTAAAGAAAAAGAAAGACATACTTTGCTTGGTATAAAAATAAATAAAATTTCCAAGAATAAATTTTATAAAATTTTCAATTTGTTCAATATTAAGTTCCCTGTACAAAAATAAGATATTGCATCTTTTGAAGCTAAAGATATTTGTGACGCAATGAAATTAATTTTTGGAATTCATATGTTGGTGTGTTTTTTTTTATTTTATAAATTAAAAATCGTTACAGCCGTTTAAAAAAAAATAAAATATTAAATTTTTTTATGTATTTTTAGAAAAAAAAATGTGTAAGTTTTTAGTAATTTTTATTATACACTTTCAACAAGATGGCGCAACATGTCACACAGCTCCTGCCACAGTCAATTTATTAAAGGTAACGTTTGGTCAATGCATAGTTTCACGTTTCGGACACGTGAATTAGCCTCCAAAATCGTGTGATTTATCTCCGCTAGTCTACGCCGCCGATAAGCACAAAACGATCGACCACTTGTAAAACAACATTTGCCAAGTTATTGCCGATATACGGTCACAAATGTTAGAAAAAGTGATCGAATCCTCTCAATCAAAATTTACAATGTTCATTTGGTCTCCTTAATTGAGTGTTTGCGCTGCCAAGAACAGAAAAAAAAGATTATCATAAATAAATAAAATGCATGACTGGGTCACACGTACTTGCTCCTATGTGCGATAACATATTGGTTTTAAAGTCTGAGTATGAAAACAAATTTATCATACTATCTATTAATAGTCACAAGTAAAAATATGAAAAAGCTTGAAATTCATTATTTGAATTAATAAAATAAGCCAAAAAAGAAATTGATTTTTTTTAAATACAATTTTTTTTTTTCTGAAATTTTGATATGCAATATTACTAAGATTATGTAGGACCTCCTTTAGAAAAATTTTCATCGAAATCCGTCCAACAGTTTACGTGAAAACCAAAAATCCGGTTCTATGGCAAGTACGTTAATAACGGTTTTTTCAAAAATATTTTTGAACTTAATTATTAAGGTTACTTAACGAACCCGATTTAAAAAAGTTTCCTCAAAATCGTTAGAGCCGTTTTCAAGATAAAAATGTTTTGTCTAAACGGAATACTATGACAGGTAGGTACCGTTATTTTTGGAGCTAAAAAAAATCGATTTCCCCTCTAGACAACCTCCCCAAAATCTTATGTCCAAAGTTTGAAGAAAATCGCTTTAGTAGTTTAGGCTGTTGGTCGAGGTACAGAAAAACCGACAGACAGACAGACAGAATTGCGGGACCGACTTTTTTCGCATCCTCTATCATCGTAATGTTAGGTCTGATTAATATCTCGAGTTCGATTTTTTGCCCGAATTCAAAACTTACCCTATAGAAAGTACCTATAGTCGCAAGTAAAAAAGTGCTACATGATGTAGTGATTTATAAGTGGAAAAAAGAATCAAAAATCTTCGAACTTTGTTTAATGACACAAAAGGATTTATTTTCAATTCCCGTTATATTCAGACTCCTGAAAGAAGTTAAAATGTGCAAAATTAATTTTTATTTGCTATGAAGTTACGTACAACAATTTTTCAAAACTAGATTTTCTTTTAAGAAACAATAAATCAAAGCTCAAGTATATCGAAACCAATGCATTAGTGCCTTAAATCAGTTCAAAGCCCAAAGTCCATTCCTGCATATACAAACTTCCAAATGATTATCAACACAAATAATTCTTGTCTACGTCAGGTCAAAAAAAAAAAAAACAACTCACCTAATTTACTTTTCGCTTGCATAAAACAATTTCAATTTTCATGTTAAAAAATTAAGTGAATGCATTGTCGCAATATGCTCACGTTTGCAAGTTACAACAACAAACGGATGACGGATTATGTCGTGTCGTCGTCTGCTCTTCAACAAAATTAAGTAGTCAGGTAAAGCGACGAGTGTCTGTCTGTAAGAATTCGAAGAATCGAACTGGAAAATTCACTTTCGCAGGAGGAGACAACATTTAAAAAGAAAATCAGAAGAAACAAAAAAAAAAAACAGCGACGAAAAAATTTACAAAAGTGGAACACTTGATGACACTCAAAAATCATTTCCTGCCTAGAAGAAGAAAAAAAAAAAATAAAGACGAAGGAAGAAAAAAATTTTACAACAAAAATATAAAAGGAAACAAAATCAGGATTCAGGGATTGGAATTTCATGTTTTTTTGTTTTTCTTTGCATTTTAAGTGAGACTTTCCTGGAAAGGGATCTGCATACTTTATTTATGAAACATAAGTGCATTTGCATTGTTTTTTTTTTCTTCTTCTTTGTAACACGGCACGTGGTGCGTTTTGATATCCAATCCACCATTACGACGACGCAAGTGTGTCCTTTGTCTCTTAATACTCAATGTCAAATTGAATAGCAATTCAATATGGCTGCAACTTCCTTTTTAAAACATTGAACACAGCCCTTTTATCGGTTTATTGTTTGATTATGCATTTATAGACGAAAGACGCACATCAAAGCGAACGGAAGGAAATCCCCTTCTATTGATAATTATTATTGTGTCTTCTCTTAAATCAATGTCGATGGCAACCATTTGGCGGCAGTGGTGGATGGTGGATCCCTTCGATAAATAAGCAATTATCTCAACCAGCAGCAGCTCCAGCTGGTGGCCATAATTTCGCACTTGGAACAACAATCCGTTATTCGTAATCAAAATCGATCGTAAACAAATTTTTAGTTTTTATGGGAAGAGCCTTGAAGCTTGTTGAAAGACGAAGAGAATGTGGTGTACCAACTGAGTGATAAAAGGTAAACAAACAATTTCATCCATACGCACAGCTGGAGGATGTTAATGGGATTCTATTTCTGAGCATATTCTATGTGGGTACATGCGCATGTTGCCTTCGTTTTGGATTGGATCACTGATCAATGATCAACACCCTGCCTATAGAGACGTAGAGCTCTTCAATTTCTATAGATTATGATACTTGTGCTCTATCCCGAACAATGAATTCTGAAATTGGCGACGAATCCAATCAAGCATTTCAATTGACCGCCATGAAGGCGGCGCAGCGCAGCGGATCGGTTCGCAGTGGCGCACGGCAGGCGCTCCAATTCAAAAATTCACTCTCACTGCGTACTGTATGTGGATTGGATATATATACTATGAAGGTATAAAACGACTCCAGGGAGTGGGAAGCCCTCGAGAAAATGATTACGCTGGACCATCAAGAGATATAATGATGATCAGTTTGCGTGGTGGTTAGTTGGTTAGTCTAATAAGAGAAATGTGCGCGTATTCATGTGTGATTTACAACAACGATATACAGGCAGGCGTTACCGTCATCTTTCTTTGGATCGTCCAACGTTTTCAAGTGGCCACTTGTGATGGGCTGTTGTTTGTTTTTCTCTTTCTTCATTTAGAATTATTATAAAAAAGAAATGTGTGTTTTTTTTTTTGGATTTCTTTAAAGATTGTTCATCCACGGGAATACCAGATATAGAGAATTCTGCAAAAATATAAAAACATAAATGGCAGCAGCAGCAGCTGCTGCAATCGACACATATATATGAGAGATGATCTCTCTGCCATTGTACGAAATTATATATTTGAAATTCAATGAATGGAAGTCCTTCATATTTTTCGGGATATAAAGTTTGAAGCGCACCATACTACTTGAATGAATATATGTTGTACTGGCGCAGGCAGATAAATGATCGTGGGAAGAATCCCTGGGATCCGAAGATTTGTCAATTTGGGTGGAAACACATCGACTATGTGGGATATTTTTTTATGAATAGAAAATGTTGGTAGTTAAGGAGCAAGAAGGTCATTGAGAATGGTGAATGTTAGATAAGTTTGCAAGCCAAGTGAGCGATGTTAGAAGATACAAATCAAATGCCGCAGTGGACTTCTTTAAGTTCGATGAGGATTTACAAGTATTTCTACGAAATTGGTCAGATCTTAAAAGATAAATAGGTGCAAACTATATTTCTTCAATTTTTAACCTCTTGCTAAATAGTCTAGGTCATAAAACTACAAGACAATTAATTTTATTTGTCAATCAGGTGTAATTCAACATTTGATTTAAAAATTTCTGTGACAGGAACTGAGTAAAAACCAAAAAATATTTTTCCAAGTTTGTGATGAGGGCTTACGTGTAATTATTGGTCTTTTGAAATTCGAAAATGGTCCGAAAATTTTGAAGTTTTGAGCTAAATTGATTGACCAATTGTATTTTTATAAAGTGGGACACAGTACAATTCCAGAAAAATTGCCAGATAGTTCGATCTTGGAATATATCATGCTTCTGGAAAATTTTTTTAATTTGCCATCGATCGATTTGAAAACCACTAACAATTTTAAAAATGTTTTCAGGCATCCCAAAACATATATGCATCTACTCAAAATTTTACGGAAAAATATTTTTGGAAAAAAGTTTTAAAATGTTGAAAAAAAAACAAATTTGAATTTTTCGAAACCATTTTCTATTTTTATGGATTTTCTGAAGACATGTGCTTTGTTTCACTCTTAGAAATTTGAGCTATTGGTGGTGGGTAGGATTTTTTACCCAATTCAACTTTTTGAAAGAATTATGTTTCAACTCAAAATTGTTTGGATCAATAATTCTTTTGAAGTTCGAGAAGAACAATTAATGAAAATTACCAACGTTGTAACAAAGGAATTCAAGCTTTATTTTTCACTCACCTGAAATTCTGGTTATTTTACGAATAAAAATTAAAATACAAAGGAGATGCGCCATTTTTCTATGGAGCCTGGGCCCAGTGCGTTCACTAATGAAAGTGGTATCAAATTAAAGGTGAAATCTAGCACGTTATGTGGGTGCAATATTTCCAAAATTGTCAATGGGGTTTTCGAGATATTCGCTTTTGAAGTTGGTTAACTCAGAAAAAGAATTTCACTCCTTTTTTTTCAATAATTGCTTATATCGCGCGATATAAGGCACGTAGGAAAATGATATTGGTATCAAATGAAAGATATTTTTTCTATCTTTTTAATGAATTCAAAACTATTTTCCTACCAACAACATTTTTTCAAATATTTAGTATAAACTTCTTAAAAATTATGTTTTTTTTACTTACCTTTTGAACACAGATATCTTAAAAAAATCAGTAATGACATCTATTTTTTTTTGCATTATTTTAAAGCTCTATATCTCACCTTTAATTTAATATATAATTTAGTACTCATTCTCAAAAAAATACTTACTTTTTAACAAACTTACTCTAAAAAACACCTTTACATGCTATCGGCTGCTATGAACTTGCCCGTTTAGCGCTTTTTAATAATTCTTATACCCAATTATGTTTTTTGTTATAATTTGTCTGATTAATAATATTTATATTGATGATTCACAAGTTGGAGGTATGTTATTATATTCCTGATGACGACCAAATTCAAAATACTCAAAATGTTGATGCAAAAACCAAAAGTTCTTATACAACTTTTGCTTTGATGCGATGTTCTTCAACAAAGTATGCCTACTTCTCACTATAGAAATGTTAAAATGATTCCAAATGGATTATTTGGCAACACACAGTTAAATGAGAATGAACAACCAGCCATAATTATAGTTTTCAAAAACAAACATATAGTCTGCATAAGTTTCAGAATTTAGTTTAACCATTTATGATGACATGCTGTGACGGGTATATTATAGACGTATTCGGGCCATATGCCGCAACTGAATCGGAAGCAAGTATTATGAAAAATCTTTTTAGAGATTAATCTGGGAACATTTTGTAAGAGAAAACGACGTTTTCATATTAGACAGAGGTTACAGAGATGCTATTTCAAGCCTTGAATCCTACGGGTACAAAGCTTATTTGCCTGAAACTGTTTTGGAAGGGAATTTTCAGCTGACAACAGCACAAGCTAATAACACAAGATGTGTCACCATGGTAAGATGGGTTGTGGAGGTTGTAAATGGACGTTTCAAGAGAGACTTTAAGCTTTTCCGACAGAATTTTTTTAATCTAGCTGCTCCTCATTTAATGTATGATTTCAGAATTGCAGCTGCAATTCTTAATAAGTTTCATCCTTTGTTAGAGGACAATGCAGATGCAAGTGTTTTACTGGAGTTGGCATTGAACAGATTAAACACTCCTAACTATTTGGGGGATTTTGTTAAAGAAAGAAACCTTAACAGAACAAGGGCAGTGTTTTGTCGAATAAATGGGCATATTCCTAACCTAAATAACTTTCCTTTGCTTGATTTGATAGAGCTTCGTTAGATTTCATTAATGTAAGTTATGTAATAGAAGTATGTGAAAACCATATTCGAATTAATGGTGCCTATGCAAGCCTGGTTGGAAACAATTACTTAATTAGGGGTCGCATAAAATCTTAACACGGTAGTCAAAAAATATATTTTACATACATCCTAGTAAGTAATGATTTAAATGTGGCCAATAGTTTCAACGCAGTACAAGCGTTCTTTTGCAATTGTCTTGTTGGTATGCGAACTGTTGGATGTTGCGTTCACGTTATGAGTATTTTGTGGTATTTGGGATTTGCTCGTCACCAAGAAAATATAAACATACCTCCAGCCTTATTTTTAAATAATATTTTAGTAGAAAATGAAATTGAAGAAGAATAAAAATGAATAACAATTGATTGTTATAGTTATTTAAGGAAGATGTGCTAAGATGTTTCAGTTAAAACCTTTTTGTACTTAATTTAATATTGAAAACAATAAAGATGAAAAAAATGATTTAAACATAATAAATGTGTCTTGATAAACTTCTTCTAAACGCTAAGCTTTTTATGTATGCACTATTGTTTAGAAGTAACATGTGCATATTTTTTTTTTCGAAAAAACAGCAGTTTCTTATTAATTACTTTAAAGGTTGCTTTGAAGATTTAAAGTCAGTATTAAAAAAAAAACATAGTTGGGTATAAGAATTATTAAAAAGCGCTAAACGGGCAAGTTCATAGCAGCCGATAGCATGTAAAGGTGTTTTTTAGAGTAAGTTTGTTAAAAAGTAAGTATTTTTTTGAGAATGAGTACTAAATTATATATTAAATTAAAGGTGAGATATAGAGCTTTAAAATAATGCAAAAAAAAATAGATGTCATTACTGATTTTTTTAAGATATCTGTGTTCAAAAGGTAAGTAAAAAAAACATAATTTTTAAGAAGTTTATACTAAATATTTGAAAAAATGTTGTTGGTAGGAAAATAGTTTTGAATTCATTAAAAAGATAGAAAAAATATCTTTCATTTGATACCAATATCATTTTCCTACGTGCCTTATACTCGTATCGCGCGATATAAGCAATTATTGAAAAAAAAGGAGTGAAATTCTTTTTCTGAGTTAACCAACTTCAAAAGCCAGTATCTCGAAAACCCCACTGACAATTTTGGAAATATTGCACCCACATAACGTGCTAGATTTCACCTTTCATTTGATACCACTTTCATTAGTGAACGCACTGGGCCCAAAAGTGGTGCATCTCCTTTGTGTGTATCAACTTTATTGATCATAAATGAAAAAAAAAACAAAAAAGATTTTTCTAATAAAAAAAATGATTTTAGTATTTTTTAACTTTTTCTAAAATTGAATTGAATTGAATATTTATTTTGTCTAAAAATTATCTGGAAGATGGAAACAAAAAAAATGTATTAACCCCAATAAATCTTTGGCATATAAATTGAGATTGCAGATTCTATCACATCTTCAAAATGAACATCACCACCACAAAAAGACTGCACAAAAAATGCAATATATGCATATATTCCCTTGGATTATAAGATGCATAAAATAGGTATTTTGCATTGGGTCTCCGATAAAGAAAAGTATATCGATGTCTCAATGAGAAGCAAAACCGCACAATCTTGCAAGAAAAACCAGTAAAGGCAAAAAAAATAACAACAACAACAAAAACTACCATCATGGCTGCATTGATGCCGCTGCATATACCTTAATACAAAAGAAGGGAATATTCACGTAGATAGGAAGGGTATCCGTCCAAGTTGGTACACCTGCATTTTTTTTGTTTTGTTGTTGTTGTTGTTTTCTTTTTCACCTGCTTTCATATAAAGCAATTTTTTTTTTAAAATAAAAACAAAGGTGAATGTGATTTTTGCATCAAGACGGCAAAGACTCAAGGAGATCCCAAACTGGTTCAATTTGAAAATAATAAAAAAAAAATAACTGGAACATCATGCAAGGGCGTAGGTGACAGATGGTTATTTTGGGGATTTCAGTTAATAATAAGACGATATAGTGACAAAAAGGCCAAACCCCCAAAAAAGTTTGATCCAGTTTAACTTGATTTACTAACCAAATTGAGTTTAACATTAAAGTCAAATATCAGTAAAGTGAAGGAAGTAAGTTTTTCAAAAAAGTTTTCCAGAGAGTTTAGCTTCGAACTTTTGCCAAGAATGCCAAGTAGACTCCGATTATTGTGATATAATAATCTAAATCGTTGTTTTATTGTTTGTGGTACGGTGATGATGATCATCGAAAGAACAAGAAATTAAATTTCTTATTTCTAAGAATCTAGAAAATATATCGGAAGTGTGGTAAAGTCTCTAATCAACGCCCATTTCAGGCTTATCGGTGTAGACTAGCGACTTTATACCATATCCCGACAGAAAATAGTCTAGCGGCGTTAAATCGTACTATTGTAGAGGCCAATTCACGGGTCCGAAACGTCAAAGTATCCAGTTACCAAACGTATCCTTCAGTTAATCAATTGTGGCACGAGCTGTGTGACATGTTGCGCCATCTTGTTGAAACCACAACTCCTGCACATCATGGTTGTTCAATTGAGGAACGAAAATGTCAGTGATCATGGCACTATAGCCAGTTTTGTTGATTGACATAGCCATTCAACCAAAAGTGAACTTCATCGTTAAACAAAATTCTCTTATGATTAGTGGGTTCAGGATAAATTTGCGTCAGTGTTGAAATGCCAAACTAAATTAAACACAAATCATTTTACAACAAAACTGTTAAAATGGCTGCCAGTTAAAAAAGTGCTGCCAATTTAAAGTTCTATACACCTCTTAAAAAAATAACCTTTACAAAAGATCAATTTTAATTGAAAATTTTCAGGTATTTATTGATGATGTGCAGGGCCCTTAAAAATATTCCTTTTTCAATTTATGATCCAGAAATAATATGTTGAAAAAATTATTTTCTCTCATTCACATTTTTTTTTTTTTAATTCGGATCTATGTAGTTAATTTCTGAACCACATTTCCTTGTTAAAATGACTTTTAATCAGATTTATTTATCTAGCCCACCTCTTGTTCTCCGAACATAATTTCTGATTAATGCTGAAGTCTAACCGAAATATACAAATAGAGAAAACATTTTCTGATAATTTGGGTGGCCACTTAATTCGTCGACTAATTCAGTTTTTTTTTTTGAAATACCCATGCCCATCTTAATAAAAAAAAAACTTCTGAATTTATGGAAATCTCAACCAATGCTGATGCTGCTAGTGTAAACGTCAGATACATTTGCATTTGTATACCTATCAAGAAAAAAAAAGGTGCATCAAAGAAAAAGTTTCCTCAGATTTTTAATTACCTTCCTCTGACTTAATAAAAAAAAAAAAAGCCATACGGAGAAAGTTTAGGGTTATGATGCGAGAGATTATAAAATGTCTTTTGATGAGAAACAATGCAAATGCAGAGAGCTCAGAATCGTCATAATATAATGCATCGTGAAATAAAATGAAATATATTCAAAAAAAAAAAAGAAATGCAGTTGCATTTGTTGTTGGTGGATATGCAGCTCATTATTTAATTTAGATATTTCCTTTTCTTTTATTGAATTTCGAAAACCCTCTTTTTTATGTAAAAAAATTGATGCGTGTGAATTGTATATTTATAAAATATGCTAAGTATAAAAGGCTTATAGTACCGTTTAACAATGGCTATGTTGACAGTAATATATAAAGAAAACCCTCCCATATAATGACGTAGGAAGAACCGTATAAATTTGAAGGTGAAAGAAGGATTAGAGCTACCTTAATAATGAATACAAATTTGATATTAAAAAAAAGAAAAACGTTAATCTTATGTAAAGATTGGGATAAAAGTGTGATAATGATTGAACAGCAGCATCAATGCTCGAAATTTGAAACCAATGAGTGTGGGCGCTGCGCTGGGTGGATCTATTAAAATTTGAATATTTGAAGAAAAAAAAAAATTTAAACTTCTTAAAATAGATGATTGAGTAATTTAGAGGGATTTGATGTCATTAGGGTTTTTTTTTTTTTTCTTCTTTAAAAAGGTTGAAACGGCATTGAATGCATAAACTGTAAACACTTCCATATTGAATATATTTTGTTCGAGCGTTGTTAAAAAATAAAATAAACATGAATTTGAATTTTAAAATTCCTAAAATTCGGTGTAATTTATTTTTAAAAAAAAGTTTGTCTTTGAAAATTTTAATTTTTTAAATATATTCCTCAGATATCTAATGGATTAAATGTTACTATAACACATTTCTCAGATATCGTTATTGGAGTAAACACGGGTATAATATTTTCTCAGATATCTTTAATGAACTAAAAGCTGATAAAAATCTTAGGCTTTGTTATTGGAGTACACGCTGATATTATCATTCCTCAGATATATCATTAAAGGAGTAAATGCTGATATAATATTTCAGGCTTTCAGTACGATCGATTCTTACATTCTCTTGTATTTAAGTTATTCTTATTTTTTATTTATTCAACTACTCCTAAAAGATCTCTTTTTTTTCAGTCTAGTAAAGTGTTTTCCAGATCATAAATGTTCTTACTCTATGGAGTACTGTACAATATTTTCATGAGTTAAGCAGTAGAATTGTTAGTTGGGAAACCAGCTTTTACAACAAAACTTTTTTTTAACAAAATCAACATTTTTTTAAAAATCCTTTTACTCAATAATATTTCTTCTAAGCTATTCCTAAAGAACTCAAGGAATGTTTTCAATTAGCCGCTTAACATGCAAACAATTTCATTCTTAAATTCATTAAAAAAATAAAAGTGCGTATACGCCCCAGGGGACTACAATTTTGTTCGCTTAACTCACAGTGGAAAAAATAGGTATTCCCACAGTTGTCCTAAATACCTTTTGTTTAAGTTTTCTGTTACTGTATATTTTTGTTTGAATGAACCTTCTTTTAATGACTAATCAATCTCGTTTTTTATATCAAATAAATTAAATTACCTTTGATAAGAACGTGTGGTGCAATTGTACATTGATATAAGAAAAAAATAAAAATATTATATGAGGTGTGACTTATTATTTATAGATAAACCTGATGGCTACATGAGAAACTGAACGTTGTTGCCTAAGTGGTTATATATAGACCTTTTTAATAACAAATTATTGTAAACAAATGGAAATGACTTATGATAAGATAAGTGAGTGTTCTAGTTACGCGTCAACTTTTTTTTTATTTGTTTATCATTATCATTGAATAAAATAAGAGACGTGCCTGTAACTAACAATAGTTTTAACTTTATTTTCATATAATAATTTTAAACTTTGATAAATGTTAATAATAATGAAGTGGTATGGGCATTTGAGTTATTGTGTATGGGATTAGATTTGGTAGTAAAATAATGTCTACATTTTATTTTGAATATGACTGCAACATAACCGGCAATAGTTGAGACATGTTTAACTTATTCATGCAACTATTTCAGATGCAGCGATCTTCAGATCCGTATAGGTTTTTGATTTTTGAAATGTTTGCATTTTTAAACATTGGTCATCAATACTAACTTTGTGCATCAAAAATAATTTAAACTGTTGTCAGCAAGCTAAATTTTTTTACTCGAATTCTAAAATGGTACCCTTCCAAAAATTTAATTTTAAGAACTTGCTATATCTCGGCAGTTTTCAAAATCTTTAATTTTAGATTTTTGTTCGTTTACTTAATTTAATAACATTATATATTTTTTTTAATTATTTGACATTATAGAAATCCTATGTATACTCTACAAAAAGTCTTTTAAGTTAAATTATCAAACAGTGTGACCATTCTCTAAAAGATTGCATTTGTGTATTTTGTAAGTAAAATTTGGTATGTGATAGTTTTCTATTTGTATATGGCACTTATTTAATTTACTTTAATGTTTAATAGCCCTTAAAATATAATTCTAGGCCTCAGTAAAGACTCTAAAGCTAGAATAAAAATCATTTCAAACAAAATACTTGAATTAACTTAAAGTATATTGGTATCTACCTACCTAAGTAAACTAACTGAAAATCAAGTTGAATTCAAAGTCCAAAGTTTAAAACGTGATGACCAATAATTTCTATGAGAACCTAAAAAACACGACTCGAGCGCCACTTGTTCTCCTAGTTTTTTTTTTTTTCATCTAACTACAAACTACACAAATAAATGAATTTCATTTATAAATTGCTTTACAAAAGTGATTAACTTTTAAAAAAGAAAAAAAAAATCTATTCGCATGCCAAACGATCAAATAAATAGTTTCAACTGCTCCATCATGTTTCTCCTTTCTCCCCTCTCTTGTACAAACAAAAAACTTAGAAAAAAAAAATTACATGCCACTTATTCCTACTTATAGTTGAAGTTCTTATCCAATATAGATAACTAAAATCTAATGATTTTGTATACCTCTGTCTAAGTGTCTACATACCTATAATATATATAAGTATGTAACAGTAGTTAGCTTAGGAGTAGATAGAAAACTATGTGCAAAAAAAAAAAATATTTGCAATTTTCTAAAACTAAACGTCGGTATGGCAATATCACTAGGTGTATATTTTTGAATACCTATGCGCCTGCCTACTTAGCTCTTTAGATAGATTACCTTACCTATTTGCTATTGCCAGATCGATGCAACTCGGTTCGCTTCGGTTATGCAATTAACGCATTTATCTCTCTTTGCCAATCTATCTATATTTTTTTTTTTTTTCTTCTTTCGGTTTGCTGAATGAGCTGATGTTGTTTTAAATATAGTTACCTATCCATTGTGCATTTTACCTAATGCATTCATGTATCTTTGAGAACCTGAACCCGAAATCGCCTGCAGAGTTTTTATTCATCATCCATGGTCGTCGAGGTAGTCGCCGCGCCGCCGCCGCGTTGTCCGTCGTCGTCGGTTCTCAAAAAGACTTTTTCAACACACAAAACAAGACGGACGAAGCTATGGAAACGGATAGAACCCCATGAATGAACAGAAAGCAAAAATCGTATAGACTCTTGTGGACAGACAGACAAACAGACAGGTAGGCATAGGCAGGTATGAGTATATAACCAAGAAATAAAACTACCTGATAAAAATTATATCTACCTGGGAATTTTACCTGTTCAAGGGTGCGACTAGGGAATTCATCAGATAGACAGACAGACCGACAGATGCACTTTTTTTTTTTTTTTATTCATAGAAATACAAATAAACTCAATTTTTTTCTTCTGCCCCCCATTGTATAGGAATTTCTAACGTGTCCTTTTGTCAGGATCGATTTTCAAAATTTATATAGGAATAATAATAATAATCCCATAGTCGTGTTTTTTAAATAAGACGAAGAAGAAGAATATTCTCAACGGAATCAATCATGGTTTATATTCTAACTTGGGAAGGAAGTTTTACCTTTTTGAGAAGAAATAAAAAAACAAAAAAAAAAACTCACCTTTCATGTCACCATCATCAACATATCCTGCTGATGTTGCACTAGACAAATATCCTGGTTTGACTAGAACTTGTAGGGTTATCCAAAATATCCAGATTCGCCAAAATGAGATATCCTTATCCATTGTTGAATTTCTGTCTACACTAATTTCTTTGTTTATTAAAAAAAAAAAAAAAAAACAACTTCACAATTTTTTTCTTTTTATTATTATTATTTCGAAAAACTTTTTATTCACTTTATCCTTTTATTTCTATTGGATGTTTATGTGTTTAGATACTTTTCTATCTTTCAGATACATTATGCAAATATTTGTATCATATTTTTTTTTTTGACTTTGATTTAATGAATGAATTATTTATAAACAACAACAATAAGAAAAAATAAATTAATTATGGGAAACTACAGAATGTCTTAAGAGAACTGGTAAAACCACTTGTTGTTTGCACTTAAAAACACATTTTTGCATTCGGTGGTAAATATCATCTACTTACACTTTATTCGTTCGCTTTATTTATTTCTGTTTTAAACGCGCCCGTATAGCGATTTTTTTTTATTTTTATTTAGATTCTTTTTTTTTTTGGAATGAAAGACACAAATTTTAGTTTGAGTTGATATTTGAGATTTTGTATACTCATATATTTTTTGTAAATTCAAAAACACTCTTCGTTGGTCACACTTGTTGATTCCAATAGAATATTTATGTATGTAAGATTGTTTGGTTTAGCACAATATAAACATATAATATACAAAATGTATCTTAACTTATACAATTTGCATTTAAATATGGTTTTGAAAATAAACGAATTTCACTCTTTTTGTTGTATATTCATATAGAAATTTAAAAAAAAAGTCGATTTATTTTCTTATTGCAATGCAAATATATAAACACAAAAAAAAAAGTATGTAAAGGGGGGTTTTACCCGGAATATCTTCACGTCGTATCTAAACGATTCGTTATACAGCTCAACGCGATCGGTTATTTTTTATTTCTTATTTGTTTATTGAAAACAATAAAACAAATATTATTTAAGAAAAAAACAATGTCACCCGAGCGTGAATCACGCAATATGCCACTCGAATGTCCTATACGGCGCGAAAACCAGAAAAAGATATAGGTAGTGACACAAAAAAAAAACGATCGTAATTGTTTGATTTCAATATATTGTTAATACACACATTGAAATTAAAAAAAAAAAAAACAATAAGAACAATAATTTTTTTTAAAAATTCAAACAAATAAAAAATAATATTAATAACAATTTTTTTCGAATAAAAGATCCTGCACCCGCCGCACGTTCTCGTCCGTTCAGAAGAAATCTCTTTAAACAAGTGCTTGCTTGCGGCAAAACAACAAAATGTATCTGGAAAACGAATGAACTTCAACAAAACTGAAAACCAAATCAATCCTACGAAACAACAAACGAAAGATACGAAAGAAAAGTTGTAGAACTTGAACAGAAAACTAACACTGAACGCGCTGAACCAAACCAAACAAAACCAATCAAAGTGGAAGCAGAAACAAAAAGCAAATTGCACCATACAGAATTTTAGTGAAGACTAAAGAGTAAAATTTGTTGGTGGTGAGAATCTGAGAATTGTGGAAGAGAAGACACATTTCAGTGCTGTCGAATATTATTGGTTTGGTATTAAACGTTTAGTGAAAATACTTTTTCTTAGCTATTAGCTAGCTCAGTAGAAAACCTTTAAAATTATTTTTCAAGGAAAATAAGAATTTTGCTGTAAGATGTTAGAAGAACCAAAAATTTGTATTTAGTACGACCCATTTAGACATTTGCTGGGATCTTTATCCGAAGTCAGCTTTGATTCCGGCATTGTAAAGGATGTGCCTAGTGTCATTTGGCCACCATTTTGTGTTTAGATATAAGATACTAAAAGAAACGGTGAATATATTTTTTTGGATATCGCCACTATAAGGTGCAATTATGGCGAGACTCCAAGTCACCAAGACACCGAGTTGCCAAGTCTATGAAAATATTGATCGCATTTCTCTTATTTAAAAAAAAATCAGAGGAACTCTCAATCCTCAAAATTAATTCATATTACAGTTAGCTTGATCTTTTTTTTAGAATGAGTGTCAATATGAACTTATAATTTTATTTATTGAATCAAAGCGAAATTGTCTTGATAATACTTTAATGTACAAATTATTTATACATGCATAATATGTTTGTCTTTAAAAAAAAAAATGGTTGAAGAAAAAAAAGCCGAAAAAATTATTGTCAAAGAAAAGCTGTCAAAAAAATTTGCAGAAAAATAATTTGTTAATAAAGATTCATCAAAAAAATAAAAAATTAATGGCGAAATAACCAATACTATAAAACCACGTCAAAATATGTTTTGTTTTGGGGTTGAAATATTTTCACTTTATATTTTATTTTGAAACAAAGAAAATGATTATAATATTTGCTATGAGTCTACTTTAAAATAATTCATAAAATCAACTTAAGAAAGACATAGGGTCAAAATTGAACTCATTCAAATTTTCACAAAATTTAAGTATCTTTGCAGAATTAAAAAAATTGTTCAGTTACATTTTTGAATATAAATTTTTTAGCTTAAAACACCAGTTTCTGTTGGTAACATTATAAAATTGTTTATAAAATTGTTTATTTTCTAATGATAACAATGATAAAAGTACAATTCATCCTTTGTATATGAAAAACATAGTACTATTATGGTGGCAGTCAAATGGGGCGACATCTTGATGGCAACCCTTCCTCAATTTTTTTGCTGAGATTTTATGGAGGCTTTAATTGATATTTATTGATATTTTTTGACCATGGCAGTCAAAATAATACGTCTCCTCTTAATCTTACTCCTACTCCCAATTTCCATGCTTGAAAAATTCCCCAAATCAAATTCTACACCTTAAAAAATGCAGCGCCACCACAAGGGTCGGAGCAAGAACTTAAACAGAAAAAGAAACCGAGATGGAAATTACGAAATGCCAAAAAGTATTTTTTTTTTTTAAGAATATAAGAAAAATTTTTTTGACCATGTCAATTATTATTTTATGTTTTTTTTTACAACAAGCTTGTTTCTTATATCCGGTGTGAGGAAATAAGAAAAAATCGGTTATAAGAAACAAATTTTGTGCGCTTTTTGAGTTTCTTATAAGCGTCATGTACTGTACAAAGATTCACCTCTCAAACTCAATTAAATATTTTCACAGCCCTCTAGGTATGTGCTATATTGTGATTCAATATGTTGCATACTTAACGGTGTCATTTGTGTTTTTGTGATAATCTCTATTCACCACAGCTGGTTTGTGCGTTCACTAATAATGAAATTATTTCCATAGGGTGATTACTTTATATCTTTGTATGAAAAGCATACGACTTTGTATATGAAAAACATAGCAGTTTATATATACAAACTAGTTTATATATACAAAGTTTATATATACAAAGGGAAAACATAGTACTACCATGGCGAGTATTATGTACTGTTGCCCCGATCCTTGTGGTGATTTGGGGAGTCTTTAAGCATCGGAAATTGGTAGTAGGAGCAAGAGGAGATTATTGCAACCAAAAACTATCAATAAAAATAACAATTAAAACCTCCATAAGCTCCCCGCAAAAAAAATTGATTAAGGGTTGCCCCCACTTTTTAGATGACGCCCAATCTAACTTCCACCATGATAGTAGGTACTATGTTTTTCATAAGTATATAAAGATTTACATAATTTTCTTATAGGGCGTCTACTTTCAAAGTTAAAACGCCTAAAAGTAAACTTATTTCAGTTTTTACTTATTAAAGTGTTGTTTTTTCTAAACCTCTATATAATTTGACAAAAAAAAACAACCATGAGGTTAAATTTGTACATACATATATTAAATGCAACAACAGCTAATCTCCGAGAATGTTAATTCCATTCCATACGTGTTATCGATTGATCTTTATTTGTCATCTTTATTTGTCATGGCGAAAAAATTCTCTCACAACAACCTTAGAGGTATAAAGGCAATTGCCGTTATTTTTGGTGTGGTTTCCCATGTTCATTTTCATTGACTTTTTTTTATTGAAGTTGTGTTTCTAAACCTCGAAAAAACGATTTCTGGGTTTATGGACGCCATGACAAAAGAAAAACGGACTTCCCATTAAAATTATCGATAACAAGTATGAAATCGCTAATATAAACCCCGAGAATTCTAAATACCTCTCAAACCCGTTTTATAATATACCTATATAAATTTAGTGTACACCTCCTGTGGATTAGTGTAAAATGGTCATACATTAGCATTTACTTCCCAATCCACACATATTGGTTTAATCCTGATTAATTCATTAATGAAGAGATACTTAACCCAAGTTATAACTAGCGTCGTTTTAAAACAATGTCTATCATTTCTTTCTCAAGAAAGTGAAAAATTCCACGATCGATAACCGATATTAATCGATTTGCCTCTGTCGAATTTTCAATGAATGTTTAGACATATACCTATAATAGTTCATCGTTTTTTAAAAGAATGGCCGGTTCCACTAGAAAATTTTATTCCTGATGCCAACAAATAACGTGGCAAACTTCAATCATAAATCTCGTTCACAATTTTCAAAAATTCTTAAAACTAATGATAAAATAGAAAAGGTATCTCAATTTGGTTTAAATTATTTTATTCAAAAACACGAAACAATATGCAATAGTATCTTATCACCACATTAACTCCATCTTTTCTTTTGTTATGTATATCTGTTCCAGTGATTTCTTTTTAATAAGGGCAATTACTTTCCAAGTGTATTATACGGGGGGGTTAAACCATTTAATATACCTTTGTCCTGATCTAAGGCTCCTATTATAAACAACAAAGACAAAATAAAAAAGAATTAAGCATTGAATAGGTAGGTCAGGATCCAATGGTATCACGTTAAACGGATCCATTCTAAAGAAGTAGTTATAAATCATATTGGCCTTTTATTACCTGTGAGTCCACAAATATTAGCTTCAGCATCAATTAGTTCTCCGCTTCCATCATAGCATTTACTAGTACCTTTAGAAAACAAAATGGTTTTAATTATTGAATATTCCATGATAGAAGTTAAGCTCTAAAACTCTATTATTACCTGATTTTAATGCATCAATATCAACTTCAATACCATTCTCATCATGACACTTCTCACAATTAAGATCATTTAAGTCCTCTAGAGAACTTGTAGAAATAGCAATCATTGCGAATAGAACAATCAACATCAACTTGAATGCGAACATTTTTTATAAATTTTTTTGATAGCTAGTAGTAGAAAGAAATCTTCTAATATAAAAGTTTTAACTAATGACTTTCACAAAATTTCTCAAGCTTTTATACTGCAAAATTGTCAAATCTTGAAACTGCGAAAACAAAAGAATCAGCCTAGGAAAGCAAATAAATAAATTTGTATAATATTTGTTTAAGAAAATAGGTTGAAGATATAAGCCCATGAGTTATGATTATGACATAATCTACATTCATAATTTAGAATTATGTTTTTCTTATCAAAAAGTAAAGTATAATAAACGAAAAATATGATTATTTGCAAATGTTCTTGCTCTTCCTGTTAATATCACAATTTTGCATGGAACATTCATTTCACTTCTTAGAAATATCTTTGTGCTAAGTTTGGAAATAGCATTTGCATTAAATAAGACAGTTAAAAAAAAATAAGCCTAGCTGTAGTATGTTGGATTCCTGATGCGTTTGATATAAAAAGGAATAGTCTCTTACTTAAACTATAACTAAATTTAATGAAATTAATTAATCTAGTAAAAAGTTTCAAAATGACACAAAAAAATCGAAATTAAAATTTTTTTTCAATGGGCTTTTTAACAAATTTAGCACAAAGATATTTCTAAGATCTGAAATTAATGTTCCATGCAAAATTGTGACGCGTTTTGGGTCTTAAAATAAAATTAAACAACGAAAGCGATATATCCGATTCCGATCACAAAATTGCGCGGTTAAAAGGAAGAGCAAATGAATATAAAATTTGCAAATAATCATATTTTTTGTTTATTATGCTTTACTTTTTGATAAGAAAAACTTAATTCTAAACTATGATTGTACATAGATCATAATCATAACTCATGGGTTTATACCTTCAACGTGTTTTCTTAAACAAATATTATATAAATTTATTTATTTGCTTTCCTAGACTGATTTTTTTGTTTTCACAATTCCAAGATTTGACAATTTTGCAGTATAAAAGCTTGAGAAATTTTGTGAATGCCATTAGTTAAAACTTTTACATTAGAAGATTTCTTTCTACTACTAGCTATCAAAAAAATTTATAAAAAATGTTCGCATTCAAGTTGATGTTGATTGTTCTATTCGCAATAATTGCTATTTCTAGTTCTCTACCAGATTCAAATGTTCTTGATTGTAAGAAGTGTCATGATAAGAATGGCAGTTTAGTTAAAGTTGGTGTGTTAAATTCAGGTAATAATAGAGTTTTAGAGCTTAACTTCTATCATGGAGTACTCAATAATTAAAACCATTTTGTTTTCTAAAGGTACTAGTGAATGCTATGATGCAAACGGAAAACTAATTGATGCTAAAATTGATATTTGTGGACTCACAGGTAATAAAAGGCCTTAATTATGATTTATAACTACTTCTTTAGAATGGATCCGTTTAACGTGATACCATTGGATCCTGACGTATCTACTCAATGCTAAATTTTTTCATATTTCGTCTTTGTTATTTATAATAGGAGGTTTAATTAGAAGTTTACCTGATGTAATAGCTGGTACTGCTTAATTGTCCTTAGCAAAAAGAAATCACTGGAACTAATATTCATAACAAAGGAAAAGATGGAGTTAATGTGGTGATAAGATACTATTGCATAGTGTTTCATGTTTTTGAATAAAATAATTTAAACCAAATTGACACACCTTTTCTATTTTATCAATTTATCATTAGTTTTAAGAATTTTTAAATACTGTTCATAGAACTTTACAGTTTTCAAACAGATTTTAAATATTTAGGCCTATCGGTAGCAAAATTTCCCTTGGAATTGTTCCCATCTTCGAAAATTGTGAACGAGATTTATGATTGAAGTTTGCCACGTTATTTGTTGGCATCAGGAATAAAATTTTCTAGTGGAACCGGCCATTCTTTTAAAAAACGATGAACTATTATAGGTATATGTCTAAACATTCATTGAAAATTCGACAGAGGCAAATCGATTAATATCGGTTATCGATCGTGGAATTTTTCACTTTCTTGAGAAAGAAATGATAGACATTGTTTTAAAACGACGCTAGTTATAACTTGGGTTAAGTATCTCTTCATTAATGAATTAATCAGGATTAAACCAATATGTGTGGATTGGGAAGTAAATGCTAATGTATGACCATTTTACACTAATCCACAGGAGGTGTACACTAAATTTATATAGGTATATTATAAAACGGGTTTGAGAGGTATTTAGAATTCTCGGGGTTTATATTAGCGATTTCATACTTGTTATCGATAATTTTAATGGGAAGTCCATTTTTCTTTTGTCATGGCGTCCATAAACCCAGAAATCGTTTTTTCGAGGTTTAGAAACACAACTTCAATAAAAAAGAAAAGTCAATGAACATGAACATGGGAAACCACACCAAAAATAACGGCAATTGCCTTTATACCTCCTAGGTTGTTGTGAGAGAATTTTTTCGCCATGATAGATGAAAAATAAAGCTCAATCGATAACATGTTTGGAATGGAATTAAAATTCTCGGAGATTAGCTGTTGTTGCATTTAATATATGTATGTACAAATTTAACCTCATGGTTGTTTTTTTTTGTCAAATTATATAGAGGTTTAGAAAAAACAACACTTTAATAAGTAAAAACTGAAATAAGTTTACTTTTAGGCGTTTTAACTTTGAAAGTAGACGCCCTATAAGAAAATTATGTAAATCTTTATATACTTATGAAAAACATAGTACCTACTATCATGGTGAAAGTTGGATTGGGCGTCATCTAAAAAGTGGGGGCAACCCTTCCTCAATTTTTTTTTGCGGGGAGCTTATGGAGGTTTTAATTGTTATTTTCATTGATAGTTTTTGTTGCAATAATCTCCTCTTGCTCCTACTACCAATTTCCGATGCTTATATCAAATTCTACACCTGCAATTTTGCAGCGCCTCCACAAGTGTCGGGCAACATTAAAAAATTTTATGGATTTATTACTACCGTTCTAAAAATTGAAAGAAAGAAGTTCTATCCAAAATAAAAAAAATGTGAATGTGCATTTTTTCTTTGTGATTTTTTTTTTTTTTTTCTTGAAGTATGAATTCTTAACTATTTGTGGTAAAATATAAAAGTTAGAAACTCTGATTTACCGTTGCACTTAAGAAATAAATAAATCTGTTTTTCAATGCAAATTGATGAAGAAAATAATTTTTAAAAAAGTGTTAACACCTCCCGTACCCATATAAAAAAATGTATAGCTAACAGAGTGGCCAACCATTCTAAAAATATCTGCGTTAATTGCATTATTTTAAAACTTAATGTTTTGAAAAAAAAACTTAAATGTTTTGTTCAAGCTAATATTTAAAAAAAAAAAAATAAAACAAAAATATTATTTTTGTTTTCAATTCACTTAGCTGGTTATTCGATCCCACCCAGAACATTCTTTCTGTTGTTGAAATAACCAAACCATTTTTGTTATTTTTTCTTAAATACATATATTTTTCTTTATTAAATATTACTACTTGAATAAAAAAAGGCATCATAGTACTACATCTGCAGTTGAATAAATAAATATATATCCGAAACCTTATTTATAAAAATTCTGTAGACATTTTCTATTGTTTGTCTGCCAAAGTTAAACAGTAGAATATGCTTTTTAAATTAAGTTAAATTAAATTTCAAGATTTGAATAAAAAAGACTAGTTGTCTACAAATGACAAATGGCTTCTACCATATTCGTTCATTTTCATTCGAACGCTTTCGACGGCCCGCATGCGACTATTATGGTAGCTATTAGCCCTTTATGACTTGGGAAAGCAACAGTTGTGTTGTTCGTTGGATTTTGATCTTATGTAGTTTTCAATAAAGTAGAACAACTATAATTAGACGGACGTGGTCGGAAGGTGATAAACCAACGAAAAGTATAGCTTCCGGAACACTCAAATGGAGAAGTCAGCCATAAATTTTGTTTCAATAATTTTTTTTTTGCTAGCTAACAGTTCATTTTGGCAGGAGCAATCGATAAGCACTCTTGCTATCGACAGTGAAAGTTGAAAAAATATGGATTGAGAATTTTCCAAATGTTTAATTTAGTCCTGAATTAGAATTAGTTAGCTCTGAACTAGTTCTGCCAGTTCGAATTTGATCGTGCTTTGCTTTCTAAAGCTATTTACAAATTACTAGACTATTGTCTATAAGAGGTTTTAACAATTTTTTTTTTTTGAAGTGCTTTGCTGACTGTACGCCAAATTAACAAATCAGCGAAAAGAACGACAAAATTTTAATTCGTCACTAAAAACACATTTATGGCAAATTATCACACTGATAATAAAGAATTTCAGTTTCAACAGCGATGACTGAATTCTTGATATTTTCTTTCTCATCAATCATTTAGAAACAAAAAAAATTTATTTTATTTGCATGTATATAGCTGAAAAAATCCCCTTTTCGGTTGTTTTTGTTTTTGCCGATTGAAATAAGAAATATTATTTCTAAAGCAGCTTAATTTTTTGATACAACGAATATTTTTTTATGTTGCAGGTATGTACTTGTGCAATGTAAATAACTGTGTAATAGTCCGGAGAAATTAGATTTTCATTTCGACAAAATTTGGACAGAGCTAAATTTTGATCTTGGGCTTTATTATGACGTCTAAGGCCTAAAAAGTAACCTAGTTTTGGACTGGAGCTTTTTGCAATTTTATCGAAAACTTAAAGTTTTTTTGAAAAAAAAATGTTAAGTACCTACTAATTGTCCCTTATGTTATTCTGAATAAAAAAGATTGAGAAGCATTTTTTGAAATTTGGATTTTATTCAATAATTCATAAAAAAAATTGTTACTGTGCAAAATTACCTGAGAACATCTTTTAGTGGATACATTTAATACATTGCATTGGTACATTGGTTAATTATTTTATGTCCCTTTTTCAAGATGGCGGTTTCTTTTTATCTACTTGTTACAGTTTTCGATTAAATTGTGCAAAAAACTGAATTTTATCCCCTTTCACCATCTTATGGTCAATCACGGCTCAAAAATTAGAGTACCTAATTTTTAGGACTTGCTTAAGACGTCACTATATAAAGCATCAAACCAAATTTCAGCTTTGTCAGATTTTTTTTTCGGTCTGATTTTCCTGAACTATAAGAACAGATTATTAAATAATTTTTTTTTTATTTGTTTTATTGTCTTTTGTTTTATAACGTAGGTATGTATATTCAATACATTGTTTGCTTTTTTCATGTTGAAATTCTTATCTCTACTTCAGAGATATACATTAATAAAAGAGAAAATTCAAAGTTTTCAAATCATTATCATAAAACCCTTTGTTACATTAAGTTGTTATAAATTAATATAGTACGGGAGGTAGCGTTAATTTGGAAAAGTGATAAGTACCCGGGCTGAAATTAATAGTATAGATAGTTTTCCACTAATACATAATATATCTGGCCGTCAGCCGCCTGGGTAGCGGTGGACCTAGGTGTGAGGGCGGGTCAAAGTGGTAATTTTTTTTTGTTCAAAAAGTCATTTTACCCGGCTCCAAAATTTGAGGAATGGTTATTGATGTTGTACTGAATCCAAAAATTGCCGTCAGCCGCGTAGATGGCGGTGGAAAGACCGTCAGCCAGGCACCTGAACTTGTAAAAAATTTTGAAAAAAAAAGTCATTTTACTCGGGCTGATTTTTTTACAGATGAATCTTCAACCTTTCAAGATAATAAAACAAACCGTCAGCCGCCCGGGTAGCGGTGGAAAGACCGTCAGCCGACGACATCAACATGACGCCCTCCCAGTTGACCTGAGCGTTACTCAGTCACTTTAAATGAAAAACTGACGACTTTTATCCCCACTAACATTCGGTTTATGGCTAATTTTATTTTTGTTAGTAAGCAAACAATCTGAAAATTATAATTTCCATCGATTTAATATTAGTTTCATATTAATTTCGTCACTTTTGCCGAAGGTAACTAAATTAGTCAAGTAAACGGAACTCGAAAAAGAAGATAGTTGCCCCAAAATAGGTAGGGTAGTGCTATTTTTTTTATATGTTGTAAAGTATATATAGTAGAAGAAAAAAAAATAAATTACACAACCACGCCCCCTCCACCCCTTCACCATTCTCGAAAAACCAATCGCAGAAAATATCACAATTTTCGACTTTTTTCAAGTTTTTGTCAAAAACTCAGAAATTGTAAATTTTTGGGATCAATATTCTTCTACAAAAATAAAGTATATTAAATTTCCTACGAAATACATATTTCAATTATTATTTTTGGTTAAGCCGTTTTGCCGCTATAGCCAGCTGAAAAAACGCCAAAATTTGTCTTTTTTTTTTAAAACCCATTTTCTCGATTTTTTTTTTTCATTCAGACTTCAAAAACTGTACTTGTAATTGCAAATATCTCTAAATTTTCTAAAACTACATAAAATTCTCTATAAAATGAACATCTTAATTATTTATTTAGGCCAAACCGTGTAACCGCCAGAGCACTTTTAAATAAAAGCTATGTCATAACTAGAAAACGCGAAGTCAACTGGATTTCATTTATTAATTTCATCACTTCTTGCCAGAATCCCAAATGTTTTTTTTTTAATTTTTATATAATAAAAAAGGTATTATGTATGTATACCGTATATACAGGGTGTCCCGTAAAGGATAGTCCAAACTGAATATGGTGATAGGCCAGTTCATGATCATTCAGAATTTGGTAACTTGTTCATCCCAAATCGTAACGGTTTTCGAGTAACGGCTGTTTTTTTGAAATTTGCCCAAACCCCTACTTTGGACCACTGTTTTGCTCACCCCGTCCATAATTGATTTTTTATTTTTTCACCAAAATATTGACCAGAAATAAAACTTTTTTTGTGCATTCAAAAAATTTTGATTTTAGTCTACCATTTTTTTAAATTACTAGATAAATTCATAGTTTGATCAAAATTAATTTTTTACTTCAATATTTGAAAGAGCGCCTTGAAAAAAAAACCGTATGACACAATACTGGCCCTAACTTTAAAAAAATTGCCTTGCTTTTCAAATTTCTAAAAAGGTATAAATCTTACCAATACGAATTCCCAATCAAAAGTTATAAAAGTTTAAACTCGATAAGTCGTGGTTTTAATAAAAATTAAAATAAATTCTTTTTTTGTTTTTGTTTTTGTAATGTTGTTTGTTTCATGTCATTTTACTAACAATGGCGGTCTTTAACTTTCAGACGTCACGCTTGGCCAATCCTTGTACCAGTGTTTTATATATTTTTACCGGTAATGGTATGGCTGGTAAAAATTTCAAAACGTTCAAAAGTAAGAGAGCTTAATAGTCATTCAAATTGGGATAGTTATGTTTTCTTTTTTGGTGCTTTTAAAACGCTTTTGGTTGAAAAAAATGTTTTACACGCCACGCGAATATGCTTCAATGCATTACATTTATGGAGAATGTGGAGGAAACGCTAGATTAGCAGCCAGGACATATGCTGAAAGGTACCCAAATGCTTCACATCCCGACTTGGCTTATTTGGAGGGCAGGGCACCAGGGAGAAGTCTAGGACAAGGAAGAAGTCAACGCCACCATGATGAGGCAGTTTTGCGTGCTGTGCAGACTGAACCTTCTACTTTTATTAGAGCTATCGAAAGGACAACAGGGATCTCAAAAACAAACATACAAAGACTGCTGAAAAGGAACAAGCTGCATTCCTTTCATTTGCAAC